>OY757022.1:119489731-119625400 GCA_963580285.1 Lucinisca nassula | reverse complement strand
CACACACACACACACACACACACACACACACACACACACACACACACACACACACACACACACACCATTACCTACATGCTGCTCATTAGTCTCTCTCTCTCTCTCTCTCTCTCTCTCTCTCTCTCTGGCAGCGTTGTCAAACTTAGTTGCAGAGATGAATGCCTTGACCTGCTCCATCCTTCGAATGAGGATGTAAGGTGAAAATCTTGATCCTGCCCAAACAGCACCAAAAAGATTGTTTTTCTTCTACACTGTTTTTGTAGAAGTAAAAGCCATACAGGGCTAATGTTATTTGTTAACGGTATAAGACGGATAATAAATATTCTATGTATATATCGTCGGGCCGACGCTTGACCGACATTCTACGCTGACTGGGTGTCTTCCATTAAAGTTAAAGACCCCTACCTCAGTTTAGTTTTGTATTGGACTAACGGCCCAGTCAACACTATTTTATGTCATTTTTGAGCCGGTCAGTTTACCTGTCCACACTTTTCCTGGGCAGGCTTATACGTAAAGCCACGGTCACAAATCACTATTCGATCCCCGCCCGACTACTCGGGGACTGCGATGGGGTGAGATTGGGCTGGAGTCCGGTCGGCGTCCCGCCGGGTGTTGGGGCGTCGGTGGTGGTCGGGAGGGGCCCGGTTAAATTTTAACTCGTAGTTAAAATTCTCCCCGAAAACTCACCGACTTCTAGGTCGGTGGCACATCGATAAAAGTCGAGCAGAGCTCGTACCGACGTCGATGTCGATGGCATCGGCTGGCATCCGGTAGTCGTAAAGCGGACCCCGACCAATCAGATAATCGGGCAGTAATCGGCCGAGGCCCGACAGATGATCAAGCGGAATCCGCTGGACGAATCCCGGTTTCGACTGGCGCCGCTCGATCGCTGATTGACGCTCGACTATATAAGGGCCCGATCTCCGATGGGTGCCAGTTTCTAGCAGACCAATAGGGAGCATTGTACATAAACGTTTGATAACTGCCCATGCAAAGGACGGTACACGATCCATTGCTTCATCCACCATCAGCGGTAGCAGTTCTTCTCCCGCACACAAGGTTGCAAAGACCACATTGGCACGGTGCCGAGCCCTAAGCAGCCACTCCTGTAACCTCCGGATCCTTTCCTGGGGTGACGGTAGGTGCAGTGGTGGGATAAGAGGCATCTTGTTCCGCTTTTCTTCGAAAGTTTTCCTCGACGTCAAGAAAAAGGATGTTCACCCACCAACAGAGCTGACCCATTTGTTGTATAGGCAGGAGAGGATGCAGTTTATATACCCCTGAACAACTGGACAATTCCCGGCTGGGGTCAACCCGTCCCTTGTCCGGCGGCCGGGAACTGGGCGGACATCTGCGGAACATCGACCGATGCTCGGGGACTAGTAACAATCGCCGGGTATACGGTTGGTAACCTGCAGTGCACCGGCCTATTTCCGCCCGGCGTATACGCCGATGCTTCCCCGCAAAACTTAGGCTGACACCGCCCGATTCCCGGCGGATGTCTCTCTAGGCCCCAACGGCATACTTTTTGCCAAAACCGAGCCAGACACCCATTTCTCGGCTTGGACTGCTCGGCCGACCACAACGTACAGTATAGCTCGGCCGGGGTACGCCGAATTTGTGACCGAGGCATCAGCAGTTAACCAGTACAGTGCACACTCTTTCGCCACTGACAACTGCCCTTCTTGAATCAGCGGATGCCCAGTGGTAGAGAATGGCCGTGGAAAATATTTCATGATCTATCTCCACGAAAGAATGTTGCCGACCCGGCAGGTACCGAACACGCGCCTTTCTGATCACCAGTCAGACGTTCATCCGACCGAGGTACTGAGGCCGATGATTATCATACGAGATATTTTGGCCAGCAATAATCAAGTGTATATAAATGTAAAGTGCAGATAACTCCATGTCAACAGACATACAACGTCTAAACAACGTCCAAGTCAACAGACATACAACGTCTAAACAACGATGCATTGACGCTGACGCAGCAAAGTCGATGCAACAACGAAATTGACATAGCGTGTAGCATCGGCTCCGGAACTTGTTACTCAAAAGTACCAGATTAATGTGGAAAATGATCATACCGACGGTAACGGGCCTTCGTGGCCTAGTGGTTAAGAGTGCTGACTCTTGAACATTAGGTCTCTCACCGCTGTGGTTCGAGTCTCGCTCGGGTCATATGTGAGACGCCAAATTCTGCAACGGAAGGTAAGGTGGTTTTTCTCCGGGTACTCTGGTTTTCGCCCATCTCTGATTAACGATCGCTCGATACGAGTGAAATAATCTTGAAAGGGCCGTAAAACCAAAACCAAAAAAAAAATAAAAAATAAAATAAAAAAATACGGACGGCAGGTAATGACCTAATTTGGCGTTATTACGTAAAGCTAGAACCTAAAACCACTTCCCATCACGTGAACAAGTCCGTGAAATTAAGACCCCACTAAACCCCATTTTACATAAAGAAAACTGGGGTTTACGGGGAATAACATTAATTTCCTTAGTTCTGCCCCAAGACATAGGCTGTGGGTACTCGTTAGAACCGCCTCAATGAGGCGGTTCTAACGAGCATCCAAAACCTATGTTTGGAGTATAAATAGGAAAAATATCACAAATCTTCATCAGAAAAAGATGCCTTTTTTAAGGTTTGAGAAATTTACTATATCCCACGGATGTGTTATCCTAATGCCATATTAACTGAACTTATTTTCTCTGAAATTCTTGTGCCGACATTTTGGAAAGCTTTGAAAAGGTTTGAGGGTCACTGACGAGGCCTTATTAGCCGAAACTAGCTATTCTGGCCCAGAAAACATGTACACTCCATATGTTCCAGTTTTGTGGTGCATTCCTTGCTTCCAAAGGATATACACTTTAGGATGAGTCTTTAAACCTAGGTCCCGTCTCCGTATGGCCTTAGCTGTTGGTGGGACGTAAAACTCAAACACTCACTCACTCACTCCAAAGGATAAACATTTCTAGAACATATTTAACGTCACTATAGCTGGTGTCTGGGAATGTGTGGAGGTCGTAAAATGTCTCCCTGCCCAACATCATAGTGTAGTTTATATTTTCTTGCCCTTCCAGTGGTGAATTTTGAAATTTTTTAGGGTCACTGATGAGGCCTAATTGGGCAAAACTAGCTAGTCTGGTCCAGAAAACATGTACACTCCATATTTATCCCCACGTTTTTCGAAGAAAAGTGGGGATATTGTTATCGCCTCCGTCTGTCCGGCTATCTCCTCCTACACCGTTCATTGGATCGGAACGTTTAACTGGAGGCACCGGCCCCCGCCCATAGGGGCTTGAAGAAATATATGGGCTACATGATGCTTCAACGCAGAGCTGAATCCGGCCCGCACACTAGTACTGGTAAACCGCTTAGAGGATCTAAGCCTGTCCAGGAACCGCGGTGCGAGGCGGACCGCCTATGCTAATAAACCCTATGGGTTTCATTGGGCGACAGGGCTTGAGATGTCATCTCATCTCAATGTGGGGTAAAAGTCCCACAAAATTGGAAGCAACGTCTCCAAAATGACCTTTAAAGTGCTGACGGGGACGTTAAACCTCAAATCAAACAAACAAACTGGAGGCGCCCTGTTCAGGGAGAGTCATCCCCTATGCAGGTTAACTGTTTGTTTGTTTTGAGGTTTACGGCCAAGTCAACACTGTTAAGGCCGTTTTTGAGCCTGTCAGTTTACTTTTCCTGGGCAGGCTTATACGTAAGAGGTAACCAGGAGAGTGCACATTCTTTCGCCAGAAACTGACAACTGCCCTTCTTGAGCCAGCGGAATGGAGAGAATGACCGTAGGAAAGATTTCTTGATCAATCCCCGCGAAAGAATATTGCCGACCCCGGCAGGTATCGAACCTGCTTCCCCATGATCAGCAGTCAGACGCGCATCCGACTGAGCTACCGAGGCCAGCGCAAGATTGATGTGTGCTGTAAATCTGCAAGTAATGGTAAAATGTGGCCGATCCCAGTATCAGTGAGTAGGTCCTGGTGCACGTTTGTTTGTTTGGTTTGAGGTTTAACGTCCCCTTCAACACTGTAAAGGTCATTTTGGAGACGTTGATAACAATTTTGTGGGACTTTTACCAGACATTGAGATGAAATGACTTCTCAAGCCCTGTCGCCCAGTGAAACAAATGGACGGACTCGCATCGCTTTGCTTGCCCAGGCTTATATCTTCTAAGCTGTTTACCAGTACTCGTTTGCGGGTCAGTTACAGCTCTGCGTGGAAGCATTATGCAGCCCATATATTTCTTCAAGCCCCGATGGGCGGTGCGAATATGGATAGTGTTTCTCTTTTGTTTCGGTATTAAAAAGTTCTTGCTCGGCTCCCATGGCGGGGCTTGAAGAAATAGGTGGGCTGCATGATGGTGCCAGGCAGAGCTTAAACCGACCGCTTAGGAGTATTGGTAAACCGCCTAAAGGATTCAAGCCTGCCCAGGCAAAGCGGTGCGAGTCGGGCCGCCCATTCATATAAACCCTATTGGTTTCATTGGGCGACAGGGATTTTTTTTTTTTTGGGGGGGGGGGGGGGTTACGGCCCTTTCAAGATTATTTCACTCATATCGAGCCGATCGTTACTCAGAGGTGGGCGAAAACCGGAGTACCCGGAGAAAAACCATCTGACCTTCCGTTGCAGAACTTGGCGTCTCACATATGACCCGAGCGAGGCTCGAACCACAGCGGTGAGAGACCTAATGATCAAGAGTCAGCGCTCTTAACCACTAGGCCACGGAGGCCCGTAAGCGACAGGGAATGAGATCTCATTTCACCTCAATGTCGGGTATATAAAAGTCCCACAAAATTGTAAGCTAGGTCTCCAAAATTACTTATACAGTGTTGATGGGGACGTTAAACAGTGTTAATTGGGACGTTAACCCTCAAATCAAACAAATCAAAAGGTTATTGCTAGTATCGTCTAATTCTAACAAATACCCACATCATACATGTACTCTCACATCATACCCACATCATACATGTACTCTCACATGTATGCGGTTTTTGTGTATCTTTGAAACGACCCCATGTCAATTCTCATCGATTCAGAAATTCATCCTCAGATATTGACGGTAAAATTATCTTCTTGCCTGTAAATTGATGCGTTAGCATTTGATAACAGATTAACATGCATGATAGTATTGTGTCAGTGCAGTTGAAAGTCAAATACTTGTAATTTGGACTAAAAATTCTACTTTCCTCAGATGAACCGGAGGTGGCCATCTTATTGTTCGCCGCAGTGATGTTGCCCGGCTTTTTGTCACGTGACAGGAATATTTTTAGATTGAAATTCCCAAAAACAACAAATAAACAAAAATGAAAACGACGATTTTCACAAAGTTCTGAAGTGGTATTTGGTTTCAGAAGATTACAAATGACAAAGCTACATGAATAGAAGAAATAAAACCGAAAAACACGCTTTTCATTTTTGAAGCCCGATAGCTCAATAATGCACCTTTAAAAGTAGATTGCTTAAGGAAGATTTCTATGAAAGTTTTGTTAAAATATCTGCCAAGGCTTGTGTCTTTTTATTTTGGATGGCCATATGGCCATTTTGTGGGAAAGTAACTGTCATTATGGCCTTCCTTTGTTTAGGTTTCCATTATGGTCTGGTCGCTTAATGTTTGTGTTTCTTTCCCTTTGGTGTCTTTGATGGGTGGAGTAAGTTAATTGTATCGATTCCTGATCTTTGTTTTACTTCTACTTGGCAGTTAATGCCATTTTTCAATTTTCCCCATTTTAAGTCTATGGAAACTCTAAGTTGCGATAGCAATCAAACTGACAAGCAACATTTCATAAAAAAAAAGCTTTCAATCCCCAAGCCCAAGGATGCTGCAGATGAAATTTGGGCCCAATCAGCCCAGTGGCTTCAGAGTAGATGTCGTTTGAAAATGTTGATGTCAACCGACGGCAACGACGACGACGGACAACTGCCGATCCTTTAAGCTCCCCTGAGTCTTCGGCTCTGGTGAGCTAAAAACACAGACTATGGACACATTGAGAATCACCCACGATCATTCGCAATCAATAGCAATCAATAGCCGTATTCGACTTGGGACGTTCCATGAAACGTACTAAGCTCCGCCCACGATGCTCAGTGGAAAATTGTGCTTCATGTGCTATAATGGCTTCCGGTGTGATTCCTAAAGCAAGAAAATGTAAAAAAAAATGTGACTGTTACATATTTTAGCATTCTAAAAAGCATTTCGGCGAAAGGTCAAATGTCACGGTAAAAGGACGCGGTAAAAAAAAAAAAAAAAAAAAATGGCCGTGCCCTAACAAGATCTGGTAAAAATCATGCAAGCTAAATGGCCAATATTTGGCTCTCTGATCCGATCCAGACGGGATGCACGAATTTCAACTTGGAAGTTTTGTTGATCAGTATAAGAAAATCGTCTAGAAACAACTGCCAAAATGAAATTTATTTGCAAACTTTTACTTCCGCATTTTTCACCGCCATATTATTTCAGTCACGTGACTAACTTTCCACGCTTTTGGAAACGTGATCGTCGTGCTTCACGAAATCTTACGAAAATTTCACGATTTTAAAGACGAATGCAAAACGTGTTTCACGTTTCAAATTATGAAGTCGAATACGCCAAATGTTAGGTCTAATTGCCAGTCTGTCACTTAGTGTTACTACTACTAGACAGTGTGCATTACCATCCTTGTCAGGTATCTATGGACCTTATCAAATAGTGCATGCTAAGTTCGCGACATGTTGACTGAAACCGTCGTGTCTAAGCGCTTATACAAGTTCAAACGCCATGGCGATACAGAAAATGATTTACATGCTTAACATATTGATATGGTTCTCAATAAATTTTTTTGCTAACGGCGAGGCAAGTGTTTTAGCTCACCAGAGCCGAAGGCTCCTGGGTAGCTTATAGGATAGGCAGTGGTCCATCGTGGTCGAGAGTTTGTAGATCTATATTTTGTTTAAGCCTGTACAAATATGGGCTTGTACAAATTCGATAGTAATTCTGTGCCAGAACTCTGCCCCTGGGACGCTTGTTAGTATGAAATTTTATACTTGTTATGGGTCTGTTTGGCTTGTACAAATGCGACTGCAATTGTGTACAAAAGCTCTGTCCGCGGGCCTCTTTTGTGAAAGCTTATACTTGTTTTTGGCCTCTTTTACTTTTTGTGAAAGCTTATACTTGTTGCATTATAAATATAATGGCCAACCTGCATTGTGGGTAACTAATTACTGTACTTCCGTGTTAAACTTTTTGGCAAAATTAAAATACTTGCAACTTTGACATTTCAGACATTATACTTCAGTCGGCAGAATCCTGGGTGCAGGGTGACAATTAGAATAGTGCCAAAGACAATTAAGGTATAAAACCCATTTCTGGGATATATCATTCACATAATTCAATATGTGCTAGGCGTAGACTTAGCGCTTTGTAAAGACTATGCTTGTTAACTTAATAATACTTCGAATTAGCCAGTGTATGAAAAAACACTACAGAAGCGCAGTCTGATCAGAGACCTTGCTAATTACAGGAGCCTTCAATAGCTTTCGGGCTATCCAGACCAACAACCTTTGTGATTGTGGGGAGGGGGGGGGGGGGATAAGCAGGTGGTGATTGCAGCCCAGTAGGCACTCCACATTGAATCGTCGTTAAGACGACGTTGAGTTAATTTTTCATGTCTATATGGAGGTTTTGTCCTGTGTTGACTCAATATATAACATACCAATGCAGTGAAATACCGTTGTATTTCACTGCATTAGTATGCTATATATTGAGTCAACACCTTAAGGGGAGCCAACTCCTTCAAAAGCATTTTTGTCTCCTATGTCAATAGGGGTTAACTCCTTAAGAAAAGTATTAACTCAATCTTTCCTTTAGGAGAAAACTCCTTTTCTGTGGGAAAGAAACGATAGAAAAGCGAACAGAAAGTTCCAAACGTTGTCACCCTTTGTGAAATGCCAGACCAGGCCAGTTTATCCATTCCCCTTAAGATCAGCTAAAATTAAGATTTGCCAACATTTTAAGCACATACAGTAAAAATCCTATATTAAGACCACCTTTGGGACTGTTCAAAAGTGGTCTTTAAGACCACTTTTGAACAGACCCAAACGTGGTCTCTGAGCAGAGGACGCTGTATGCAGAAAACACAAAGAAAAAGTAACGCCAATCTGCTAAATAAGCTTTTGATAGCAGAATTAGTCTTAATTTTAGGTGGTCTTAACAGCGGTATTTAAAATGCTTTTTGTTTTCTTTGCGGTCACTACTACCAGTGCACTGTAGTAAGTTACCACCTTTAAGACTATTCTTTTCAAAAGTGGTCTTTAAACAGGAATGTTTACTGTATATAACTTGTAGTATATACCTTTCCGTTCCAGTGAGACAAGTTTTTCCCCGGCAATCTTATCGTATTTTTTCAGTTTATCAAGTGAATTGTCTTGCAGTTGATCATTACTTTGTAGCTTTATAATCACATGACTTAATGCCTCAATAGCTTCTTTTTGTTTATTTATAACTTTCTTTTGTAAAACTACAGTCTCGTTGAAAGACTGAATAGTCTGTTTTAAGTCTCTCTGTCTCTGTTCTAAAAAGAGTAATTTCTCCAGAACTTTGTATTCATAGTCAAATCGCGTATAGCAACGGAGATCTTTTTCCCGTTCATGATATGGAAAGGGGCGTGGCATTCTCCTTTCACGGTCGAATGGGCGTGGCCTTCTCCTGCTTCTCCTTTCTTCTTGCTCCTCTTCCTCCTCACTTGGCTGTGAACGACGATATGTACTAACTCCCGGAATGTACAATAGAGCTACTAATACAAAATAGAACTTAATCATTTTTTTTGTTTATCAGTAATTCCTATTTTAGCTGGAATTAAAGCGAATTTTCTTTCCGCTCGTTCCACTCTTTCCACACAAGCACTGATTGAGACATGAAAAAGATCTTTGATAACATGGCAGTCAAAGAGGCAGTTATAATTTAATACAAGAGCGATGTTATGAACAAACCTGTCTTCTGTCATTTGCGAACAACAGAGGTGCTGATCAGCCTGCGCATGCGCGCAGGCTGATCAGCACCTCTGTTGTTTGCTGCATTGATAGTGAAATATCTCTAGCTTCTATACATAACACAACAAGACTCTTTCTAGTATCTGTATCTGGGCAGGCTTGTTTGTGACTGAGCTGGTAACAAACCTGGAAGGCATGTTTTCTTTTGACGGGGGCTCATATACTCATATGCCGTATCGCAGAAAAATGATTCGTAAAAGAACATGCGGTAAGTGACAATGAAACGGACATCAACCTTTGTTTCAGTAACTATTGTCAATCATTGCGCGCAATGCATACAAAAATTGCGACGAGGCTGACGATTGTGTATTAATTGCCTTCGATAAAATAAGTTGTATACAATGTCAAAGTCGCGGCAAAATAAGTATTAATGTCTAAAACAAAATATTTTATTGATGAATCTCGTATATAGCCTAACATTTGCACCAAGAACATATATCAATTGTATAATTTGAGGACGCGAAACGCCAAACTGATAGTGTGTGTTTTTCGTGTTTGTACGGATACGGTTGGTTAACAAGTTGGTTTAACAAACACCCATATAAGTCCCCGCGCTATCATCACGAAAACATGCCTATATAATTTTGACCCCCTCGAATCCCACTTTATATAGCAAAACTGGGGTTTACAGGGGTAAACTTATTTTTCTTATTTTTGCTCAAAAATATAGATTGTGGGTACTCGTTAGAACCGCCTCATCGAGGCGGTTCTAACGAGTACCAACAGTCTATATTTTGAGCAGAAGTAAAAACAATATGACAATTTTTCATCTAAGTTTTTTTTTTCGGCGGTAAACTCTCATGTATTTGTATAGGCATGTTTTCGTAATGTACAGAGAAAACTGGGATTAACACGGATCGCGGTACATTATTTTTCTTATTTCGGATTGAACACATAGGTTATGATTACTCGAGTACCCACAGCCTATGTTATGAAGAATATCAAGAAATTTCTTCAGAAAATTAACTGTTTGGTACGGAACCCGGGAAGGGACATGATTTTTTATTTTTATTATGTTGTGCGAACAAGATAATATCTTGAGCGGACAAGATATTATCTTGTTCGGACAACATATTATCTTGTGCGGACAAGATATTATATTGTGCGGACAAGATATGATCTTGTTCGCACAACATAATATCTTGTGCGCACAAGATATTTTCTTGTTCGCACAACATATTATCTTGTTTGCACAACATAGATCTTGGGAAGTTGTGCGGACAAGATATTATCTTGTTCGGACAAGATATTATCTTGTGCGGACAAGATAATATGTTGTGCGGACAAGATAATATCTTGTGCGCACAAGATCTATGTTGTGCAGACAAGATATTATCTTGTGCGGACAAGATAATATCTTGTTCGCACAACTTAATATCTTGTGCGGACAAGATATTATCTTGTCCGCACAAGATAATATGTTGTCCGCACAAGATAATATCTTGTCCGCACAAGATATTATCTTGTGCGCACAAGATATTATCTTGTGCGCACAACTTATAAAATAAAAAAAATCATGTCCCTTCCCGGGTTCCGTAGTTTGGAGATCTGAAAGAACGCACTTTGTCACGCAGATGTGTCATTGTAATGCATCTGAAGACATTTTTTTTTTCTCTTGACTCGCCACATATTATCGAAACCACGTGTGCTAAAATTAGATTGGTGAAAATAAGCAAATTAACGATGTCTTTCTTAATTTTTAATAAAGATATCACATATATCATCTTGCACTGTACTCATTTTAAGCGTGTCTTAGTGAAAACACACATTGTTTTCTTTTGTTCATCATCACCCCAGCAGACACATGGCGTCCGTTTGACGTCGGATCTTGGTTGGATTTTGGTCTAGACGTCATATAACCAAAAACAACGTCGATTAAACGTCATATCCTGACGTCAGCCAGAAGTACTGATTAGACGTTGAACAAACGTCAGAACAAACGTCAATTAGACGTCATAATCTAAACGTCGTTTGACGTTGCATTTTTGTTCTTTTTTGCAATCTGAATGTGAGATCGTATGCATGATATGTACCGACCGGAGTGACAGGCACTCTACCACCGGCTCGAGCCTGTCACTTCTACATAATGTTAAAACACGCCTATACAAATACATTGCCCTCACGCGTCGCCGTAAAACGAAATTTCCGACCGTAAAACCACCGATTTACCTCCCCAAATGACAATTTTCAATACAGTTATCCCCATTCTAATGCACTTATTCGGTTGTTTTGTTAAAAATTGTACTATTTTGCACAAAGCGGCATGCGTTGTGAGCTGCGTAAAACCAAATGTCAGCCAATGAAAAACGACGTTACGTGGTGACGTCGGATTTCCGACAGTATATCGTGGAATATACTGTCGCAAATTTTTGACGTTATCCAATCAGACGTCGCGTTACATACGTAAGTGCATTAGAATGGCATGTATATGTATACGTGTTGTGGCATTACGGCCCAGTCAACCTCTAAGCGTTTTACGCGTACTGAGAGGTACCACTGACAACAGCCAATGTATCACGAAAACACACCCTTGAATCCCATTTTATATACATGTCGTAAAACTGGGGAATACAGGGGAAACTTTATTTTTTCTTATTTCTGCTCTTAAATATAGATTGCGGGTACTCGTTAGGACCACCTTGATGAGGTGGTTCTAACGTGTACCCACAATCTATATTTTGAGCAGAAATAAGAAAAATATTACAATTTTCACCTTAACATTTTCGTGTTTTTTTTTTTCGGCGGTAAAGTTCGTGTTTACGCAATGGAGTCAACGACCTATTCCTCAAGGAACCCTCCACATCAAGCCGTCTCCCAAAGAGAAAGGACATTAGAAAAGTAATAAATAGAATAGAATAGAAGAAAAAAATGGCCCATGGGCCACTACGCTCACTAGAGGTCAAGTGTTAAGTGTTTTTTTTTTTGTTTTTTTTTTTCAATAAACCATGGTAGTCGTGGTTTAAAAATCTAGCCTTTCAGTCCCTGAAATGAAGAGTTTCTAGTCCTTTTTACCATATATGGGCATGCTAGCCCTCTTGGCAATAATTATCAACTTCCATTTAGCTGATTGTAAATATGAATTCTGATGCCATAGGCTACAACGGAATTAAAAAACTCCACTGAATAGCCATTTTACTATTAGAATTGCCCAAGTGAAAAAATACGACCAACACATAAAATAAGTCAAGGTCAACCAAATGTTACCATTTGAATATCAATTGTGGTGCCACCGGCTTTATTTTATTTTATTTTATTTATTTATACAGTTAAACCTGTCTTACTGGCCACCTCTATTAAGCAAGCAACCTGTCTTAAGCAAGCAGGCATTCAGTTCCCGAAAAGGGAAAATACATTAAAATTCACCTGTGTTAAGCAAGCACCTGTCTTAAGCAAGCACTTTTTGAATATCCCATAGGTGGTTGCTTAATACAGGTTGGACTGTACAATGTTTAACGAGGATGACACAATTAGCTACAAAGTAACTATTCTACCTCGTGGTCCTCGAAGTATAGACATATTTACACAAACAATATCATAATTTAAGCAATCAAATATATGAAATATATACTGTAAAATTGATAAACTGTTTGATAATAAAATGCAATAAGAAATATGACATTTAATGGAGCTTAGGGACTAGATAACATCTAAGTTTCGTTCGTTCGCTACACAAAGATATTCTTACGAAGTGCATAATCACAATTAAATTATACTAATTAAACCTTACTAATTATCATTATCATTATTTACAGCACATATGATAAGAACATATATACGCCTTAAAAATAGTAATAATAAATATGTGTTTGTCATTGGGCGTATAAAAACCAGCATTCTAAACAGGTAAGATAGGTTAATTTAAATAATGAGTAGGTTTGAGATTAAAATCATATTTTTTAAGTGAGCAAGGCTATGATCGAATAAAATATATCACATCGTGAAAGCATTTAATCGCCGTAAACAAAATAGATTAAAATTTGAATTTGGCTTAAATTTAGTATTAGGTATTTTAAATTTTACTTAAAATGAAGACCCGTTAATTGTATACATGAGTAAAATATATCACATAGTGTAAGCTTCTTGTCACAGTACAATTTCTTGTAATCATCCATATCAAAGATGCACTAGGAGAATGTGACAACAGGGATTTGCAAAGCAAACCACCCCACACATCATATGGGCCCCGCCAAGCGAATTTGGGTCTTCGAGCATTCCGTCATGACAAATTTTAACTGCGCATACCCAGCCATTCAGAGGGGCCAGGGATATGGCTTTCTGTCTGAAGGTTCCTCTTGATTCACTGCTTGTATGAGCGAGCAGCGAAGGTTCTGGCGAGACTGCGCGGATGCGCAGGCTCGCCTGAACCTTCGCTGCTCGCATAGGCGATAAGTACCAAAATCGCTTGACTGGGCCCATATGATCAAACGGAGTACCGGAGCTTTACACATGGCTTCTCCGACAACACCACCCTTCTCTCCAGGTGACGTTCCTTTTCTGCCAAGAACATCAGAGGACCAAATGCGGTGTGGGTTGGTCGGTTCAGACAGTGTGACACATACATTTATAAAGACTTATAAATGTCTCCTATATGCATTCCTTTATTTGCCATTTAAACATATTAAGAGATGTTGCTTTTTTGGTAGACTCTGGCAATCGGTTCCGCAATCTAGGGGCTGAAGATGAAAACGAGCCATGAAACATTACCGATCTTGATCGGGGCACCGCCATAGAGCCGTCACTAGATGACCTTAGAGTCCGAATATAAGTGTGGGACACGGGGGTTAGCAGAGTTGATATGTAGGACGGAGCTTGATTATTAAGTGCTTTAAATACCAAAATCGCTTTGTTATAGTAATGACGCTTGTTTATGGTGGCCCAACCTAATTCTTCGAACATTTGAGAAGATAGTGTGTCAAAAGATGCATTTAAAATGATTCTAGCTGCTCGTTTTTGAAGTTTCAATAATTATTCTAAATTGCTTTTAGAAGCAGACCCCCATGTGATGGATCCATAATCAATCAGAGGTAGAATGTACCCTTGATAAAACATTTTTGGGCCTCTATTGAAATATCTAAGTAAATAATCATACAATCTGTTTGTATTCTGTGGCGAGTACCTACCAGCATGCATTTTGTTTTGCCGCAATGGACTATTATTGTTCTGTCGACTCCAGTCTTTCGCTTTATTACCATCATGCTGTAATTTATTTTCAACTTCGGATTTTGTTTTTGCGTTGGTATGGATCGTCGTGTCATCAACGTAGCAATCGGCGTCACAATGTTCCCTAAATAAAGGCAAATCATTTATGAACATTAAAAAATGTCGGTCCTAATATGGATCCCTGTGGGATACCCGATTTGATAGTTGCAGGTTTTGTTAGCCCTTTACCGATATCTGTAATTTGTTACGGTCGTGAATATATGACGAAAAATGTTTATGAGAAGAATGAAGGAATTTTATAAGATAAGAGTTTGCTTAATAGAATGGAATGGTCGACTAAATCAAAAGCTTTACGAAAATATATAAACAATGTCCCAACGATGTCACGGCTCCCGCCCATAGGGGCTTGAAGAAATATATGGGCTGCATGATGCTTCCACGTAGAGCTGAATCCGGCCCGCATACTAGTACTGGTAAACCGCTTAGAGGATCTAAGCCTGTCCAGGAACCGCGGTGCGAGGCGGACCGTCCTTGCTAATAAACCCTATTGATTTCAATGGGCGACAGGGATTGAGATGCCATTTCATCTCAATGTCGGGTAAAATAGAAGTAAAACAAAGATCAGGAATTGATACAATTAACTTACTCTACCCATAAAAGACACCAAAGGGAAAGAAATACAAACATTAAGCGACCAGACCATAATGGAAACCTAAACAAAGGAAGGCCATAAGGACAGTTACTTTCCCACAAAATGGCCATATGGCCATCCAAAACCAAAAGACACAAGTAATACACACAGTAAGTAACAAACAACAACATAAATAAATCGCCACAGAAGAGCCGCCTTGGAACGGTCAGTGGAAGATTTCCACTGGGGGGCTTAAATCGATTTTACGTGGCCACAATCCTCGCCCTTACTTCCGTCGCGATTGAGACAAATACTTTGTTCAGTCCGCATGAAGGCCTCCTAACTCATCAGTGCAACATCTCCGTGGACACAAAAATCAAAGAACCACAGAGGTGAGGACTCGACAGCAAGAAACCACTGAAATGCTGGAGCAAAAGAAAACCAACAGTTAGACTCCGATGAGCCCGACCAGAGACAGAGCATCAGGCACCAACCAACATTATCTCTCTAATTTTCAATAAGCCTTTACGTTGGAGCCGTCATAGAATCTGAGGCCTGACCCACCGGCGTGCAATTAAAGAGGGAAGCAAAGTTGCCAACCGCGATTGGGTTAACTACCATGCATGCAGTCTGTCGTATAATATCCATGTTGTACCCAATCTTTTTATATCGAAGAATGATTTTACGAAATTGGGTGCTGAAGTCATTGCGGTTATATATTTTTCTGAATTTATATACTAAGTCATCATAAAATTCGGGTTCCGATAGACTTTGTTGCAGAAGAGATTTAAGTCCAATACTGAATTTTGAAATTAAATCAGAATGGCGTCTATAAAATTTTGAAAAGGCTTTGCGTAGTTTATGGTACCGATAACCCTGATTAAGGAGTTTAGCCGTTAATAATTTATTACGAGTGTTGAAGTCAGTTACATGACTACACACTCTAGCAAATCGAATTAATTGCGAAATATAAACGCCATAGGATGGCGCACGAGGAACATCACCATCCAAAAAAGGAAAATTTACAATCTCAAAATCAAAGTCATCGCGTTTATCATAAATTTTGCACGAAACAAATCCATCTACAATAGATAGATGTAAATCCAAAAACGGGGCCTCGGTATCAGAAGAATTTGCTTTATTTAACTGAAGTTCTAGGGGGTAAATCTGACTGATCAAACCATCAAAATAGGTATTATCAATATTTAATAAATCATCTAAATATCTAGAAGTAGAGCTAAAAGCTTCAATAATTTCAGATTGGTTATCAATGGAAAGCGACAAAATGAAGTCTCTTTCATAACAATACAAGAACAGATCAGCCACAAGAGGTGCGCAATAAGTACCCATCGGAATACCCACAATTTGTCTAAATAACTTAGTACCGAATCTAATATAAATATTGTCAAGTAGAAAGGTGAGGGCATCACACACTTTCTGACATGACCAAAGTGTATAATTCTTATGCTCTTTAGAAGTGAAAAATGCATTTCTGACATTACATGCAAGATAGAGAGAATCTTCTCTGTGAAAAGCCCATTCAATTAAATCATTAAGCTTTTCTTTTATAAGATTATGAGGAAGTGTAGTGTAAAGAGTGGAAAAATCGTAGGTAGACAGACTAGAAGCACGAAAATGTCTAGATTTCAATTTATTTAAAACCTCGTTCGAATTTTTTATAGACCAAAACAGATTTCTCCCTGATCTTTCAAAGACTTTATCACAATATTTAATTACATGCGTTTTAATAAAAGTCCCACAAAATTGGAAGCAACGGCTCCAAAATGACCTTTACAGTGTTGACGGGGACGTCAAACCTCAAATCAACCAACCAACCCAACGATGTCACCTTTATCTATGCAGCTCATCAATTTTATATGAGCAGTTTGGCAACTGTGTGTTGGTCTAAAGTAGAAGTAAAACTAAGATCAGGAATTGATACAATTAACTTACTCCATCCATAAAAGACACCAAACTGATTTTCGTGCATTAAATTACATTCATTTAGAAATAGAGGCAATAATCAGGAATAGATACATTTAACCCACAGCTCCCATCAGAGACACCAAAGGGAAAGAAACAGGGTCCGATATCATATATGCATGTTGCCTTCGAAGGGTCAAATGCTTGTTGTGTGGATATATGTGGAATAGAAAAATAGACATGGGGTAGTACTTAAGACGTAATATATGCATTTAGTTTATCTAAATCTTGAGGACCACAATCTCAGAGTTTGAATCGAACTTTTCGCATACGGATGCGAAGTTTGTTTGTTTGTTTGATTGTTTTGGAGTTTTACGGCCCAGTCAACACTATTTAGGTCATTTTTGAGCCGGTCAGTTTACCTATCAACACTTTCCTGGGCAGGCTTATACGTAAGCGGTTAACCAGTACAGTGCACATTCTTTCGCCAGAAACTGACAACTGCCCTTCTTGAATCAGCGGAAGGGAGAGAATGGCCGTAGAAAAGATTTCATGATCAATCTCCACGAAAGAATGTTGCCGATCCCGGCGGGAGTCGAACGGATGCGAAGTAGAACTTCAATTGAAAGGCAATGTCCATTGAATCAGTATATATGACGTCATAAATGGCGAGTTCTTCGGGTAGTGAACTTTCCAGAAGACCAATCCAGCTTGATGTTGCATTTGGAGGACGGTAAACTGAACATATGAGAAAAGGTTTCGAATTCGGTAATGTTACTTCAGACCATAATGTTTCTATTTTTGATAATTCGAATTCTGGTCTGCGTTTGCAGTTAGTGTTATTTCGAAAACACAAAAGTACACCGCCTCCAGTTTTATCCTATGTATCTGACCTGTCTTTTCGTGTATAATAAAATCCATTTATGGACAACTGACTACAGGAGACACTGTGATCTAAAAACGTTTCGCAGATGCCTAATATATCTGGACTGTTTCTGTCTGCCATGGTGATACGCAGTTCATCAGGCGTTGGTTATAAATGTTGTATATTTAAATTTGCAATGTGTTGTTCTTTTGATTTGAACACAATATCTGTAATGCTGGCCGTTATTGCTCGTTCATCAAATTAATTGTGGTCAGAGATATCAGTCATGGAGTCGGAACCGTCAGCATCACTACAATCTGTTATAATTTCGTCGGAATAACTGTTATCGGCAGTAGAGTTCATTGTGGCCACGTAAAATCGATTTAAGCCCCCCAGTGGAAATCTTCCACCGACCGTTCCAAGGCGGCTCTTCTGTGGCGATTTATTTATGTTTTTGTTTGTTACTTACTGTGTGTATCACTTGTGTCTTTTAATTTTGGGTTGCCATATGGCCATTTTGTGGGAAAGTAACTGTCGTTATGGCCTTCCTTTGTTTGGGTTTCCATTATGGTCTGGTCGCTTAATGTTTGTATTTCTTTCCCTTTGGTGTCTTTTATGGGTGGAGTTAGTTAATTGTATCAATTTCTGATCTTTGTTTTACTTCTACTTTTCAATAAATAAATTTCGTCGGCATTACTATTTGAGTGGATTTCATCGGGAGGGACAATGGTCTGATCGTTATCGATGTTGTTTTCACCTTCATTTACCGATAGGACATCATACATGTTACTCATAGATACAGTAAACGGATTGGTATAGTGTTCTATACACCCTGAAACATCCTATTTAAACCCAGCAGGCACACGTCGCTATGGCAACGTCAAATCAACGTCGGTGCAACGTCATGACGTTGCACCGACGTTGATGTGACGTTGCATAAAGGTCATGACGTTGTACCGACGTTGATATGACGTCACAATTACGTCATGTGCCTGCTGGGAAAGTTCGTACTGATCGACCATTGCTCCTACCGTTGAACCAGCATTCATTAGTTTCATGATGTTGGTGCCAGATGTCTACCTCTAAAGCCATTATACGTAGTTGCCATTGAAGTTGTGCGTTCTAGCTGCTCGATGAAAGCCTGGCTGTGTGGTTTTATTGTTCTCGATAGGAGGCTGCGCTTGACGCATGCCGAATATATTGTGCACTCTGTTGATGTTTGAGAGTAATTTTCTGAGACCAAACTGATTCAAATGAATTTTGTTATTCTGAAAGTAAGAGCCAGGTATTTCACCGGATGCAAGCAAGAAACTCTTAAAGTTATCTACATATTCTATATATTTCATATGATTCACATAATGATCTTCATCTGTCATTATATGGACCCGGATCAACTGTTTTTCTTGGCAGCAGCCCAGAAACAATAACTTTACGGTCATCTGACATGTAGTCTGTGATCAGCCTCTCGTATTTCTCGGTAAAAGATTCAACATTTGTGCATCTGTCAGCAGCATTTCCGCCAAAATGGATAATCACAGCTTAACATTGATCTAAATCATATTCTGACAGATTTTTGTTCAGCGAGTCTATTGTCGCTCCTGAATATGACCTGACTGTGGTATTTCAGATTAGTTTGTTTGCTTGTACGTTTCCACCCCCGCCCATAGGGGCTTGAAGAAATATATGGGCTGCATGATGCTTCCACGTAGAGCTGAATCCGGCCCGAACACTAGTACTGGTAAACCGCTTAGAGGATCTAAGCCTGTCCAGGGACCGCGTTGCGAGGCGGACCGTCCATGCTAATAAACCCTATTGGTTTCATTGGGCGACAGGGCTTGAGATGTCATTTCATCTCAATGTAGGATAAAAGTCCCACAAAATTGGAAGCAACGTCTCCAAAATGACCTTTACACTGTTGACGGGGACGTTAAACCCCAAATCAAACAAACAATTGTTTGTACGTTTTTCAATATAGAGCTCCCCGTTAGAAGAGTAGCATGTTTATTAATTTTTGTACCACGCACTGGTTTGGTTAAGTCTATGAACTCTGTATCATTGGTCTGATAAGTAGATTTCTGGTCCTGCATGTATGTCTTTTTTGCTGTTGCTTGACAGTTTTGTTTGGTTGAGCTTTTTGTTTCTGTATTGGTTTGTCAGTGTATTGTATACTTTCAAAGTCAGACTGTGATTACTTAGAACGCTCCTGTGGTTTATTTGTATCTGAACTGCTGCTTGATTCACTAACTTCGGTAACTTTGTTTTGTTTAGATATTTCAGTTTGTGCTAGTTTTACCTTGTCTAATGCAGCACTTGTTTTATTTAAAATTTGACAGGTCTTTTAGTCAATGTTAGATTTGATACTTTCCGCTGAGATAGATTGGGACTGAAGAGTTTCTGTTATATTCCTGTCCTTGTTTGAGACTTGCTTACACAGGGCTGTAATCCTGTCATTTAAATTCCCTACCGACCGCTCTATATTTGATGTCAATTATTTACAGCAGAAAGTATACTATGCGTTGTCTGTTTCAAGATGCTGAGATCATTTTTGAGAGCAAAAAGTTCATCGGTCACAGTTCTAGGAAACTGTCTGCATGTAACGCATGTCCATATGCCAACGGGGTCTTTTTTGTCAGACCAACACACTGTTCATGAAACCAAGTCATACATACAGAACATTGAATCTGATCTTGCTTCTTTTTAGACTTTGAATTTATTTTACAAGTGTCGCAGCATTTCTGGGCATGTTTTGTACTGATCAATCGATCACCCGATACAATGCCTTGCTTGTCCGGTTGAGCACAGAGCAGTGCTCGAGGGTGCACTATCGATGATTACCCGTGATCCCATAGAGTGAGTAACTTTCAGGAGATTTACACTATCATCCAATGAGGGTGTAGCTCCATTCGTCTGTGACTGATCCGCAGAGTCACTCTCATCACCGCTCTCTTCATCGTTATTATCGACACCATCATCATCCTGATCATCATTAGTCAGGACAGTAGTTGAAGACAGTTGTGAGTGGCTGCCGATATCAGTATCCGCACGGATTGTTTTGTCCAACTCCTCTAGAAACGAGTTGCACAGCTCTGTTGAATCCGATTTATCGGATACCGGCTTAGACGGAATAAGAAAAATCCACTGTTTTCCTCCTTCCCATGTAAAAATGGAAATGATTAAAGTTGACCTTTTTACCCAGCTTGTTTTGAACCCGAGTCCCCAATGCACATACCAAGTTTCAAAGTCATCGGCCGTTTGGTTCCTGAGCAGAAGATTTCAAAAGGTTGTTACCATTTATTGGCATGTCAGCCATCTTGGTAATGGGATTCCTATCCAACGAATATATTTTCACATACTCATCTCACACAGGCTCCAAATGTTATTTGGTCTCATTCAGCACAGCATTTTAGTGGAGAAGAAGATAAAAAGTATTGAATCTGAGCCATCGAGGACAAGGGTCAGTAAATTACCTTAACCTTTGGAATCGGTAAACTTCCATTCAGCTGATTCTATAGACTACAGCAGAGAATAATAGTACATGCATCTACTGTTTTGCGGTCGAAATTACCAAAGTTGACGTTGACATAGAATAGGTCAAGGTCAACTGAAGGTCGCCGTTTGAACAAACTTGGAAGTGCCCAAGTCTCCAATGCTGCATACCAAGATATAAGGTCATCGACCTTTTGGTTCCTGAGAAGAAAATTTCCAAAGGGTTTTACCACATATGGGTATGGCGACCATCTTGGTTACGTGTAAAATTTCACGAATACCTTTTCATTGCCCTATCCCATTTGGACTTCATGTATAATTCGGTTTCAATCAGCACAGCAGTTTTAATGGAAAAGAAGATAGAAATACTGGATCTGAGACATCCAGAATAAATAGATCGGTAAGTGACCTTGACCTTTGGAATTAATAAACTAACATTTAGCTAATTGCAAATAAAAATTCTGATATAATAGGCTACAATCAACCGCTGTACTTGTTTTCGGCGTAGCCGTTTTATTTTGTGTTTTGTCCTACATTTTTCGTTATTCCATTGGTCAATAAAATTACATGTTCGAGGAGATGTCCATTTCATTGGACAATAATTTGCATATTAAATAGTTCCATTCAACAACTACGATTGTCTACCGAAGTGAATGGGAATTTAATCTAGGAAATGTATCATTTTTAGCTCAGCTGTTTTCGAAGAAAACGTGTTCTCGAAGAAAACGACGAAGTATTGTCATAGCTCTGGCGTCGTCTGCGTCGTCTGCGTCGTCTTGCAAAAACTTGGAAATTTTGTAATATCTCTGTCATTACTGAACATATTTACTTGAAACTCGGATTAGTTGTTCATTATGAAAAAGGGAACTCATACCAATAGGTGAGGTAACCCTCAAAATATGTTGGCACAGTTTTCCCCTTCTTCCACTTAGAATTTTTGCAAAAAAAAAACAAAAAAACTTTGACTTTTTGTAATATATCTGTCATTACTGAACATATTTACTTGAAACTCGGACTAATTGTTCATTATGAAAAGGAGAACCCATACCAATAGGTGAGGTAACCCTCAAAATATTTTGGCACAGTTATGTCCCTTTTTCGACTTAGAATTTTTGCAGCCGAGCGTTGGCACCCGCATGCGGTGCTCTTGTTTATGTGTGCAATAGAGACCGATCAGTAGTCTATTAATTTTCTAGTATTTTAATCTACCTTTATTTGAATGAAAAAGCGGAAACGATTTCGGATTTATTATGGTGAAAAGACGAAGTTTTCTACTTTCGGTTTCCGTATATATTTGAACGCATTGCAAGCGCCCAGTGACATTGACTTCTTTAAAGCTTTTGTTTTCTCCATTAAAATTACCAACGTTTAATTCAATTATATATTTAATTTGATGCAGTCAATCATCGAAGCAGTTAGAAGCACAGTTTAATCAGGATCTTCACTTTTTGTTATTCAAATAAATTTGAACATATTGGACATATTGATATATTGTAAAAAATTATTTTCCATTTTTTGGTGTGTGTGTGTGTGGGGGGGGGGGGGGGGGGGAGGAGGAGGTTGGTTGATTACAGTAACATTTATGCTGATCTAAATTTTTGCACTGCGTTATTGTAAATTGTTAACAAATTGGCATATGTTTAATGTTTGATTTGTTTCTTACATATACAGTATATGCCCTTAGAATGGGGTGGTTAAGTGAGACAAAGGTGACGCATATCTTGCATCAGTGGGGCGTCCAACTGTTACTTGCTGGCAGTTGGAAAAGGCCTGCTGTCCTTAAAACAGGTAAGAGTAGAGGGGTACTGTTGTTGTTTCTTTTGGTTCTACACTTCCATTAATTTTCCTCTTTATCCTCTCTCCCTTACTTTCTTCTCATCTACTATTTCTTCTCCCTCTTTTCTCCCTTTCTGTTGGTGTCGACACAAAATGACCCACAAGGGTTGAAGTGTGGTTAAACCCAAAACAATCAACCATTGCTAAGTCACACACGTACCTGATTTCATATTTCAAAACAACCTTCCGTTTAAATCTACGCCGCACATCTTTTTTAAAGATATTTCTTGTTTCTCATACAAATGTCTGTTAGTGACCAAATTTGACCCTCGTGTAAATTAGGTCACGGTCAACCAAATGTCATCATTTAAACGAACTTAGTAGGATCTAAGTCCCTAATGGTGTATACCAAGTCTGAAGGTCATTAATAATAAAAATTGCCATTTGGTTCCCGAGAACAAGATTTTTAAAGGCTTTATCAACCACAGGCATGCCGGCCATCTTAATCATGTGACCAAGATCCCATGATTTGTTTGTTTGAGTTGAGGTTTAACGTCCCCGTCAACACTGTAAAGGTCATTTTGGAGACGTTGCTTCCAATTTTGTGGGACTTTTACCCGACATTGAGATGAAATGACATCTCAAGCCCTGTTGCCCAATGAAACCAATAGGGTTTAGTAGCACCGCGGTTCCTGGACAGGCTTAGATCCCCTAAGCGGTTAACCAGTACTAGTGTGCGGGCCGGACGGATTCAGCTCTGCGTGGAAGCATCATGCAGCCCATATATTTCTCCAAGCCCCTATGGGCGGGGGCTATCAAGATCCCATGAACAAACTTTCTTTCCCCCAACACAAGGAGGCTCCAAACGTAAATTGGTTTCAACCACTTTCTGAGGAGATATAATTTTAAAATTTTGACGATGACGAAGACGACGGACGACGGACCACAGCCTATCCTTTAAGCTCCCTCGGAGCCATCGACCCCGGTGAGCTTAAATCAGCTTAAAGCTTAACAGGCCTTTGCCATACCAAAGCTTAAGTGGTGCGAGTCGGACCGTCCCTGTATATAACCCCTAATGGTGGTCATTGATATATCATTTGATCTCATTGTCGAGTAAAAGTCTCACAGAATTGGAAACATGTCTCCAAAATGACTTAAGGGGAATGGATACAACTTCAGGAGAGGCAACTCCTACAAAAGTGTTTTTGTCTTCCATTTCAATAGGGGTCAACTATTAAAGGAAAGAATTTGCTCCTGAGAAAACCGAATAGGAAGTCCCGACAGTCGTCTCCCTTTGAAAAATGGCGAGAAAAATTGCCAAGTGTTCCCAGTCCCCTTAAATAGTGTTGGCGGGGACGTAAACCCGGAAACGTAACCAAAGCCAAAGCAGAAGAACACTCGGCACTGAAAGCTGCACAGAACTTTCTCCCCGACCTAACCTCCCACGAAGTTTATTAATGGAAAAAATAATTTATGAAGTGTCTGACACATTTCCCTTTTCATACATCCATGTTTAGCTGTTTAGCTGACATCAGTTATCAATCACTTTTGTGTGTGTCAATTTCAGGGTCTGTGTCAATTTCAGGCCATACATCATCTTAGATATTTCGCTCTGCTGAACAGCCCTACCCCACCTCCGTGTAATGAACACCCCTATCAACCACACTTTAAAAAGAGAAAAACTAGGTTTTACAGGGGTATACATTATCTATCGTGATTACCCGTTAGAACAGCTTCATTTTCTAACAAGCACTCACAAACCTATAATCACGTGAACGAGTCGGTGAAATGAATACCCCCTAAACCCCACTTCATATAGAGAAAAATCGGGTTTTCGGGGATATATACATGCTTTTCCTTATTTCTGCTCCAAGACATAGTTTATGGGTACTCGTTAGATCCGCCTCAATGAGGCGGTTCTAACGAGCCCCCACAAACTAATTTTGCAGAATAAATAAGAATAATATCATGGATTTTCATCCGAAAAGTAGCCATTTTGGAGATGTGAAAAAATGCACTATGTTCAACGGGTGTGTTATCGTAATGGATAAGAAAAATATCACACATTCTCATCAGAAAAATTAAAGTAGAGATAGGAGTAAGCAAGAATGCACTTTGTAACCCGGATGTCGTGTGATGTGAAGGAGATACATTTTTTAAAAGATTTATCTGAACTTCCTCAATATTTTTACTTAATGCTTTATGATTTATATTCAGGCATAGTGCATTTTATTCAACTAAACTTTAGTATTATTCTTATTATAGCGAGTTGACGAGAATTTAAATAAGATTTCTAGACATTTTCTCCTTTTTTTGAATTTTACTTTTATACTCTAGCTTAAATACTGTATATATGTTTTATGTATTTTGCTATATTGTTTTGTTTATGAGGACCATATGAGCCCCGCCAAGCGAATTTGTGTCTTCGAGCATTCCGTCATGATATATTTTAACTGCGCATGCCCAGCCATTCAGAGGGGCCAGGGATATGGCTTTCTGTCTGAAGGTTCCTCTTGATTCACTGTTTGCATGAGCGAGCAGCGAAGGTTCTAGCGAGACTGCGCGGATACGCAGGCTAGCCTGAACCTTCGCTGCTCGCATAGGCGATAAGTACCAAAATCGCTTGACGGGGCCCATATGGTAGATAATCAAATGCTTAATATGTCATTCTCAAAAAATAAAGACATTATTATTACTATTATTATCGTAATGTTTGAGTTTCAAAGTGCCAGTATATTTTCTGAAGTAACCGAAATGCAACAATATACTGGTTTGGTAAAATTCAAGCAATAATTGCAAGATATAGTGTAACACAAGCTTTTCCTATCAAAATCTGTGTTTCCAATTGGCGGTGTCACCTTGATATCAATATAAAGAAACTCAAAATGGCATTACTTCTTTCCCCATTATGATAACATGCCCGTGCGATAAAGTGCATTTTTCACATCTCAAAAATGGCTACTTTTCTGATGAAAATCCGTTATATTTTTCTTATAAATACTGCAAACATAGGTTATGGGTGCTCGTTAGAACCGCCTCATTGAGGCGGTTCAAACGAGTACCCTAACCTGTCTTTGAGTAAAAATAAGAACAATAATGTATACCCCCGGAAACCCCAGTTCTCTCTGTATAAAGTGGGGTATAGGGGGTCTTCATTTCACGGCTTGGTCACGTGATGTAATGAAGTGTCCTTGAAACTTAGGAAAATATCACCAAAATCTAAATACTTCATTCCTCCGTCCTATATATAGTGATGAATTTGTGCTAGTATGGTTTTATTCAGGGGAAATTGTGCAGACATGTTTTTTTTCTTTACTGCCTAACTAAATTTTCAAAGGGTAATCAGTCACTAGCCCTTGTATTCTTTTCTGTGCTAGTTTAATTAAATTCCAGCCATTGGTTGAAGAAATAGTGTAACCATAAGTTTCTTTATTGCCGAGGGGAAATAGCTATAGAATTTGTCCCAAGCCTTTTCTTTTTCTTATATATCCATCGCTGCATTTAAAAGATATCAGAAGAAAGAGTCACGGACGGAAACAAGGGCGGACGCATAAACAATGTGCAACAGAAAGTGGTCATGCGTGAAACTGGCTAATAAACAGTAAAAGTGCCCATGAGAATCACGATCAAAGCTAATAACCCGCCGGGTAAGAGCGCTGACTCTTAAGGTCTCTCAACGCTGTGGTCGGAGCCTCGCTCGAGTCAAGTGTGAGGCGTCACGTTCCGCAACGGAAGGCCAGGTGGATTTCTCCGGGTTCTCTGGCTTTCGACCATCTCTCATTAACGAGTGGCTCAAAATTAGTGAGACAATCTTAAAAGGGCCGTAAAGTCACACCAGCCCCAATGCACCCGAAAAAATAGCCTACCATCAGATCAACATATCCGTATAATTAAGACCTATCAAAATCATTGTGGGTATACATGGGATGTATTTTCCTTACTTTTGCTCAAAAGGGTAGTCACGACTTTCAAGTTAGAATCGCCTCATGGACGGGTTTTGGACTAGAAATAAAAACAAGAGAACCATGATGGTCCTATATTGCTCACCTGAGCTAACAGACTTAAAGTTGCACACAACTACATCCTCTTCTACAGTTCATCTCCAATAAGCTGTTGGTAATGACACACCATTACAAGCTTGACCTAATTGCATTGATTCATTCACCAGATAGGATACAAATGAGCTAAACTGACAGTTTTGAGGGCCTGTGCCCTTGGAAATATGGTCAAAGTCGCCAAAATCTAATTAAATCTTATATGCCAACATTGTCAGTTTTTAAAAGTCATTCTAACTTTTATCCCTAAAATACTTATAATATTTAAGTTTCAGGAAGTCCCTGTCAAAACGTGACTTAAGCGGCTGACAATGTAAAAAAATCGGCTATTTTCGGCAGTCAAACGGACATTACTCTATGAAAGACAGGCCGACCTTGCAAGTTTTCAAACTCATCTCAAGATTTATCATAAAGAAGGTCGCAGGTCAAAGGTACAGGTCAATGTTTTGTATAAGTGGGAAGCCTTTGTCAAAAGAAACTTACATGCCAAATATGATGATGATGATGATTTCGTGTTCAACGACGCGTCAACCCTCTTTGTGGATCATAAGCGTCAAGCGGTTAATGGTTAAACGGCATGAAGAATTATGAGGATATTATAAGTAAAAAGGTAAGTATGATATTTATAAAAATGTGAAACAGTTAAATCTTATGAAAAAGTCCAATATCTTTTAAGAATAAAATAATATTATCACCAGGTACATCTTGAAACAATTGTTGCAAAGTGTCAGCTTTAAAGTATAAGTAAAGGGACTGTCATGCCAAATATGAAGACTGTATCTAAAACGGTACAAAAGTTATGATAAAGTAGGTCACAGGCCAAAGTCTATATCACAGGTCGATTTTTTAGATATGTGGGGAGACCTTCTCACAAAGGACATACATGCCATATATGAAGCCTCTATTTCAAATGGTTTAAAAGTTATCATAGAAGTAGGTCACAGATAAATTTTTGTATGAGTGGAAAGCCTTTTGTCACAAGGAACCTACATTCGCAATATGAAGGCTATATCTCAAACGATTCAAACGTTATGATAAAGTAGGTCGTAGGTCAAGATCAAGGCCACAGGTCAAGTTTTTGTATGAGTGGGAAGTCCATGTCACAAGAAACCTACATACCAAATATGAATGCTCTATCTCAAACGGTTCAAAAGGTTTTTCTAAGATTTTACCTAATGACCAACATTTTGACCCGACATGACCCATATTCAAAATTGGACCAAAACAGTGGCCTCTGGAGTGCTCATATTGCTTTTCTATGGTTTGAACTACTGACCTACTTTTTGACCTGACATGACCCATATTCAAAACTGACCTAGATATTGTCAGGATGATCATTCTGAACAAATTTGATGTTGACTGGACCAAACTATGCATTCTAGAATGATCACAAGGCTTTGCATAATCGACTTACTGGCCTACTTTTCGACCTAGCACGACCTATACGCTAATGTTACCCAAATATTGTCAAGATGATCATTCTGACCAAGTTTGATGATGATTGGACCAAAACCGTGACCTTTAGAGTGTTCACAAGGTTTTTCTATGATTTGACTTGCTGACCCATATACAAACCTGACCGAGATATTACCAAGATTATTATTCTGACCATGTTTGATGATCATTGGACCAAGACTGTGGCCTCTACAGTGTTCACAAGATTTTCCTATGATTTGACCTACTGACCTACTTTTTGATGCGACATAACTAATATTCGATCATGACCCTTACATTGTCATAATGAACATTCTGAGCAAATTTGTTGATGATTTGACCAAAACGGTGGCATCCAGACTGCTCACAAGGTTTTCTATGATTTGACCTACTGACCTACATTTTGACCAGACATGACCCATATTCATACTTGAACGAGATATTGTCATGATAATCATTCTTACAAAGACTGATGATGGTTGGACCGAAACTGTGGCCTCTATAATGCACACAAGAACAAGGCCCAAAGTAGGCATTTCAGCAATCTAAGGACATGGATCCATATCCTTCTAAACTCCAGTTTATGTAGAGAAAACTGGGGTTTACAGGGGTATACATGATTTGGCTTATTTCTGCTTCTAGACATAGGTCGTGGGTACTCGTTAAACTGCCTCAATGAGGCGGTTCTGTCAGACATAGGTTGTGGGTACTCGTTATAACCGTCTTAACCAGGCGGTTCAAAAGAGCACCCACCACCTTTGGAGTATAAATAAGAAAAATATATCGCAAATTTTTATTTGAAAAGTAGCCATTTTGGAGATATATGATATGGGCCCCGTCAAGCGATTTTGGTACTTATCGCCTATGCGAGCAGTGAAGGTTCAGGCGAGCCTGCGCATCCGCGCAGTCTCGCCAGAACCTTCGCTGCTCGCTCATACAAGCAGTGAATCAAGAGGAACCTTCAGACAGAAAGCCATATCCCTGGCCCCTCTGAATGGCTGGGCATGCGCAATTAAAATTTGTCATGACGGAATGCTCGAAGACACAAATTCGCTTGGCGGGGCTAATATGATATAGTTATGCACTGTGTCACATGGATGTGCTATGGTAATATCTTTTGTAGGAAATATAGTGGTTTGTCACCATTTCCGAAGCTTTTGTAAAACAACTAAGTTAGAAATGTCTATGTCATTAACAGGTCTGCATAATTATATCGATCAAACAAGATTAAAAAACTTGACAGATGCACCAAACAGCATTTATTTGCTGAACAAATATACGTCAAACAGTTTTTTTTTGTGATATACCAATGCGCGTGGTTTAGCGACTCGTCTCATTAATTAAGGTCCGGGCTTCTCCAGTTCTTCGGATGTGTCTTTAACCCGAGGCCAGGTCGAACCACAGCGGTGACAGACCTAATGATTAAGCGTCAGCGCTCTTATCCGCTAGGCGTCTCACATGTGACCCGAGTCAGGCTCTAACTAAGAAAACATTAACCCTTATTAAGCTGAGAAAAATTACATCTGAAAGTGTTATCTGCTTATGTCGTCTGCTATTTTTTTTTAAATATTTTTGCACTGGCAAACAGTGTGGGCCCAGATCAGACTGCTCCTATAGGAGCAGTCTGATCTGGAGCTTGTGATATTTTTTTCTCATTTTGTTTTACTCCAGACATAGATAGTGGGTGCTCGTTAGAGCCGCCCATTGAGGCAGTTCTAACGAGTACTCTTAAGCCATGTCTTAGAGCAGAACTAAGAAATATAAAGTATACCCCTATGCTTAATTAAGTTAGCTTTAATATATTAACCAATTTAGTACCAGAAACCCCCAAAACGGGTACCCTGGCAAACAGTGCAGGCCCAGATCAGACGCCGCAGAACGCGGCGTCTGATCTGGGCCTCCACTGTTTGCTAAAAATTTCGCCATTTTCCAAATAAATTTTGAAGAAATCACAACATGGCACTAAGTGCGCTTTATAAGAGTGTTCATGAAATGAACTTGTTTACGTGATGTTGAAGAAGACTTTGGACGATGACGATCCACATAGTTACAAGCTGATCAGTCATCGCTTCTGTGACTGTGCAGTGCTGGATTGTCACAAGGCAGTTCAGTGCGATCGGTGTGAACATGGAATCATAATGAATATCCCTACATTACTGAGACACAATATGAAGCTTTAGAAAACTCAAACTGCACATGGATATGTCCAAAGTCTGTATTCTTTAACTTTTCAGATTCTTTCTTTGTTGAAAACATGAACTTGGAAAACCAAAATAGATTTGAACCCCTTTCTGGTAGAAAGAGAAACAACGACTTGGTTTCAAACACAATCAACTGGACTCCAAAAAATTGTTTGAAACTTGTAAGCATTAATATAAACAGCATACGTAGCAACATACTGGAATTGATAACGTTTCTTGACATTCACAGACCTCACGTAGTGGCCACCCAGGAGACAAAAGTTGACAGTACCATTGCAACTTCAGAACTTTTCCCTGAAACTTGTATAATATATACAGGAAAGACAGAAACCCCCATGGAGGTGGGTGATGCTACTGGTTCATGAGGACATCCCCAGTATGCCCTTAACACACGTGGAAAACGACTCGGAATCAGTTTGGATAAAATTGATGGCAAATAAATCCTCTCATTATATTGCATCTTGGTATCGTCAACCTGGCAGTTCGATTGAGGACTTTAAACTTTTTTCGAGAATAACTAGACTTTGTCAGGGCACAGCATAAGGGTAAGAAACTCCCTTCGGTTCACGTTTTGGGTGATTTCAACTTTTAGAGACATATCTTGGCCGGACAGACTTAACCAAAATGGCACTATGTTAAATCAGTCAGAAGGACAAGTATTAGTTATACTAATTTATTTTAGTTCGATTGCGATGAAAGCTTCAAGCTTATTGAATCGCCTTCGAGCACCAATTCCGGGTGTTTTCACGCGCGAGCGAGAGACAGGCAGTGGCTTTTACACCACATTTACACATGGGTGCAGTGGGGCAGTGTCATTACGTGTCTTGCCCAAGGGCACACCTCGATTCCCGTGGCCGGATTCGAACGCACATTCTCTCGCCCATAAGTCGAACGCGTTAACCACTGCGCTATCGAGGTTGACAAGTATTGGTTGACATCATGAATGGTAATAACTTGGAACAATTCGCGCTCTTTGCAACTCGGGAGGAAAAAACTTTGGATCTCATTCTTTCAACTCTGCCTGGTTAGTTTCAAGCTGTCCACTCACCGGACAAATTAAGTGACCATGACGTGAAAGCAGCAATATTAAAGGTCTTGCTTCCCCAACAAAAGAAACCTAGGAGGAAGGTGTATTTGTATCAGAAAGGTGATTTGAGTCTATGAGAAATGATACACAACTTTGCAAAACGGTCGGTACAAGAAAACTTCAATGTTATTACTTCTTTTATACAGGAGGCAGCAGATAAACATATCCCCTCAAAATTGAGCAAATCTAAATCTTCTGTCCATCACACCTGAGATCAGATGAAAAATGCGCAGAAAAACTAAGACTCACGCAAAGGCTAAAAAAACTGGTAGTAAGAAAATTTGGTCAAATTTCCAGGATCGTAGACGGGAAATAAAGGCAGATATTAAGACTCAGCATGATTCGTATGTGAATAACTTGGTTGGTGACATCAAGTCGAATCCTAAAGAGTTTTATCGGTACATTAATGGTAAAAAACAAACAAAAAACACTCAAGGTATCCATCATGTTAAAACGAAATGGAACAGGCATCTGAAACTGAGGTAGAGCAAGCAGAGGAATTAAACGGTCAGTTCACGAATGTGTTCAACAAAAAAGAGCACAACATGTGCCCTTGCTTGAAAGGACGGCCCCGATAATGGAGAACATTGTCGTAGCTGAAGAAGGTGTAATCAAACTTCTGAAAGGCCTGACCCCTTCTAAAGCATTAGGACCTGATGACTGATTCACTCAGATGGAGTTGTTTACACTTCTTTAAAACTGCCGCGTACCGTTGCCTGCTTGATTGGAAAACCAACCCAACCATCCATGAGTTAAAAAAATATTGAAAGATGAAACTGGTTGAAACCCATCCTATAGCCAAAAATACATTATAACATCACCCTTTGGTCTATGGCAATTCAGTATGCGAAAGTCATGTGTGGTATGATAATGGCAAATAGTGTAGTTCAAGATCCGAACGCGCTGTCTGATCTAGGTCTAAACTATTTTCTTAAAGTAAAGGAATTTAAGGGTTAACTGATGAGTTACGTAGGAGGCCTTCTTGTGGAAGGAACAAATTATTTGTCTAAATCGCGACGGAAGTAAGGGCGAGGGTTTCGGCAGCGTAAACTCAATTTAAGTACCCACCACCCCAGTGGAATTGGTATCACTGACTTTTCCAAGGCGGTTCTTCTGTCGCGGTTGATTTTTGCTATGGTTTGTCTTTGAGTGTTTGTATCGCTTTGCTTTTATTTATTTTTTTGTTTGTTTTGGATAGCCGATTGGTCATTTTGTGGGAAAGTAACTGTCCTTTTGGCTTTCCGCCATTGATGTTTACATTAGGATCTAGTTATTTCCTGTTTGTGTTTCTTTCCTTTGGTGTCTCTTATGGGAGTTGTGGGTTGATTGTATCGATTTCTGATCATTGCCTTCACTTCTATTAAACGAAAGTCTAAATTTAAGATCATGGCTATTGTTCAGCCCACACGCAGAGACAACCGAGCCTGACATCACGTTAACAAGTCCGTGAAATGAATACCCTCTTAAACTCCACTTTTATACAGAGAAAGCGGAGGTTTACAACTGAGTCATTTTACGAACTTTATCACGTGGTGATAAAGAAATCAAGCACTAAGCGTACTGATGGGGGCAATTATTTGTGAACTTTGGATTGTGCCCGGGAGATGTTGCATCTGGTTGGCAGTTTAAGTCAGGCGTAAAGAATGGCTGGTTTGTCTTTGGGTGTTTGTATCGCTTATATTATTTTGTTTTGGATAGCCAATTGGCCATTTTGCGGGAAAGTAACTGTCAATTTGGCTTTCCGCTATTGATGTTTCCATTGGGGTCTGTTGTTTAATGTGTTTCTTTCCCTTTGGTGTCTCAGATGGGAGCTGTGGGTTCTTTGTATCGATTCCTGATCATTGCCCTCACTTCTATTTTGAAAAGGAATAATTTACTGAACAAGCTCTGATGTATTCTTTTCTATTGCAACCAAAGGATAAATCTTTATAGCAGTATATATTCATATATAGAGTCGGTCATACTTGGCCATTACCTCAGTTACATAACTCGGAACTTTGAAACTTTGAGGTCACTGATGATTTAGTTCGAACAGTTTTCAGTTGTTTGGTTTATTTCTTGGCTCTAAAGGATACACCTTTTATAGAAAAATGCATCGGTGAACACCAATGGTCTTATAACTATAAAAATAATTAGTTATTTAAACGTAAGGTAACTGTTTTCGACTAGACATGTATATTTGATCTATATATGTAGCGTTTTTTTTTTCTTTTCTTTCATAAACGAAATGTTCTAAGAGTGTGTCGGTCAAATATGTCGGGGAACTGTCTTGTGAGTGAGTGAATGCTTGAGTTTTACGTCCTACTAACAACCAAGGTCATACGGGGACAGGACCTCGGTTTAAAGACTCATCCGAAAGTCTGAAGAAGCCCGGGATCGAACCCGAGACCCGTGGTTTACAAGGTGAGTAGCGCAACCACTACACCACTGTGGCTTACAGGAACTGTCTTGTCCACTAAAAGGTCACATGTGAGACGCCAAGTTCTGCAACCGAAGGTCAGGTGTTTTTTCTCCGGGTACTCCGGTTTTCGTCCACCTCTGATTAACGATCGGCTCGATATGAGTGAAATAATCTTGAAAGAGCCGTAAATCCAAAGCAAAAAAAAAAAAAAAAAAAAACACTGTCGGCCAAAAAAGCGTGCCGCTGAACCGTCTTGTCGATAAACTGTCACGGATTTTACTTTCGGGTAGCAACTTCATTCGAGCCTGGCGATTGAAATTCTATTTTGCCGATATGTGTATAGTGGGCTGGAAGTCGCTTATACGGAATAGAAATTGAATTTACGAACTTACTGCATTCATATATTCTGGATCCCATGTGCTGCATGATGCTTCCACGCAGAACTGAAACCGACCCGCACACGAGTACTGGTAAACCATTTAGAGGATCTAAGCCTGTCCAGGCAAAGCGGTGCGAGTGGGCCCGTCAATGCTTATAAACCCTATTTGTTTCATTGGGCGGCGGGGTTTGAGATGTCATTTCATCTCAATGTCGGGTAAAAGTCCCACAAAATTGGAAGCAACGTCTCCAAAATGACCTTTACAGTGTTGACGGGGACGTTTAACCTCAAAATCAAACAAACAAATCACTCATATATTCTTTTTAAGAATAATCAAGTGTAACATTTCCCTCTGATAACTCCCAGGACACCCAAACGCTGGTTACACTGCAACACCCCGTTGCGTATTAATACCCGGTAATTATCGGAACGCTGTCCGGGACGGAGCGTGGTAGCTCAGTTGTTAGTGCAGAGGCCCCCGGTTGGATTCCCGGCAGCGGTAATAAAATCGTGGTATCCGAACATGCTCCATTGACATCATTTGCAGGGATGAATGCCACAAGATGCACAGTCCGTCGGATCGGGACGTTAACTGGTTTCCCCCTGTGCAGACAGAATCATCCCCATGTGCATGTTAAAGATCCCTAACGTAATTGTATGGTTACTGTGTAGGTTTTCATCATGCAAATCTGGAGTGTATGTAATGTATACCTGCCTATAGAATGTCCGCGACGGTGCATGGCAGTTTGCTGAGAAAGAAAGAAAATTTATCACCTGTGCATGTATCTAGCAAAATAGACATAAATTCATGGCTTAGATGGTGTTGACTTCGCCCTCATCTAGTTCTACACACATCTAGTTCTTACTGCTCGGAAGTTGTTTTTATACCAGCTTTTACGAAGAAAAATCAGGTATATTGTATTCGTACCAGAGTTGAGTGGTCGTCAGTCCGTCCGTCCGTCAATCTGTCTGTCCGTCCGTCACGTTTCTTATAAATGGATCTCCTCTGCAACCACTGAAGTTACACTTTTGAAACTTTGCATGTGAATAGTACATGGTATGTAGATGGCAGTGGGTTACTTTTTCATGACATTGACCCCAACATGGCCCCAAGTTCAAAGGTCAGAAAGTAGAAAACTAGAAAAAGCGGGTATTTGCGATGGTAAACCATCGTGACTGCGCGATCTAAGTTAATCTAGAATGAGAAATAAAAAGGTTAATCTAAAATGTGAAATGAAAGAAAACGTAAATGTAGGCATGTAGTGCCGGTAGCTGTTAGTGAAAGATCAGGGGCCAGTTGTTCAAAACTAACGACGTCGTTATTTAACGTATCGTTAAAACTTTGATCATTAAATATGGCAAATATGCTGAATATTTTGCTGAAAAATGTGAGCAGCTTTTGCGGACGCAAAAGCTGCTCACATTTTTTCAGCAAAAATACCAAAATTTACGGTATTGTACTTGCTAGAAGAGTAAACAGTATGACCACTGACGAGCTCGTTAAGCTGACGATGCTTTGAACAACTGGCCCCAGTAGTTTTTTTATGTCACATTTGAGAGAACATCTAGAAATCCTTATTTGTAATCTGTGACTGTTATAAACTTACAGATTAACTGGCGTATAATTACAACATACGCATTGTTTAGTTTTGTCATATTAGTACTGTACAAATTAATGGGTTCTAAGCATAGACTCAAGCTTTTTGTGAAAGCTAATACTTGTGAAATAATTGAAAGATCGACAGTTATTCATTGTTTTGAATATGCAGCAATTTCTTAGCGATGATTTGGCTGGTTGAATTAAGATCAGTTGTTTCATTATCATTAGTACTGTTCTCTTAAGTCAATTGTTAAAAAAATGTTCTTCATCATCAATAAACCACAGACTTTGATAAATCACACCAGGAAATGATTTGTTATAAGTCAATGTCTCAATCAGAGAGCTGTCAGCAATCATTGCCAAATCCGTGCGACATAGTGCATTCAGTCATATCCTCCAAAACGATCAATTTTCTGATGAAAATTTGTGATTTGAGTCTTATTTATACATACTCAAAGACCTCAGTGTAAAACCGCCCGGTGCATAATTGCCTTTTGGTTTCACTCGATGGCAGGGCTTGAGCTGTCATTTCATCTCAATGTCGGGTAAAAGTCCCACAAAAATGTAAGCAGTGTCTCCAAAATGACCTAAAACGTGTTGACGGGGACGTTAAACCTCAATTCAAACAAACAAACACGGTCCAACTTCAAAGCTTGAACACATTCAGAACCATTACAAACTGTTCGAGACCGACATAGTCACATCACGAAAGCACGCCTATATAATTTTGACCCCCTTGAATAAAAATCAAAAATGAGTTCCTTTAAGAGCAATGAAAACATTCATAAGAAAGAAGATGGGTCATACTACTTAGTTTCGGCTAATAAAGCCTCATCAGTGACCCTGTAACGATCCGGCAAAGAAAGCCAGAGAAAACATACTGCAATTTTGCGAATTTCGAATAGGCAATCGATTCAAAGACTGATATAAATCAAAATGGGGTCCAAATAATTAAAAACTTGTCTTGAATATGAGTCTAAACCAATAATTTATTTCTGATTTCTCAGAATATTCACGCTGATCTCAAAGGACCAAAAGTAAAATATAAACTGCACTATGGTTGATGTACGGGGAGACGTTTTAACGCCGCCACACGGCACAACACCAGCTGCAGTGAAGGCAAATAAAAATCAAAAATGAGTTCCTTTAAGAGCAATGAAAACATTCATAAGAAAGAAGATGGGTCATACTACCCATTTTATATAGTAAAACTTGGGCTTACATGGGTAAGCCTTATTTTCTTATTTTTGCTATAAAATACAGTTTGTTGGTACTCGTTAGAATCGCCTCGATGAGGCGTTTCACTGCACCCACAATCTATATTTTGAGCAGAAATAAGAAAAATATCACAATTTTTCAGCTTAAAATTGACTTTTTTTTCCGGCGGTAAAGTTTAAAATGTATTTTTATAGGCGACTTTTCAAAAAGTATGCAACTACTGAGCGTAAATCAAGGTCATTAAGCATCATATATGGGTATCTTTTAAAATAATACAAAATCATGTCGTCTGTACACTATAGAATCGCCTCATCGAGGCGATTTTAATGCGTACACACAACAAACATTTTCAAGATAAAATTAGGAAATCCTCGCTTCATAATTCCGAAAATATTAGTATCTGCATTCAGGGGATTTTTTTCCGGGGGTTATATGACAAGTTTGAAACAGCCATGGTAAAGGATCCATCCGTGTTCGAGCTACCGACGTTTCTCTGTATGACTTAACAAAGCATGGTTAACTGAATAAGTTTGTTTTAGAACAACCCCCCCCCCACCCCCCATCCCACCCTCTCAGAACTTTACAGGATATGTTGAGACGTTGCTTCCATTTTCGCGGAACTTTTATCCGACATTGAGGTGGAATGATATCTCAAGCTCTGCCGCCCAATGAAACCAACAGTGTTTATAAGCACGGACGGCCCGACTAGCAACACTTTTGTCTGGACAGGCTTAGACCCTCTATACGGTTTAATAGTAATCATGTGCGGTCGGTTTCAACTCATGCAATCCAATCTATTTCTCTGAGCCCCGATAGGCGGTGGACCAAACTGAATGTAAACCTTGGAAAAAAAGTATAACGTTTTGCACATGATGCATATTTTGTTATTCATAAACTGCACCGCAAAACAGGTGTCTCTGAATATAAAATAAGCATATTTTATGGTTATTGACAATATGAGCCAAATATAAAATAAGCATATTTTATGGTTATTAACAATATGAGCCAGTGAACGACAAAATCTACAATAAGACATGTACGCCCAACGAAGACTCAGATCAGCCTGCGCATTCGCAGGATAGTTAAGGATAGTTAAGGGCCAAAATGCTTCTTCATGCAGCAAGAGAAATCTCTGGTCAGACTATATGGATGCGCAGGTTGATCTCATCCTTCGCTGGGTGCACATGTAAATTGTAGAAATGCTGTGCCTCGGCTCAATTATAACAATGAAACCCATCGGGAGAAAACTTGTCTGGGGTTTTCCACCAGGCACGACCCTGAGCACGACACTGAGTGACCTGCTCAACTGGGTGTCGAAAAGTTAGGTATCGAACTAGAAGAATTTTACTCACCCAGCAACATATCAAACTGCTCACTTGCACCTTCCTTGTTTGGAAATGGCAGAAAAAGTATTTACATGTCGCGGCGCATGATCGAAGAGCCATTGGGTCGATTGTATGTCAGTCGACCTACGCTTACTAAGCAGAGTAGCTTTACGGTGTTGCTGTCTACGTGACTATCACTGATTTGTACGACAGCCAGGTAACCGTTATTTAAGCCCCGCCAAGCGAATTTGTGTCTTCGAGCATTCCGTCATGACAAATTTTAACTGCGCATGCCCAGCCATTCAGACGGGCCAGGGATATGGCTTTCTGTCTGAAGGTTCCTCTTGATTCACTGCTTGTATGAGCGAGCAGCGAAGGTTCTGGCGAGACTGCGCGGATGCGCAGGCTCGCCTGAACCTTCGCTGCTCGCATAGGCGATACGTACCAAAATCGCTTTACGGGGCCCATTTAAGAAATAGATCAGCTTTAGCAGTGATCGCCTGAGTAATATATCACTGTTTGGAGGTCAGTTGTAATGTAGATCAAATCGCGAGCGCGTAGCGCGAGTACAACTAACCGACAAACTGTGATATACATTGTACTTCTCAACAAACCACGCAATAGAGCTGAATTATCGCTCACTTGACTTTGGAGAAATAAATTTGGCTGCATGGTGCTTCCGCGCAGGGCAGACGTACTGGTAACCCGTTAGGTCTAAGCCGGTCCAGGAAAAGTGATGCGAATCAGACCGCTCCTTAAACCCTAGCGGTTTCTTTGGGCAGTAGGGCTTGAGATGTCATTCATATCAATGTCGGGTAAAATTCCCCCAAAATTGGAAGCAACGTCCCTAAAATGACTTAAATTGTGTTGGTGGGGACGTAAAACCTCAACACAAACAAACAAACAAAACTTGAAGGATGACATATATTTGCATTTTTTTTATTTACGCTTACTAAACCATCGTAAATGACTCACTTTAACGACACTTAACATCGTCAGCATAAGAAACTCCTACATATAAATAAATACATTGATCATATGATTGCAAATGTGTAAAGAAAAATATGGAAAATCGCATCGCCTTAAAGTTTAAACTTCTTTCAAGTCATTTTTACTTTGATATAAATTAGTAAGGCAAGATGAAGTTCGTCTTTTTATTTTATATCGTTTGTTTGTGTCATGCCGCAGTAGAAGGAATGGCTGAATGTGAGTATTGTTTTCTTAAATCAAAGCACTGACAACACTAAAGTGATTAGATTTTTAAGAGCGCGGGCTGGAAAATGGTTCTGGACTGGGATGAAGACTGTTTAACCCTTAAAATCTCCGGACTGATTTTCACTGCTTGTCATTATCACTCTATGTGTGTATGTTTTTTGTTTGATTTGAGGTTTAACGTCCCCGTCAACACTGTAAAGGTCATTTTGGAAACGTTGCTTCCAATTTTGTGGGACTTTTACCCGACATTGAGATGAAATGACATCTCAAGCCCTGTCGCCTAATGAAACCAATAGGGTTTATTAGCATGGACGGTCCGCCTCGCACCGCGGTTCCTGGGCAGGCTTAGATCCTCTAAGCGGTTTACCAGTACTAGTGTGCGGGCTGGATTCAGCTCTGCGTGGAAGCATCATGCAGCCCATATATTTCTTCAAGCCCCTATGGGCGGGGGCGGCGTGTGTGTGTGTGATGTATAGGTGTGTTCGTGCGTGTGTGTGTGTGTAAGTGTGCGTTTATGTATGTGTGTGTGCGACTTTTAATCCCTTAAGTGTTTTTGTCACTGAGAGATAAAAGAATGTATAGTTTTCAACAGAAACCTGCCATATGGTGGATCAAGGGAGATTAATCTTACAACACTGCTGTGTCTTCATGAAAAAAAAAAAAACTGGTATTACCTTTCATGAACCACAAAGGTTAAGATTAGACAGCATGTCCACGCAGTCTGATCAAAACCTATTGTGCATTACGCGAACACGCCTATACAAATACATTACCACATTTATCGCCGAAAAATGACAATTTTATGATGAAAAATTGTGGTATTTTTCTTATTTCTGCTCAAAATATAGATTGTCGGTACTCGTTAGAACCGCCTCATCGAGGCGGTTCTAACGAGTACCCACAATCTATATTTTAGAGCAGAAATAAGAAAAATAAGGTTTACCCCGGCAAACCCCATTTTTACTATATAAAAGTTGGGTTCGAGGGAGTCAAAATTATATAGGCGTGTTTTCGTGATGGTTTGCGGCATTCAGGTTCTTTCTCTAAAGATAAATGGCTCTTGTTAGTTTGTGAAACTGGACAGGCCTGTCGTTGTGCCTTCTGATTGACATGGCCTACTTCATCTCGAAAAACAGTACGTGTACGTCAAATGACAACGACGATATAAGTTGAACATAGACGGCTAGTACTATTGGAAGGTCATGTGATCAGTATCTGCGCATGGCAATAAAACCAATGAGGAATGGTTAGTCCGATTTCAGACGCATGCGCACCCATGGGCACTATTTACAATGTAGGTAACAGTCTCCGTTTTTGATTGGCTGTTAATGGATTTGCCTAATTTTGACCCTTTCCGTAGGCGTGATATAGGAAAGCGGAACAGCAACCAAAGTTGCCAAAGCTAGCCATTGGCTCCAGATGAAGTCGGTCAAAATGACCAAAATGGCTATCCAAAATTAAAAGATATTAGCAGTACGCACATGCAAAGACAAACGATGAGACTAATAAACCACAACAACACCACCGACAGCGAAATTCCACTATAAGGATAGTTAAATTCAAGGCTAATTCTGCTTTTAAAAGCATATTTTTAATGTTTCAGTTATTCTTTCTCGTGTACAGGGTATTTGTTACCTACATTACGCAAACACGTCTATACAATTACATTGCCACCTTTATCGCCGAAAAAATAAAAATTTAATGATGAAAAATTGTGATATTTGTTTTATTTCTGCTCAAAATATAGATTGTGGGCACTCGTTAGAACCGCCTCATCGAGGCGGTTCTAACAAGTACCCACAATCTATATTTTAGAGCAGAAATAAGAAAAATAAGGTATACCCCCGGAAACCCCAGTTTCACTATATAAAAGTGGGGTTCAAGGGGGTCAATATTATATAGGCGTGTTTTCGTGATGCATATAGTGCCCTCTGGTAAGATACCACCTTAAGTGGTCTTAAATACCACTTTTGAACAGTTCCAAAGGTAGTCTCAATCCTTAAGGCTCCCAGTATAGGAATTGAACAGTATGTTTTTTTTTTTTTTCATTTCAGATTATATGGATCAGCTATGCGGGTCAACGCTTGAAATGCAAGGTCCTCATACAATTTATTCTCTGCGTTTAAAACTAACCAAGAGCAACTATTACAATGCAAACATGAATTGTTATTTCCATATTTTTGCCAGTGATAATGAAAAACTTATGTTATATTTTAAATCCATGGACATCTTTAATGACTGTTCAAGTTATTGGCTGGAACTGCACGATGGTGTTTCAAGAATCGATCATTACGTGCCTGGTAAGTACTAATAGTACTTTGGAAGCAATGAGTAAGCCACATAAATTAAGAGTTGTGCAGTAACCGTTTTTCTAGGCTAGACTGGCTAGTTTCGGTCGATTATGACTCATCGGCGACCCACATATATTTGTGAAATTCCCCAAAATGGAATAACTAATTGCAAAGGACTAATAAATAGTTTATCTACGGTATGATGAAGGTAAGGGAGACTCTTTACGGTTGCAACACATTTCAATCATATCAGCGTGTGTGTGTGAATTCGGGTTTAACGTCGCTTTCAACAATTTTTCAGTCATATCACGACGGTGTCTGGTTGCGACAGGGAGCTCAATGCTCACGTTTATAGTGCTGCCTCACTGAAGTATCGTGTACCAGACACATTACATGGTACCACACCCAGTCACAATATCCTAACACTGGATCGAACAGTCCTTGCTCTACCCCGTAAATCTGAGTGCCAAGCGAGGAGCAGCTAGTACCATTTTTGACGACTTTGGTATGTCGCGGCCCGGGATCGAACCCGTGACCTCCCGTTCCCCATCATATCAGCTGTTGAATGTAATCTATAATTTAGAGCACTGACAGTACTTGTGGGTCCATCACGAAAACGCGCCTATGTAATTTTGACTCCCTCGAACCCCACTTTTATACAGTAAAACTGAGGCTTACAGGGGTAAATCTTATTTTTCTTATATCTGCTCTAAAATATAGATTGTGGGGTATCTGTTCTAAAATATAGACTGTAGGTACTCGTTAGAACCGCCTCAATTAGACGAGTGTTAAGTTGGTTCCTTATTCCTTATTCCTTGTTCCTTATTCGTTATTCCTTGTTCCTTATTCCTTATTCCTTGTTCCTTATTCTTTATTCCTTATTCCTTATTCGATTTTCAACTTCATAGTACTTTGCCACGCGGTGTAACAGAACATTTGCGTATGTCCTAATCATCATCATTTTTACTTCTAAGCATGATGGTATAGGTTTCGAAATCCAGCAGGTATCAACGGCGAATAAGGAATAAGGAACAAATCCAAATTTTCCTTATTCCTTATTCGATTTTCAACTTCATAGTACTTTGCCACGCGGTGTAACAGAACATTTGCGTATGTCCTAATCATCATCATTTTTACTTCTAAGCATGATGGAATAGGTTTCAAAATCCAGCAGATATAAACTGCGAATAAGGAATAAGGAACAAATCCAAATTTTCCTTATTCCTTATTCGATTTTCAACTTCATAGTACTTTGCCACGCGGTGTAACAGGATATTTGCGTATGTCCTAATCATCATCATTTTTACTTCTAAGCATGATGGTATAGGTTTCGAAATCCAGCAAGTATCAACTGCGAATAAGGAATAAGGAACAAATCCAAATGTTCCTTATTCCTTATTCGATTTTCAACTTCACAGTACTTTGCCACGCGGTGTAACAGAACATTTGCGTATGACCTAATCATCATCATTTTTACTTCTAAGCATGATGGTATAGGTTTCAAAATCCAGCAGATATAAACTGCGAATAAGGAATAAGGAACAAATCCAAATTTTCCTTATTCCTTATTCGATTTTCAACTTCATAGTACTTTGCCACGCGGTGTAACAGGTCATTTGCGTATGTCCTAATCATCATCATTTTTACTTCTAAGCATGATGGTATAGGTTTCGAAATCCAGCAAGTATCAACTGCGAATAAGGAATAAGGAACAAATCCAAATTTTCCTTATTCCTTATTCGATTTTCAACTTCATAGTACTTTGCCACGCGGTGTAACAGAACATTTGCGTATGTCCTAATCATCATCATTTTTACTTCTAAGCATGATGGTATAGGTTTCGAAATCCAGCAGATATCAACGGCGAATAAGGAATAAGGAACAAATCCAAATTTTCCTTATTCCTTATTCGATTTTCAACTTCATAGTACTTTGCCACGCGGTGTAACAGGATATTTGCGTATGTCCTAATCATCATCATTTTTACTTCTAAGCATGATGGTATAGGTTTCGAAATCCAGCAAGTATCAACTGCGAATAAGGAATAAGGAACAAATCCAAATTTTCCTTATTCCTTATTCGATTTTCAACTTCATAGTACTTTGCCACGCGGTGTAACAGAACATTTGCGTATGTCCTAATCATCATCATTTTTACTTCTAAGCATGATGGTATAGGTTTCGAAATCCAGCAGGTATCAACGGCGAATAAGGAATAAGGAACAAATCCAAATTTTCCTTATTCCTTATTCGATTTTCAACTTCATAGTACTTTGCCACGCGGTGTAACAGAACATTTGCGTATGTCCTAATCATCATCATTTTTACTTCTAAGCATGATGGTATAGGTTTCAAAATCCAGCAGATATAAACTGCGAATAAGGAATAAGGAACAAATCCAAATTTTCCTTATTCCTTATTCGATTTTCAACTTCATAGTACTTTGCCACGCGGTGTAACAGGACATTTGCGTATGTCCTAATCATCATCATTTTTACTTCTAAGCATGATGGTATCGGTTTCGAAATCCAGCAAGTATCAACTGTAAATGAGGTATAAGGAACAAATCCAAATTTTCTTATTCCTTATTTGGTTTTCAACTTCATAGAGCTTTGCGAAGCAGTGTAACAGAACATTTGCGTATACAGTTGAGAATATAACGCCCGTATTTCTGAAATTTGTCAGTTTCTAGCTTCCCTTTGTAGTTTATTTATTTAACAGTATTAGGATTACCTAGTTACGAAAGCCTAGAAGGACCACTTTTAGAAATAAAAAAAAAATGTTCTCGTTATTACGAGATAACTATGTCGTTATTACGAGACAACTAAGTCGTATTAACGAGATACTCTCTCGTATTAACGCGATAGATATCTCGTTATAACGAAATAGCTATCTCGTTATAACGAGATAAATAAATAATCTTCAGCAACAAGTTTTTCAGCTCCTGGATACCCGACCTAGCACACTCGCTCACACCAGTGCTAGAGGGGGTCCGCTCCGGGGAACGGGAGGTCTCGGGTTCGATCCCGGGCCGCGACATACCAAAGTCGTTAGAAATGGTACTAGCTGCTCCTCGCTTGGCACTCAGATTTACGGGGTAGAGCTAGGACTGGTCGATCCAGTGTCAGGATAATGTGACTGGGTGTGGTATCATGTAATGTGTCTGGGACATGATACTTCAGTGAGGCAGCACTATAAACGTGAGCATTGAGCTCCCTGTCGCAACCAGACACCGTCGTGATATGACTGAAAAATTGTTGAAAGCGACGTTAAACCCGAATTCACACACACACACACAGTGCTAGAGGGGGCTCAGAGAAAATTGCTTTTGGCACCGACGAGAAGATCCGAACTAACAACACCACTTCAACAAGAGCACCTTCATTGAACACACATAGATCCAGGCATATGGACATGCGTGCACAGAGGCACATTGACAGACACACACGCATGTACCCTCGGCCTATCGGGGCTTGAAGAAATAGATGGGCTGCATGATGCTTCTACGCACAGCTGAAATCGACTTGCACACGAGTACTGGAAACCGCTTAGACGATCTAGGCCAGCCCAGGCAAAGCGGTGCTTATAAACCCTATTTGTTTCATTGGGCGGCAAGGCTTGAGATGTCATTTCATCTCAATTTCGGGTAAAAGTCCCACAAAAAACGGAAGCAACGTCTCCAGAATGACATTTACAGTGTTGTCGGGGACGCTAAACCTCAAATCTACCAACCAACCAACCAACCAACCAACCAACGCATGTACCCTCCCCTCACCTCCATCAGGCACTTATAAGTTATGATTGTGACAGGTGGCAGGTATTGTTTACCTCATATTTTATGGCCCTCTCAACAACAATTCAGTCGCTCTGAGATGGGAACTCGGTTTGAAACGAAGGAGCAAGGCATTCTTCTGCGACACCTATGTTTGTTTGCTTGATTTGAGGTATAACGTCCCTGTCAATACTATTTAGGTCATTTTGGAGACATTGCTTCCAATTTTGTGGGACTTTTTCTAAACATTGATATGAAATGATATTTCAAGCACTGTCGCCCGATGAAACCGATAAGGTTTATATGCATGGACGGTCCGACTCGCACCATTATTCCTGGACAGGTTTAGAACCTCTAAGCGGTTTACCAGTAGTCATGTGCGGTTGGTTTCAGTTCTGCGTGGAAGCATCAGGCAGCACAATCTATTTCTTCAAGCCCCGATGGGCGGGGCCCGACACCTTATGTATGCGGCGCGAATGAGTAATTACTCGAGAAGTCAGTGGATGTTTCTTCTTCTTCTTCTTCTTCTTCTTCTTCTTCTTCTTCTTCTTCTTCTGTGGTGATAATGAGATAATTATCTCGTAATATTGAGTTAATTTTCACGTTATTACGAGTTAATTATCTCGTAATAACGAGTTAATTATCTCGTAATTACGCGATAACTAAGTCGTAATAACGAGATAATTAACTCGTAATAACGAGATAACTAACTCGTAATTACGAGAAAAGTAAGTCGTAATAACGAGATAACTAACTCGTAATAACGAGATAATTGGCTCGTTATAACGAGAATTGCAACAACATCCAGAAGTCTTACAGGGGCCATTGAGACCTGGTTCGAAGTGATCCTCAGTACTTTAACTCACCTGCTTGTCAGGGCTCAGCAAGCAATAATAATGGGAATCTATTCCGGCAGTGGTAGTGCTGTTAGCGGTGCGTACCACTTTCTCATTTACTACTGGCCCCCGCCCATAGGGGCTTGAAGAAATATATGGGCTGCATGATGCTTCCAAGCAGAGATGAATCCAGCCCGCACATTAGTACTGGTAAACCGCTTAGTGGATCTAAGCCTGTCAAGGAACCATGGTGCGAGGCGGACCGTCCATGCTAATAAACCCTATTGGTTTCATTGGGCGGCAGGGCTTGAGAAGTCATTTCATCTCAATGTCGGGTAAAAGTCCCACAAAATTGGAAGCAACGTCCCCAAAATGACCTTTACAGTGTTGACGGGGACGTTTAACCTCAATTCAAACAAACAAATCCTCATTTACTACCATCTTCTCAAGAAATCACTCATTATCGCCTGGTACCTGAAACCTATACCATCATGCTTAGAAGTAAAAATGATGATGATTAGGACATACGCAAATGTCCTGTTACACCGCGCGGCAAAGTACTATGAAGTTGAAAATCGAATAAGGAATAAGGAAAATTTGGATTTGTTCCTTATTCCTTATTCGCAGTTTATATCTGCTGGATTTTGAAACCTATACCATCATGCTTAGTAGTAAAAATGATGATGATTAGGACATACGCAAATGTTCTGTTACATCGCGTGGCAAAGTACTGTGAAGTTGAAAATCGAATAAGGAATAAGGAAAATTTGGATTTGTTCCTTATTCCTTATTCGCAGTTTAAATCTGCTGGATTTTGAAACCTATACTACCATGCTTAGAAGTAAAAATGATGATGATTAGGACATACGCAAATGTTCTGTTACACCGCGTGGCAAAGTACTGTGAAGTTGAAAATCGAATAAGGAATAAGGAAAATTTGGATTTGTTCCTTATTCCTTATTCGCCGTTGATACCTGCTGGATTTCGAAACCTATACCATCATGCTTAGAAGTAAAAATGATGATGATTAGGACATACGCAAATGTTCTGTTACACCGCGTGGCAAAGTACTATGAAGTTGAAAATCGAATAAGGAATAAGGAAAATTTGGATTTGTTCCTTATTCCTTATTCGCAGTTGATACTTGCTGGATTTCGAAACCTATACCATCATGCTTAGAAGTAAAAATGATGATGATTAGGACATACGCAAATGTCCTGCTACACCGCGTGGCAAAGTACTATGAAGTTGAAAATCGAATAAGGAATAAGGAAAATTTGGATTTGTTCCTTATTCCTTATTCGCAGTTTATATCTGCTGGATTTCGAAACCTATACCATCATGCTTAGAAGTAAAAATGATGATGATTAGGACATACGCAAATGTTCTGTTACATCGCGTGGCAAAGTACTGTGAAGTTGAAAATCGAATAAGGAATAAGGAATATTTGGATTTGTTCCTTAATCCTTATTCGCCGTTGATACCTGCTGGATTTCGAAACCTATACCATCATGCTTAGAAGTAAAAATGATGATGATTAGGACATACGCAAATGTTCTGTTACACCGCGTGGCAAAGTACTGTGAAGTTGAAGATCGAATAAGGAATAAGGAAAATTTGGATTTGTTCCTTATTCCTTATTCGCCGTTGATACCTGCTGGATTTCGAAACCTATACCATCATGCTTAGAAGTAAAAATGATGATGATTAGGACATACGCAAATGTTCTGTAACACCGCGTGGCAAAGTACTGTGAAGTTGAAAATCGAATAAGGAATAAGGAAAATTTGGATTTGTTCCTTATTCCTTATTCGCCGTTGATACCTGCTGGATTTCGAAACCTATGCCATCATGCTTAGAAGTAAAAATGATGATGATTAGGACATACGCAAATGTTCTGTTACACCGCGTGGCAAAGTACTATGAAGTTGAAAATCGAATAAGGAATAAGGAAAATTTGGATTTGTTCCTTATTCCTTATTCGCCGTTGATACCTGCTGGATTTCGAAACCTATACCATCATGCTTAGAAGTAAAAATGATGATGATTAGGACATACGCAAATGTTCTGTTACACCGCGTAGCAAAGTACTATGAAGTTGAAAATCGAATAAGGAATAAGGAAAATTTGGATTTGTTCCTTATTCCTTATTCGCAGTTTATATCTGCTGGATTTTGAAACCTATACCATCATGCTTAGAAGTAAAAATGATGATGATTAGGACATACGCAAATGTTCTGTTACACCGCGTGGCAAAGTACTATGAAGTTGAAAATCGAATAAGGAATAAGGAAAATTTGGATTTGTTCCTTATTCCTTATTCGCCGTTGATACCTGCTGGATTTCGAAACCTATACCATCATGCTTAGAAGTAAAAATGATTATGGTTAGGACATACGCAAATATCCTGTTACACCGCGTGGCAAAGTACTATGAAGTTGAAAATCGAATAAGGAATAAGGAAAATTTGGATTTGTTCCTTATTCCTTATTCGCCGTTGATACTTGCTGGATTTCGAAACCTATACCATCATGCTTAGAAGTAAAAATGATGATGATTAGGACATACGCAAATATCCTGTTACACCGCGTGGCAAAGTACTATGAAGTTGAAAATCGAATAAGGAATAGTGAAAATTTGGATTTGTTCCTTATTCCTTATTCGCAGTTTATATCTGCTGGATTTTGAAACCTATACCATCATGCTTAGAAGTAAAAATGATGATGATTAGGACATACGCAAATGTTCTGTTACACCGCGTGGCAAAGAACTATGAAGTTGAAAATCGAATAAGGAATAAGGAAAATTTGGATTTGTTCCTTATTCCTTATTCGCCGTTGATACCTGCTGGATTTCGAAACCTATACCATCACGCTTAGAAGTAAAAATGATGATGATTAGGACATACGCAAATGTTCTGTTACACCGCGTGGCAAAGTACTATGAAGTTGAAAATCGAATAAGGAATAAGGAAAATTTGGATTTGTTCCTTATTCCTTATTCGCAGTTGATACTTGCTGGATTTCAAAACCTATACCATCATGCTTAGAAGTAAAAATGATGATGATTAGGACATACGCAAATGTCCTGTTACACCGCGTGGCAAAGTACTATGAAGTTGAAAATCGAATAAGGAATAAGGAAAATTTGGATTTGTTCCTTATTCCTTATTCGCAGTTTATATCTGCTGGATTTTGAAACCTATACCATCATGCTTAGAAGTAAAAATGATGATGATTAGGACATACGCAAATGTTCTGTTACACCGCGTGGCAAAGTACTATGAAGTTGAAAATCGAATAAGGAATAAGGAATAAGGAACAAGGAATAAGGAATAAGGAATAAGGAACAAGGAATAAGGAATAAGGAACAAGGAATAAGGAATAAGGAATAAGGAACCAACTTAACACTCGTCTCAATTAGGCGGTTCTAACATGTACCCATCTATATTTTGAACAGACATAAGATAAATATCACAATTTTTCATCTTAAAATTATCTTTTTTTTCGGTGATAAACTTAACAATGCATTTGTATAGGCGTGTTTTCCTAATGCATTTCCATCATATCAACTGTTGAATGTAATCCATAATCAAAGCACTGGCAGTACTTGTGGGTCGATTTCTCAGCTGGCTAAAAGGTGTTTGTCGGAAAATCAGGCTGTTTCGATCAAAACTTAAATTACTTGATTTTATGCAAAAAGGGTAAACCCTGATCGGACGCCGTATATTCATTATTTGCCATGTCTCAGCGCACACGGGCCGAGTCAATGTTTTACAGATAGATTTTTGGAGTGCTGTGGTGCAGTGGTAAAGCATCGGACTTCATAACGTGAGGAACCTGGTTCGACCCCCACCAACGTCAAGTGTTAGCAAGATACTTTATCCATTTTGCTTAGTACTGGTTTCTACTCAGGAAAGGAGGGCCACATGGAACATTAGTACTTGTCTACTAAATGTGTTAATCTCTATTAATAAAGCCTTGTTGTTGTTGTTAGCGGCGTACCAAAGGCGGTCTCAGTATCGGATTTTTACAAACAAATGACCCAAAATGCTATCCTTTGGAAATAATGAAAACATCGGCCAAATTTCGAATTGTCTGCGTGAAATAAGCTGTTCCAAGAAGATAGGAACGAAGGCGCCCATGCCATTTTGATAATACACCGCGACAAGTGCATTTATTACGTCAATCAAAATGGCTACTTTTCTGATAAAATCCATGATATTTTTTTTTCTTATTTTTACTGCAAACACAAGTCGTGGGTGCTCTTAGGACCGCCTCGTTGTTCCCACAACAAATGTCTTGAAGCAGAAATAAAAACAATTTGTGCTCTATATAAAGTGGAGTTTAGGGTGAGTGGGTGGAGGTGGTGTTCATTTCACGGACTTGTTCCCGTGATGCCCAGTCAGAATTCAGCTTTCTCTGATCGAACTCGCAACCCTTAGACATCAAGTAAACTTGTTCTAATGAGAAATCTTCACATGTTCGACTATAACACAGAACTGAAATCATGTAGTGTATATTTTTGGCTGGGCCTGACAACATCGGCTAGTTTCGGCCAATTAGGCTTAATCAGTAGCCATCAAATATTTTCAATATTCGGCAGCGGAATCAATAACCCAAAATGACTATAAAATATAACCCATATTATGATGAAGTGCAGGGAGACATTTTAAATCGACACAAATTCTCTTTCTGAAAACAGTAGAGTGCACAAATGTTGTTTTTTTCTGGACCACTCTACCTAGTTTCGGCCACTGATTAAGCCTCATCATTGACTCAAATATTTTTGGAAACCTTTGCATCAGTTTTTTTTTATTTTTGCCCTAATTATAGGCTGTAAGACGGTTGTAGCGAGTATCCACAACTTGTTGATTGGTTGATTTGAGGTTTAACGTCCCGGTCAACACTATATAGGTCATTTTGGAGACGTTGCTTCCAATTTTGTGGGACTTTTACCCGACATTGAGATGAAATAACATTTAAAGCCCTGTCGCCCAATGAAACCAGTAGGGTTTATAAGCATGGACGGCCCGACTCGCACCGCTTTGCTTGAGCAGGCTTAGATCCTGTAAGCGATTTAGCAGTACTCGTGTGCGGTCGGATTCAGCTCTGCGTGGAAGCATCATGCAGCGCAATTTCTTCAAGCCCCAATGGGCGGGGTCCGTCCACAACTTGTATGTTGAGCATGAATAAGAAAAATATTTCTATTTTCGTCTGGAAAAAATGCCAATAATACAGGCCGGTGAGAGTACATACGAGTGGTTATAGTGAACATTAGGCGAGCGTGACTACGAAATCACGCCTATTCAAATATACTGAAAATTTTACCACAAAAATATGAAAATGTTTTAAAGAAAAAACAAATCCGATATTTTTCATATTTCTGCCTCAGAAAACATAGATTGTGGGATGACGTTAGAAACGTCTCGGCGAGGCGAGGTGGTTCTAACGAGTTCCTGGGCAACAATCTCTGCTTCTGAGCAGAAATAAGAAAAATAACATACAGCCCTATAAACCCGAGTTTTACTATATAAAAGTGGGGTTTATTGGGATCAAAACTATATGGGCGTGTTTTCGTGATGGATTCTTCTCATTAATGATATGGCCATTTTTTTTCTTTGTATTCTCTGCGTTGAAGTATGTTATAGATCCTGCAGAAAACGTAATAAAGTCAATGACGGCATGATGACGTCAGCAGCGGTTCAACGTGATATTGTAATGCATGTTACATATTAAAGAAAACATCACGAAAACACGCCAGTATAATTAAGACCCCCTTGAACCCCACTTGTATATAGTAAAACTTGGGTTTACAGGGGTAAACCTTATTTTTCTTATTTCTGCTCAAAAATATAGATTGTGAGTACTCGTTAGAACCGCCCCATCGAAGTATATGACAGTTTCAATCGAATGAATCCATAGCTCAAAGCTCAGTCTCAGCTCCGATCGGCGAGGGCTTCCTTTGGGTTGGAAACGCCCATATGGAATATATAGTCATCAAAGATTCTTGTAATCTCATACTCCAAGAAACTAATGTTATAGACATTTGCTAGAATCGCCTCACTCAGGCGAGTGTAACAAGTGTCTAAATTGGTTTCCTGGAACAATGATGGGGAAAAGGCCCTTTATCACCTATCATACTTTTAACTGGGATTCTTTATAACTGCAGATTATAAGGATTAAATACATCTTGTTATGCGTTTGTCATATAACAAATGAGGATCTTACACGAGTAGTTATTTTATACGAAGTTTATGAAACGAGCCTCTGAAATAACCAAGAGTGTATTATCCCGTTTATCATGTTATTAATCAAGTAATTTCGCCTAGTTACACGTCCGAGGTCTGCTGTATTGGCCCGAGGCCCAAGGCCCAAGGCCGAGACCAATACAGCTGACCGAGGACGCGAAAAGTTACTTGATTAATTACTATTTTATTGATTTTTGACCTCAATGTTAATACGGATGACCTCTGGTCAATATTGCCGAAGACGTGCAAAAGAATTTCAGAGAAAAACATAGTATAAGCATATTTTATTGAATAGTTCAAGCAAAGGGGATGTGCCACAAGTTCTACCAACACTCGTTACTGCGTGTAGAAAACATTGGCGCCATAACGTTATGTATTATTTCACTTCTGGTCATATCATTTTTTACGATATAACAACAGCGACATTGTACGGCATTTTTCATGTCATACTCCACATTAGGCCGAAGGCGGAAGGCTGATATGGATTGGGGGCTGACATGGGGTATGATGCCGTATCGCAGTCCTTTTATCTCACATGTATCTTTAATGGAAGTACACGGCCGATGAATTTATCTTCATCTTCTTCTTCTTCTTTTTCTGCTGGACGTAGACGTAAAATAGAAGTTACTGGTGGTGCCGATGTGTGACTAGGTGTGCGATATGGGAGAACGTGATATTTTTAAAACGTGATATATGGCTTACATGCCTTGTCTGATATCGCAAAAGCCTCGTATGTGTATATCATCATTTAATTTTGACACCCTTAATTTCCAGTTTTGTATTGTAAAAATGGGGTATACAGGGGTAAACCATTTTTTTTTCTTATTTCTGCTCCAAAATATAGAGTGTGGGTACTCGTTAAGACCGTCTCGATGAGGAACGAGTACCCACAATCTTTATCTGGATCAAAAATAAGAAACATATCACAATTTTTCATCTTAAAATGTTCGTTTTTTTTTCGGCGGTAAAGTTTACAATGTATTTGTATAGGCGTATTTTCGTATCGTAATGTGGATAAGCACTATACTGAATGAATATATGACAGTTACGAGAGTCTTGGATGTGCTATCTTTCTTGTCTTCTGTATTGCAGGTTTACATGGAAAACAATGTGGTAGCAGCAGTAAACTGTGGAAAGTATACCACACAAACACAAACGTACTGACGCTGTTCTTCAGCGCTGCAAGAATTATCCACTACAATGATTTTGACATGATTATAACAAGATATCATAATGGTAACTTAGTATACATAATCATAGAAACACACGAATACAAACATATAACGATGATATTCATGTCTCTCATCAGGGTATTTGTTTTTCTGATGAAAAGTTTTGTTCTGAAGATGACGGTCTGCATGCAGCTTCATAAGAGCGTAATTAATTTCGCGGCGCACCGGGTTATAATTGTTCTGAATTTTCGAGGTAAAAATGAGAAAGAGATTAAAAATAGAAGTGGAGGCAATACAATTAATCCACAGCTCCCATCGGAGACACAAAGGGAAAGAAACACAAACATGACACAACAGACCCCAGCTGAAAGCCAAAAGGACAGTTACTTTCCTACATAATGGTCAATCGGCTATCCAAAATAAAATAATATAAGCGACACAAATACCCAAAGACAAACCATAACAAAAATAAACCACGACAGAAGAACCGCCTTGGAACGGTCAGCGGAAACGAATTCCACTGGGGGATTTAAATCATCTCCGTGAACACAAACAATCAAACAACCACAGAGATGAAACAACGGTGAGGACTCGACAGCAAGAAACCACTGAAATGCCGGAGCAAAAGAAAACCAACAGTTAGACTCCGAAAGGCCCAGCCAGGGACAGAGTATTAGGCACCAACCAACGTTACATTGAATTAGATCGATCTAATTCTCAGTAAGCCTTTACGTTGGAACCGTCATAGAATCTGAGGCCTGACCCACCGGCGTGCAATTAAAGAGGGAAGCAAAGTTGTCAACCGTGATTGGGTTAACAACCATGCATGCAGTCTGTCGTATAACATTTATGTTGTACCCAATCTTTTTTATATCGAAGAATGATTTTACGAAATTGGGTGCTGAAGTCATTGCGGTTATATATTTTTTTCTGAATTTATTTACAAAGTCACCATAAAATTCGGGTTCCGATAGACCTTGTTGCAGAAGAGATTTAAGTCCAATATTGAATTTTGAAATTAAATCAGAGTGACGTCTATAACATTTTGAAAAGGCTTTGCCTAGTTTATGGTACCGATAACCCTGATTAAGAGGTTTAGCCGTTAACAATTTATTACGAGCGTTGAAGTCAGTTACATGACTACACACTCTGGCAAATCGAATTAATTGCGAAATATAAACGCCATATGATGGCGCACGAGGAACATCACCATCCAAGAAAGGAAAATTTACAATATCAAAATCAAAATCATCGCGTTTATCATAAATTTTGCAAGAAACAAACCCATCTACAATAGATAGATGTAAATCAAAAACCGGGGCCTCGGTATCAGACGAATTTGCTTTATTTAACTGAAGTTCAGGGGGGTAAATTTGACTGATCAAATCATCGAAATAGGTATTATCAATATTTAATAAATCATCCAAATATCTAGAAGTGGAGCCAAAAGCTTGAATGATTTCAGACTGATTTTCAGCAGAAAGGGATATCATGAAGTCTCTCTCATAACAAAACAAAAACAGCTCAGCCACAAGTGGTGCGCAATAAGTACCCATCGGAATACCCACAAATTGTCTAAATAACTTAGCATCACATCCTATGTAAATATTGTCAAGTAGAAAGGTGAGAGCTTCACACACTTTCTGACATGGCCATAAAGTATAATTTTTATGTTCTTCAGAAGTGAAAAAAGCATTTCTTGCATTACATGCAAGATAGAGTAATGCATGCAAGATAGATGGAGTCTTCGCCACTAAACGTCCATTCAATTAAATCATTTAGTTTTTCTTTTATAAGATTATGACAACTTATTTTAAGAAAAAAAAAAGTAATATATTTATAATTTTTGCTTCGACTAAAGATTGTAGTTCTCGTTAGAACCGCCTCGACGAGGCAGTTCTTACGAGTAGCCATAATGTATGATTCGGAGAAGAAGTTATTAGAATATCCCTGTAAAAAACCCTTCTTTCTCTATAGGAAACGAGGTGTGAAGGGATGATCATTACATGGAAACGTTAACGTGACGTGTAATGTAATGGTTAATGAAATTCTTGTTATATACACTTTCCTTAGGTCGCAACAAACTCACTATAGTTTATACTAATTTATTTTAGTTCGATTGCGATGAAAGCTTCAAGCTTATTGAATCGCTCTCGAAAACTCATTCCGGGTGTTTTCAAGCGCGAGAGAGAAAGAGGCAGTGGCTTTTACACCAATGCTACCCATTTACACCTGGGTGGAGTTGGGCAGTGTTATTACGTGTCTTGCCCAAGGACACACCTCGATACCGGTGGCCGGATTCGAACGCACAACCTCTCGATCATAAGTCGAACGCGCTAACCACTGCGCTATCGAGGCTGACAAACTCACTATAGATCCTATACAATGTGGGTCTAGCCACTGGGGAGTAAGGAAAGTACCAGGTCAGGGTTTTGTGCTTATGTGTGTTACAACACGATTTTATGGAATATCGATATTCCATAAAATCGTGTTCTAACACACATAAGCACGCTTCAAAGAGTACACACAAGATATAATTTCGGTATAAAACAAGAAACATCCCGCTACAATATCCCTGAATACAATAAAACGTACAAGTAATTTTTTTACTGACCGTTCCAAGTCGGTGCTTTTGCTGTGGTTCCTTCATGGTTTGTGTTGATGTTTCTGATTTTTTCCCGAATCAAATATTTTCGACATTCGTGATCTTAAACTTCAAGAGACTGGAATATTTGGTCTGAGGTAACAGTAGTTTGAGATAAAAGGCGTTGAAATATAAAGATCATTTAACAAATCTAAAATTATAGTGCTAAAATTTAGTTTGACTTAAGCAGTAGTTTGAAATGGCAGAGTTTGAGTCAACTGTATGTTGTTACGTTGATGACTCTTATTCTTCCCCCTATTTGGTTGTTCATTTTTTGTTACGTTTGTCCTTCCAGTTTAATGTTTGTCATGTTGGTGATTCTGATTATTACGCCACCCCTTATGGATATTGTTCCTTTTTAGGTAGATTTGGATATTCCGAGTCACCACCTTTTTGGGAAAGAGCTGCTGACTCGGTTTATCTGTTGTCCGTTTCGTTTACTGTGGTCACCCTGTTTTGAGTTCTTTCCCTAGTGATATTGTGGGAAGAACTATCATTTCCTGGTCGTTTAGCTCGAATACCAGTGTGTTCGAAAATGTGGTGGTTAGAACGAGTCATAATCATCAAGAAAACACGCCCTGCTTTTATATCGTTAATTTTGGGTTTACAGGGGTATATGTTATTTTTCTTATTCATGTTCTGAACATAGATTATGGGTACTAGATAGAACCGCCTCACCGACGCGGTTCTAACGAGTACCCACGATCAATGTCTTAAGCAGAAATATGAAAAAAAAAAAAAAAAAAAAAAAAACAAATAGGCGTGTTTTCGTAATGATAGTGATGAGTTACTAAAGGGGTATGCTGGTGGTGAGTTATATAATAAAGGTATGTTGTGTGCACTCTTTAGAATCGCCTCGTAAGGCGATTCTTATGAGTGCACACAATATACCTTTTCAAGACAGATCCCTTAAATGAAAATTCTCTAAACTATCCTAAAGTATGGGTATCTGGCGCAAAAGTAAGAATTCTGTAAGGGCTCAAGGCATGTTCGAATTAGCAACGGAGATAATGCCATCCGTGTCCGAAGCATTGAAGTTTCATCGTAGGCAGAATTCATCAACGATCAAGAGATACTCTTGTTGTTGTTGCTGTGTTTAGGTTTAACGTCCCCTTCAACACGTTTTGTGTTTTTATGTCGTTTTGCAGATGTTACTTCCAATTTTTGGGAGCCTTTACCCGACATTTAGATGAAATGGCATCTCAAGGCCTGCCGCCTAAAGTAACCGCTAGGGTTTATAAATAAACAGGGACAGGCCGGCTCGCACGGCCGGTTTAGGCCTTTCTGAGCAGTTTACCAGTACTGAAATGTTCGGTCGGTTTTAGCTCTGTGCTCTGTGCAGAAACACTATGAGGCACCAATCTATTTCTCCAAGCCCTAATGAGCGAAGAGAACGAAGAGCAACTTTAACCCTTTTTGTACCAAATGAAATCGTCCTCCTTATATATAGCAGGAGTTCATTTCAAAATTTAGGAGTGTCAGGTTGTGTTTTCATCAAAATTTATTTGGAAAATGACAGAACTTTTAGCAAACAGTGAAGGCCCTGATCAGACGCCGCGTTCTGCGGCGTCTGATCTGGGCCTGCGCTGTTTGCCAACTACCCGTAAAGGAATCATCTATGTAATTCATTATATTTTAGGTCACTGCAATGAGAATGAATACAGGTGCGACAATGGGCGGTGTGTAAACAAAAGTTTGAAGTGTAATGATTACAATCCTTGTGGTGACCACTCCGACTGCCCCCTGATGGCGGGATCTGTTGCCGCTATTGTCATGGGCTCCGTGGCTTTCCTTGTTATGATGCTTACCTGTATTGTGTTTGTTAGAAGACGGAGAAAGAAGGTTAGAAGTTGCTTGTATCATTTGTATAGTCAAACTTCAATGGCTCGACATGAAAATTGGTTCGAGATAGTGGTAATTTGAAACACTAAGGGTTATACACAGCGCCAGATCAAGAGGAAGAATAGGAATAATATTTTAATCTATTATGAAATATAGGTTTTTGGTATCTCCTCATTAATATCGCCTCACTGAGGCGATTCTAATGAGAATATACAACATATACAACATACACTTACCTATAAATGATCAATTAAGACAATTCTTCCCATCACGAAAACACGCCTATATAATTTTGTCCCCCTTGAACCCCACTTTTATATAGTAAAACTGGGGTTTCTGGGGGTATACCTTATTTTTCTTATTTCTGCTCTAAAATATAGATTGTGGGTACTCGTTAGAACCGCCTCGATGAGGCGGTTCTAACGAGTGCCCACAATATATTGTTTGAGCAGAAATAAGAAAAATATCACAATTTTTCATCTTAAAATTTTAATCTTTTCGGCGATTAAGGTGGCAATGTATTTGTATAGGCGTGTTTGCGTTATGCTTCGAGGGTGGTTGGGTGACACGAAGGTGCCATGTATCTTTCGTCACTCGTGCGTCCAACTGATATGTGTGTGTGAATTCGGGTTTAACGTCGCTTTCAACAATTTTTCAGTCAGATCACGACGGTGTCTGGTTGCGACAGATAGCTCAATGCTCACTTTTATAGTGCTCCCTCACTGAAGTATCATGTCCCAGACACATTACATGGTACCACACCCAGTCACATTATCCTGACACTGGGGCGACCAGTCCTAGCTCTACCCCGTAAATCTGAGTGCCAAGCGAGGAGCAGCTAGTACCATTTTCAACGACTTTGGTATGTCGCGGCCCGGGATCGAACCCGTGACCTTCCGTTCCCTGGAGCGGACACTCTACCAACTGAGCTATCGGGACGGTCGCGTCCAACTGATATTGGTTTACTTTTGGGCACGGCTTACTATCCTTGCAGCAGGTAAGAGAAGAGAGGGAAAGCTGTTACTTATTCTGTTTCTTTTCTCCCGTTCATTTTCCTCTTTCATTCCTGTCCCTTTCCATTCATTTAATCTACTTCTCTTTCTCTGGCAAAATGACCACAAGGGTTGTAATGCCGTTAAACCACAAAACAGTCAGTTCGTCAGTCAATTCTAGCTCAATTATTCTAGATCCTATATTAAGACCACATTTGGTACTGTTCAAAAATGGTCTTAAAGACCACTTTTGAACAGTCCCGAAGGTGGTCCTTGACCAGAGGACGATGAAGGTAGAAAACACAAAGAAAGATTAAGTGCACCCTTCAAAATTAGCTTTTCAAAGCAGAATTAGTCTTAATTTTAGGTGGTCTTAATAGCGGAACTTTACTTAAATGGATATCTGGAGCTTCGGTAAGAATTCCCTTGAGACAAGAACGAGTTTGAAACAGTCGTCGTAAACGAGCCTTCGGTGTTCCAACCATCGCTGTTTCATTGAACGTCGTTTGACATTTTCAAAATAGGTCTACTTTGCGGATTCTGAAAATATTTCGACTGAATTTGCTCCTAAGAAGCAAGCTTTTTCCTTTAAGAGTACACCACTTTTTAAGAGGGCCAGTTTATGAAAGGCAATCTGTATCCCCAAGAATAGGCCCATTCCCAAAAAGCACCCGTTTGAGAATAATAGATTCGATGACGGGGTGAAGACTGAGATATGGAAATCTCAGTCTTTTCAATTTATTTGAGTCTCAAGCGAGGCTATGCCGAACATGAGACTTAAATAAAATGATAGCCTCATGCAAGGCTTTGTCGAGCTTGAGACGTAAATAAACTGAAAACGGGCCTGAGAATTCCGTGTCGAGGTCTTAACCCCATTACTGGTTATTTTTCCGAAGAATGGTAAAACTGCCTCCAAAGCTATTGTCATCAGACTTCCTAAGAATACAGAAACTCTGTAAACAAAATGGTCCCTGCACACAAATGTAACAGCAAAAAGGATAGAGCAATTATTATTTCCCTCCTTCTAAAGAAAACTGTTATTTTTTCCAGTGAGCTTTAATTAATGCATTTATATGTGGAAGTAAATTTGATACATGTTGTTGATTTCTGAAAATTACATTGTATGTACATGTCCTGTCATTCATTCCTAGACACCCTACAGCAGTTAAATGACATATTGAATGTCAATTTCCATTACAAGTTGATCGAGAACATGACATTGTGGCTGTATATAGGGAGAAACAGAAAATATGTCCGCTTGTTGCATGAGTATACATCAGCAGACAGTTTTGGGGAAAATAGTTTCAGTGTCATGTGCATGTTAATGACTGACACATTGAGACATCTGTCTCCTAGGTTGAGACAGCAGTTTGTGCCAAAGACATCACACTTTCTCATATTGTCATATAAATAAGTCTTCTTGTCGCATGGGTGAGAAGCTTTTTCTTTGATTGATCAAAATGAAAGATAAGCGGTATTTGTCTTTCTGCTGTTACAAACACAGATTGTAGTGCTTGTTAAACCCGCCTCATAGAGGTTGGTCTAAGACTTACCCATAAACTATTGTTTTGATCAAAATAAGGAAAACAATGTATACCTTTCTAAACCCCATGTTTCTTTACAAAGTGGGGTTTTAATGGTGTTAATTAGACGGAAATTGACGTGATGAGTGAGCAAGCGAAGTTCTGCTTATGAAAACCAACCGCAGTACTTTTCACCCGCCGCCATTGATAAAAGATCGGCTAAACAAGTTTATTGATATAAAACTAAAAATATTTTGATGTTTTCAGTAACGAGGAAAAATCAGAGAAGGCGAAATCTCAGCATATATTTTTTAAAATATATTTCAGGTATACAGAGAAAGAATAATCACAGTACAGCCACCATCGAGTTATGGGACTCCTGAGGCGGGGTACAATCGACCCACACCACAGCAATACTCGTCTCCACCCTATTCTCCTCCACCTACAGCCGCGTATCAAGGCGGGTATGAACCAATACCTTCGGCACCGCCACCACCATACTCGAAGTGATGAAACACTGTTGAAGTTCATCCATCAAAGACAGACAGACCATTCCGCCTTTTAGCATTCTAATTTTCGGGGTCTCTAGTTTGTTTCACTTATTGTACAATTGTACGACAGTTCCTGGACCTTGCAGGGAATCAGTATAAACTCTGATTAACGCGGCGTCCGATCAGGGGCCAGTTGTTCAAAGCATTGTTAGCTTAACGAGCTCGTTTGAGGTCACATTGTTAACTGTTCTGATAAGTACAATATCTAATGCTCTGGTAGTTTTGCTGAAAAAAAATGTGAGCAGCTTTTGCATTTGCAAAAGCTGCTCACTTTTTTCAGCAAAATTATTAGCATATTTGCCATATTAAATGATCAAAGTTTTAACGATATGTTAACTAACGACGTGGTTAGTTTTGGACAGCTGGGCCCTGGTCTATTCTGTTTGGTGGTGTCGCTTGTCATCGTGTTAACAGGTCTGTGCAATAAACACCCCTTTAAACACCACTTTACATCACGTGAACAAGTCCGTGAAATGAATACCCCTCTAAACCCCACTTTATATAGAGAAAACTGGGGGTTTACGGGGGTATTCATTATTTTTCTTACTTCTGCTCCAAGACATAGGTTATGGGTACTCGTTAGAACCGCCTCAACGAGGCGGTTCTAACGAGCACCCACAACCTATGTTTGTAGTATTTATAGGAAAAATATCACGGACTTCCATCAGAAAAATGGCCATTTTGGAGATGTGAAAAAATGCGCTATGCCGCACGGGTGTGTTATCGTAATGATACAGAAAGAATTGGGGTTTACGGGGCGGTTCTAACGAGTATCCAAACCTATGTTTGGAGTAGAAAAAGAAAAAAAAAACGTCATACATTTTCATCAGAAAAAAATGACCTTTTTGGAGGTATGAAAGAAGGCACTAAATTGCACGGATGTGTTATCGTATTGTATACGACGGTAAGCGCCGGCCCCGGTAGCTCAGTCGGATGCGCGTCTGGCTGGTGATCAGGGGGACGTTGGTTCGATACCTGCCGGGGTCGGCAAAATTCGTTCGTGGAGATTGATCATGAAATCTTTTGATACGGTCATTCTCTCCCTTCCGCTAATTTAAGAAGGGCAGTTGTCAGTTTCTGGCTGTACTAGTTAAAGCTTACTTATTAAACAGAAGTGAAGGCAATGATCAGGAATCGATACAATTTACCCACAGCTCCCATCATAGACACCAAAGGGAAAGAAACAAAAACATAACTTACCAGCCCTTAATGGAAACATTTTTTTTTTTGGTTTTGGTTTTACGGCCCTTTCAAGATTATTTCACTCATATCGAGTGATTGAGTGAGTTTTAGTTTTACGTCCCACCAACAGCTAAGGTCATACGGAGACGGGACCTCGGTTTAAAGACTCATCCGAAAGTCTGGAGAAGCCCGGGATCGATCCTGCGATCCCTGGTTTACAAGGCGAGTAGCGTAACCACTGCACCACGGAGGCTTCTTCACTCATATCGAGCCGATCGTTAATCATAGGTGGGCGAAAACCGGAGTACCCGGAGAAAAACCACCTGACCTTCGGTTGCAGAACTTGGCGTCTCACATGTGACCCGAGCGAGGCTCGAACCCACAGCGGTGAGAGACCAATTTATTAAGAGTCAGCGCTCTTATCCACTAGGCCACGGAGGCCCGTCTTAATAGAAACATCAATAGCGGAAAGCCAAACGGACAGTTACTTTCCCACAAAACGGCCTATTGGCTATCCAAAGCGATACACACACTCAAAGACAAACCATACCAAAATAAACCGCGACAGAAGAACTGTATTGGAACGGTTAATGAAAGAATTTCACTAGGGAGCTTAAATCGATTTTACGCAGCCGCAATCCTCGCCTTCCTTCCGTCGCGATTTAGACAATTTATTCAGTCCGCATGAATGCCTCCTAACTCATCAGTGCAACATCTCCGTGAACACAAAAATCAAACAACCATAGAGATGAAACGATTATGAGGACTCGACAGCAAGAAACCATTGAAATGCTGGAGCTAAAGAAAATCGACAGTTAGACGCCGATGGGCCCGACCAGAGACAGCCTGCCCAGGAAAAGTGTGGATATGTAAACTGACCGGCTAAGAAATGACCTAAGTAGTGTTGACTGGGCCGTTAAACGCCAATACAAACACAATTTTGGTAGGCATATTTGGGTTAGTGGAAGGATTTCAGGGTGAATATCCTTCGCTGTTTTGGCTACAGCGGCGATCTTCCCCTTGGAATCCTCAAGTTCACTGCACTCCACTGCAGCAGTGCAACCAATTATTATTACCCTGAAAGTAGGACAGTTCTGTCTCAGCAAACAGTATACACAAACAATACTGCAAATTTTGTCTCAGAATCTCAGAATCTGCACGTCTCCAAATCTCAACATGCTTTATGTTATATAAAAATCATCATTAGCAAGGTTTTTTTTTCGCTAATGAGGCTGGATCAGTAAGACTGGTAAAGTTGAGTAGAGTTGAAATGTAGAGACAATATGGGCCCCGTCAAGCGATTTTGGTACTTATCGCCTGTGCGAGCAGCGAAGGTTCAGGCGAGCCTGCGCATCCGCGCAGTCTCGCCAGAACCTTCGCTGCTCGCTCATAAAAACAGTGAATCAAGAGGAACCTTCAGACAGAAAGCCATATCCCTGACCTTTCTGAATGGCTGGGCATGCGCAGTTAAACTTTGTCATGACGGAATGCTCGAAGACACAAATTCGCTTGGCGGGGCTCAATTATGTCAAGGAGGAGCGCTTTTTCTGACTATCTCTTTGTATGACAGTGCGTGATTTTTGCCACACACTGCTGTGTCACCCTTCGGTTTATTAGCTGCCTCAATCTGTCAACCATTGCTAAATATGAAAAAAAAAAAAAAACAAAAAAAAAAAAAACATACACACAAACACACACGCACGCACGCACGCACACACAACATGTGCATTGCAGTAGAACTATTCTTTGTTTCAAAGCTGTCTTCTTGTACACTCAGTTCTGTGTACGACCTCGTATTCATTGCTTCCAAATGATACCCCTTTTATAGAACATATCCATATGCATGTTTTATGTTTTGTTACCCATGCGCTTAGGGAAAATAGAAGTGAAGGTAATGATCAGGAATCGATACAATTAACACAGGCTCCCATCAGAGAGGTTTTCTTTTTAACAGTCACAATGTCATGTCATTGAAAAGCTTCTAATGACAATGATATTCGCCGTGTCAAATGTCAAGGAAAGTTTGTTTGCTTTGAGGTTTAACGCCCCGTCAACACTGTAAAGGTCATTTTGGAGACGTTGCTTCCAATTTTGTGGGACTTTTAATCGACATTGAGATGAAATGACATCTCAAGCCCTGTCGCCCAATGAAACCAATAGGGTTTATAAGCATGGACGGTCCGACACCCACACCGCTTTGCCTGGGCAAGCTTAGATCCTCTAAGCTGTTTACCAGTACTCGTGTGTGGGTCAGATTCATCTCTGCGTGGAAGCATCATGCAGCCCATGTATTTCTTCAAGCCCCGATGGGCGGGGGCCGTTTTAAGGAAAGAAATTCATGAAATATACATGCAATGTTGTTTTCAGAAATCAACAACTAGTTTTCATGCCATGTACATGTAATGAATGTATTGAAAATGAATTTGAGCAGGTCACTGGAAAACATTGAACCCATTGTATACTAGTGGGCTCTTCCATTGCTATATGAAGACAAGTCAGTTTGTCATATACGGGTTGTCAGGCCTATTTCTTGTTTTAATTCTATTTTTGACGGAAAATTTTGTTAGCAAATAGTGTAGGGCCTGCGGCGTCTGATCTAGGCCTGCACTGTTTGCCAAAAGACCCCTTTTGGTTAAACAGATTTCTTTAGAAGGTGAGAGTAACAAATGCTGTACCCTTTTTCCTTGTATAAAGGGGCAAATTTGCTGATTGATTTCCTGTATTCTTGGGCAGTCTAATGGCAGTAGCTTTGTAATTCATTCATAGCACATTCGTTAAAGAAATCGAGTGAGAAATATTATCAATAGTGGGGTTGGGACCTCGACAAGGACATCTCAGGCTCGTTTTCAATTTATTTAAATCTCAGACTCGGCATGGCGTCGCGTGATACCTAAATAAGCTAAAAAATTGCCTGAGATTTTCCATTCTCGGTTTTTAGTCCCATAATAGAAATTACTCTTTGTTAGAAACCTAGGTCCATGCTGGCTAATCTTCACGAATCTGTTACACTGTCGGGAAACAAACTCCGTGGTAGCTATCATTTGTGCTTACGTCACACGTTAGGAAGTTTGTTCGGGTACGATTTATATTCGGAAAACAGGTATTTCCATTTCTTTCTTCAATACCTTCCATTGGAGAAAATTGACACGTAGCGCAGTAGGTGGCGCATAAATTCCCATTTCTTTGGCTACTTTCATTATCTGTGTGCTTACCATGGTTACCGAGAACACTTGGGACAAAACTCCGAAAAACTGACTGTTAGCGAACACGGACAGTTCAAGAAAATCCTCTTTTTTTTCATAGCCCACAGAAGAAAAGTTCTGAGAGCAGATTCGATTTGAAGCACCTTTGTCACTTACCTACACCCATCCCTTTGACAGCAGCAGAAAACCCCTCGTCGAAGTGTTGGAAGAGAAAAAAGTAATAAAATGATAGCGTGCACGGACTTCGGCCACAAGCAAAGTGAGATAGCTTCCACGTACAAGATCTTTCCTTAAGGGTGTTGCAGATTTACAAACACGCTTGATGTGCTTATTTTCTCTCTTTTAGCTACACGGAGTTCGTTTTCTCAATGGGATAAACTTTATATATAGATTCAAAATTAGAGTAAATTGTTTAACACAAAACTAGGTTTCATTTTTTTCTCAAAGCGAAGATTTGTATGGTGTCAGTCGCTTTCTAGTTCAATTAGCAAAGCGACTCGCAATTTGTTTAGTGTGGTTCAGCGATGTTCCATTTGATTCTACGAAGAGCGTTGTTTGTATTGGAGATTGAGGGCCCATTCAACACTATTTTAGGTCATTTTTGAGCCGGTCAGTTTACTTCTTTCACACCTTTCCTGGGCAGGCATATACGAAAGCGGTTAACCGGTGCAGTGCACATTCTTTCGCCAGAAACTGACAACTGCCCTTCTTGAACAGCGGAAGGGAGAGAATGACGGTAAAAAGATTTCATAATCAATCTCCACGAAAGAATGTTGCCGACTACGAAGAGTGACTTCCGAAAAATGAGAAGAGGGTCAGTATTTAAATCTACAACAGGTCTACAACGAAAGCGAGTGTTTTTCGTTCTGTCGACGCATTTTCGTTTGGTTTCCTTGGAGTTGTACGTCCCAGTCAACATTAAGTTATATCGAGCCCATAGCGTCCATAGTTTACGTAACCACATTTTATCTTCTCTGCAGCTGAAGTTGTGCCATGTGGCGGCCGTAAAAAGTCCAACCGTACATCATCCTAGTCCAGATTATATTTTCTGGTTCTTTGGGATAATTGACTTCATTTAGAGAATTTATTTATCTTTACTGCAGCTGCTGTTATGTCCTGTGTCGGCCGTACAAAGTCTCCCCGTACATCATAATAGTGCAGATTATATTTTCTCATTGAGTTCATTTTGAATAATATGGAAAATAGAGTTCGGCTTAAGCCGGTGCCATTGTTGCACATTTCAGTACTGGTCATGAATAGACTCAATAAAGTAGAAGTAAAACAAAGATAAGGAATCGATAAAATTAACTTACTCCATCCATCAAAGACACCAAAGGGAAACAAACACAAACATAAAGCGACCAGACCATAATGGAATCCTAAACAAAGGAAGGCCATAAGGACAGTTACTTTCCCACAAAATAAAACCTGTCTGCTATTTTCGTTTATTTGGTGTATTCTTTGCGTCCAAAGAATCTTACTATTCAGAATTTATTTATTCATAGGTAGTCAACCAGAACTGTTGAAATTATTTTGCCAGAGGCTGACACCTGCCTTTCTTGAATCCGCAAGAGAGAAAGAGAATTACCGAACAAAAGATTTCAATGTTGCCTAACAGGCGGGGATCGATCATCAGTCAAACACGTTTTCGATAATTTTCTGAAAAAGGGGTAGTCCTTTAAAACTGAAAACTATGGGTTGTGCAAGATTTTTCTGGGCCCGACTAGCTTATTTCGGCCGACCGGGCCTCATCAGTAATCCTGAATTGTTCCCTTTTAAAATCCCGCAGTCCAATAAATGATTACAAAGGACTAGTAAATATATATAAACCACTGAGACCATTACCTGATTTACCTGCATATGCGAGACCATAAAGGCCCGGTCTATATGCAAAATGTGTAAAGTAGTCTGTATGTGCTCATATTCATATCAGAAAAAAAAGCTGATCCACAGACACAAAAAAGCGATTTTGCAAAATTCATACATGTATGTTTACTTGTATGCGGGTCGGTTTCAACTCTGCGTGGAAGCACATTGCAGCCCATCTATTTCTTCAAGCCCCGATGGACGGGGCCGAGCCATTTTAGATATCGGAACGCAACGATTTAATCAATTTGGAATCGTCAAGTCGCCTGAATGCCCACGCCAAATTTCCCCTTCATCTAACATTGTTCTGGACATGTCGAAATTGTTAATTTTACAACAGACGGGCTTATGTGCAGACGATTGACGGAAAACGGACAGCAAACCACAGCATAATGTGACCGATGCTCCAGATGTGCAACAAACAGAAAATAAAAAATAGCCTACATGCGTACAAGTATTAAATGTGAGCTTCCACGGACACGGATTGGAAAGGATAGCTTCCACGGATATGATGAAAAATGTTAGCTTCCACGGACGAGTACAAAAATGTTAGCTTCCACGGACATGGATTTCCATAAACAAAATTCATGTATTAATCATTGTTGCTGCTAGTAATATATAATCAGCATATATTTATTTGCCATTTTACCTGTAAAATTATTTATTGCAGCCATAGAACACAAGCCAGCAGTGTGTCGTTATTGTGGTAAATTTTTTCGGAGCCGTTCAGGTCTAAGTGACCATGAAAGGAGCCATATCATTCAGGCGCCATACAGATGATGTACCCACTATATTCATATACTAGTGACACACGATGGCCTTGTCAAACGTGTGGCATCGATATTCGCTCACGCCTTACAGTTTGGGAGGTCGTTTGATAAATTTCAAGATGGCCGCTATGGGCATCTTAGATTTTGTTTGTTTGATTTGAGTTATGACGTCCCCGTCGTCACTGTAAAGGCCATTTTGCAGACGTTGCTTCCCGATCAACTGTTACCCGACATTGAGATGAAATGACATCTCAAGCCCTGCCACCCAATGAAACGAATAAGATTTATAAGCATGGACGGTCAGACTCGCACCGCTTTTCCTAGAAAGGCTTAGATCCTCTGAGCGGTTTACGTAGCTCTCACCTTTCTACTTGACAATATTTACATAAGATTTGGTACTAAGTAATTTAGACAAGTTGTGGGTATTCTGATATGTAATAATTGCGCACCCATTGTGGCTGATCTGTTTTTGTTTTGTTATGAGAGAGACTTCATGATGTTCCTTTCTGCTGAAAACCAGTCTGAAATCATTGAAGCTTTTAGCTCCACTTCTCGATATTTGGATTATTTATTAAATACTAACAATACCTATTTCGATGGTTTGATCAGTCAAATTCTCACCTCCCCCACTCCCCTGAACTTCAGGTGAATAAGACGAATTCTTCTGATACCGAGGCCCCGATTTTGGATTTACATCTGTCTTTTGTGGATGGGTTTGTTTCTTGCAAAGTTTATGATAAACGCGATGATTTTGATTTTGAGATTGTAAATTTGCCTTTTTTTGGATGGTGATGTTCCTCGTACGCCATCCTATGGCGTTTATATTTCGCAATTAATTCGATTTTCCAGAGTGTGTAGTCATGTACATGATTTCAACACTCGTAATAAATTGTTAACTGATTAACTTCTTAATCAGGGTTATCGGTACTATAAACTACGCAAAGCCTTTTCAAAATTTTATGGACGTCATTCTGATATAATTTCAAAATTTAATATTGGACTTAAATCTCTTCTGCAAGAAGGTCTAAGCTGGTGGGTCAGGCTTCAGATTCTATGACGGTTCTAGCGCAAAGGCTTACTGAGAATTAGAGAGATGTAATTCAATGTAATAGTTGTTGGTATCTGATGTTCTGTCTCTGGTCGGGTCCATCGGAGTCTAACTGTTGGTTTTCTTTTGCTCCAGCATTTCAGTGGTTTCTTGCTGTCGAGTCCTCACCGTTGTTTCGTCTCTGTGTTTTTTATATTTTGTGTTCACGGAGATGTTGCACTGATGAGTTAGGATGCCTTCATGTGGACTGAACTATTTATTTGTTTCATTTGTGACGGAAGTAAGGGCGAGGATTGTGGCCACGTAAAACCGTTTTAAGCCCCCAGTGGAATTCGTTTCACTGACCGTTCCAATGCGGTTCTTCTGTCGTGGTTTATTTTTGCTATGGTTTGTCTTTGGGTGTTTGTGTCGCTTATATTATTTTGTTTTGGATAGCCGTTGGCCATTCTGTGGGAAAGTAACTATCCTTTTGGCTTTCCGCTATTGATGTTTCCATTAGTTTCTGTTGTTTCATGTTTGCGTTTCTTTCCATTTGGTGTCTCTGATGGGAGCTGTGGGTTGTATCGATTCCTGATCATTGCATTCACTTCTATTTTGCTAGTACTTGTATTAGGAGATAGTATTCCTTTAATATACTAGAGAGGTTTAAACATAAGTTCCCTTTTTTATAAGTGCTTTATTATCTCTGTTCTCTCCACGGTAACTGATAACAATTGGAACACGTTTTCCTTAACTAATTGTCCTGACTGTTTTCAGTTACCACAGAGAGCACAAATGCAGCGACAGAAACAAATGAAAGGAAGATCTATCGATACACAGAGGTGATAAAGACATACTATCACATTACTTTGATTCATATTTTTCCTATTGGTGAACAGCGAATTCGAGGAGTTACTATCAAAAATAGTCTACCCATGCCTTTGCAGATTTGTTTTGCTGCAGAAAGACTGGGCCAAACTAGTTAGTCTGGCCCAGAAAACTTGAACACTTCATATTTTCCAGTTCTTTGGTGTATTCCTTGCTCACAAAGGATAGTCCTTTTATAGAACATATTTGTTACAGCATCTGCATGGGGGCGTGATTGGTATGGCTTCTTTCATGGTAACTGATAACAATTGGAACACGTTTTCCTTAACTAATTGTCCTGACTGTTTTCAGTTACCACAGAGAGCACAAATGCAGCGACAGAAACAAATGAAAGGAAGATCTATCGATACACAGAGGTGATAAAGACATACTATCACATTACATTGATTCATATTTTTCCTATTGGTGAACAGCGAATTCGAGGAGTTACTATCAAAAATAGTCTACCCATGCCTTTGCAGATTTGTTTTGCTGCAGAAAGACTGGGCCAAACTAGTTAGTCTGGCCCAGAAAACTTGAACACTTCATATTTTCCAGTTCTTTGGTGTATTTCTTGCTCACAAAGGATAGTCCTTTTATAGAACATATATGTTACAGCATCTGCATGGGGGCATGATTGGTATGGCTTCTTTCATGGTCACTTAGACCTGAACGGCTCCGAAAAATATTTCCACAATTATGGCTTACTGCTGGCTGGTATTCCATGTCTGCAATTAATAATATTACAGGTAGAATGGCAAATAAATATATGCTGAGTATATATTGCTAGCAGCAATAATGATTAATACGTGTATTTTGTTTATGGAAACCCATGTACGTGGAAGCTAACAATTTTTGCACTCGTCCGTGGACGCCAACATTCTTAATCATTTCCGTGGAAGCTATCATTTTTAATCCATGTCCGTGGAAGCTAACTTTTAAGACTCGTGTGCATGAAGGCTATTTTTATTTACTGTATGCTGTACATCTGGAGCATCGGTAACGTTATGCCGTAGAGGGAGTTCGATCATCTACCAGACCATGGTAGCAGAAGTCAAAGTGTGCACGTTCTCCCCATGATTTCCATGTTTTTTCACCGGTGTGATCGAACGACGTCTGATAGATGTTTGGTTGACTGGTACACAGACCATCTATTTCTTAAATAGAAGTCTGTGTAGCAGTCTAGACACAGGGTGCACACTAATGTCCGGGAATCGCGAGGAAAATGGGGGTTAGTGATGCGTTATCCCTAATATCTCCACTTCGGGTGGTTAGAAATTAATAAAATTAGTATCAAATAAAGTTTAAAGCTCCATTCTAAAAGATTAGAAAAATAACAATTTAGAGGTCATTTTTTTAAGTTAATTTGTCCGGGAATAATTCCCGGACAAATTAACTTCAGAAATGGACCCTTAAAATGTTAAAAATGAAAAATAATTTTTAATAATATTTTAGAATGGAGCTTAAAATTTTATTTGATACTAATTTTATTAATTTCTGACCACCCGAAGAGGAGATATTATTGATAACGCACCACTATCCCCATTTTCCGGACAAAATACCAACCATTTCCTGGACGATTCGCGGACATTAGTGTTCGCCCTTTCGCCGCCATCTTTGTTACGTATGGTGTGACGTATCTACCAGAGAAACCCACGCTTTAGACTGGTTCGACCAGAGTGACTTCAAAACATTTCCCGCCATGCTACCAGACCGCTACCAGACTGAGTTCGATCAAACCTTGGTTAACCACTGGTTAACCATGGTTAACCATGGTACCTGATTGAACTACTTCGTAGTTTGCTGTCCGCTTTGCGTCTATCATCTGCACGTAAGCCCGTCTGTCGAAAAATTCACAATTTCGACATGTCCAGAACCATGTTAGATGCAGGTGAAATTTGATGAGGGCATTCGGGCGACATGTAGATTCCAAATTGTTTAAATCGTTGCGTTCCGATATCTAAGATGACTCGGCCCCGTCCATCGGGGCTTGAAGAAATAGATGGGCTGCATTATTCTTCCACTCAGAGTTGAAATCGATCCGCATAAAAGTAAACATACATGCATGGATTTTGCAAAAATCGCTTTTTTTGTGGGGATCAGCTCTTTTCTTCCTGATATGAATATGAGCACATACAGACTACTTCACAAATTTTGCACATAGACCGGGCCTTTATGGCATATGCAGGTAAATCGGGTAATGGTCTCAGTGGGTTATATATATTTACTAGTCCTTTGGAATCATCTATTGGACTCCGGGATTTAATAGGGAACAACTGAGGGTCACTAATGAGGCCTTGATGGCCGCAACAAGCTAGTCGGGCCCAGAAAAATCTTGCACACCCCATAGTTTTCAGCTCCAAAGGACTACCCCTTTTCCAGAAAATTATCGAAAACGTGTCTGACTGATGATCGATCCCCGCCTGTTCGGCAACATTGAAATCTTTTCTTCGGTAATTCTCTCTCTCTTCTGCGGATTCAAGAAAGGCAGGTGTCAGCCTCTGGCAAAATAATTTCCACAGTTCTGGTTGACTACCTATGAATATATAAATTCTGAATAGTTAGATTCTTTGGACGCAAAGAATACACCAAAATAAACGAAAATAGCAGACAGGTTTTATTTTGTGGGAAAGTAACTGTCCTTATAGCCTTCCTTTGTTTAGGATTCCATTATGGTCTGGTTGCTTCATGTTGTGTTTCTTTCCCTTTGGTGTCTTTGATGGATGGAGTATGTTAATTGTATCGATTCCTGATCTTTGTTTTACTTCTACTTTATTGGGTCTATTCATGATCAGTACTGAAATGTGCAACAATGGCACCGGCTTAAGCAGAACTCTATTTTCCATACTATTCTAAATGAACTTAATAAGAAAATATAATCTGCACTATTATGATGTACGGGGAGACTTTGTACGGCCGACACAGGACATAACAGCAGCTGCAGTAAAGATAAATAAATTCTCTAAATAAAGTCAATTATCCCAAAGAACCAGAAAATATAATCTCGCTAGGATGATGTACGGTTGGACTTTTTACGGCCGCCACATGGCACAACTTCAGCTGCAGAGAAGATAAAATGTGGTTACGTAAACTGTCTTGCTCGATATAACTTAATGTTGACTGGGACGTACAACTCCAAGGAAACCAAACGAAAATGCGTGGACAGATTGAAAAACACTCGCTTTCATTGTAGACCTGTTGTAGATTTGAATACTGATCCTCTTCTCATTTTTCGGAAGTCACTCTTCGTAGTCGGCAACATTCTTTCGTGGAGATTGATTATGAAATCTTTTCTACCGTTATTCTCTCCCTTCCGCTGTTCAAGAAGGGCAGTTGTCAGTTTCTGGCGAAAGAATGTGCACTGCACCGGTTAACCGCTTTCGTATATGCCTGCCCAGGAAAAGTGTGGATGAAGTAAACTGACCGGCTCGAAAATGACATTAAATAGTGTTAAATGGGCCCTCAATCTCCAATACAAACAAACGCTCTTCGTAGAATCAAATGGAACATCGCTGAACCACACTGAACAAATTGCGAGTCGCTTTGCTCATTGAACTAGAAAGCGACTGACACCATACAAATCTTCATTTTGAGAAAAAAAATGAAAACTAGTTTTTGTTAAACAATTTACTCTAATTTTGAATCTATATATAAAGTTTATCCCATTGAGAAAACGAACTCCGTGTAGCTAAAAAGAGAGAAAATGTGCACATCAAGCGTGTTTGTAAAGTAGAAGTAAAACAAAGATCAGGAATTGATACAATTAACTTACTCAGCCCATAAAAGACACCAAAGGGAAAGAAATACAAACATTAAGCGACCAGACCATAATGGAAACCTAAACAAAGGAAGGCCATAAGGACAGTTACTTTCCCACAAAATGGCCATATGGCCATCCAAAACCAAAAGGCACAAGTGATACACACAGTAAGTAACAAACAACAACATAAATAAATCGCCACAGAAGAGCCGCCTTGGAACGGTCAGTGGAAGATTTCCACTGGGGGGCTTAAATCGATTTTACGTGGCCACAATCCTCGCCCTTACTTCCGTCGCGATTTAGACAAATACTTTGTTCAGTCCGCATGAAGGCCTCCTAACTCATCAGTGCACCATCTCCGTGAACACAAAAATCAAAGAACCACAGAGGTGAGACAACGGTGAGGACTCGACAGCAAGAAACCACTGAAATCCTGGAGCAAAAGAAAACCAACAGTTAGACTCCGATGAGCCCGACCAGAGACAGAGCATCAGGCACCAACCAACATTATCTCTCTAATTTTCAATAAGCCTTTACGTTGGAGCCGTCATAGAATCTGAGGCCTGACCCACCGGCGTGCACTTAAAGAGGGAAGCAAAGTTGCCAACCGTGATTGGGTTAACTACCATGCATGCAGTCTGTCGTATAATATCCATGTTGTACCCAATCTTTTTATATCGTAGAATGATTTTACGAAATTGGGTGCTGAAGTCATTGCGGTTATATATTTTTCTGAATTTATATACTAAGTCACCATAAAATTCGGGTTCCGATAAACCTTGTTGCAGAAGAGATTTAAGTCCAATATTGAATTTTGAAATTAAATCAGAATGGCGTCTATAAAATTTTGAAAAGGCTTTGCGTAGTTTATGGTACCGATAACCCTGATTAAGGAGTTTAGCCGTTAATAATTTATTACGAGTGTTGAAGTCAGTTACATGACTACACACTCTAGCAAATCGAATTAATTGCGAAATATAAACGCCATAGGATGGCGCACGAGGAACATCACCATCCAAAAAAGGAAAATTTACAATCTCAAAATCAAAGTCATCGCGTTTATCATAAATTTTGCACGAAACAAATCCATCTACAATAGATAGATGTAAATCCAATAACGGGGCCTCGATATCAGAAGAATTTGCTTTATTTAACTGAAGTTCTAGGGGGTAAATCTGACTGATCAAACCATCAAAATAGGTATTATCAATATTTAATAAATCATCTAAATATCTAGAAGTAGAGCTAAAAGCTTCAATAATTTCAGATTGGTTATCAATGGAAAGCGACAAAATGAAGTAAATCTGCAAAACCCTTCAGGAAAGATCTTGTACGTGGAAGCTATCTCACTTTGCTTGTGGCCGAAGTCCGTACACGCTATCATTTTATTCCTTTTTTCTCTTCCAACACTTCGACGAGGGGTTTTCTGCTGCTGTCAAAGGGATGGGTGTAGGTAAGTGACAAAGGTGCTTCAAAGCGAACCTGTTCTCAGAACTTTTCTTCTGTGGGCTATGAAAAAAGAGGATTTTCTTGAACTGTCCGTGTTCGCTAACAGTCAGTTTTTCGGAGTTTTGTCCCAAGTGTTCTCGGTAACCATGGTAATCACAAAGATAATGAAAGTAGCCAAAGAAATGGGAATTTATGCGCCACCTACTGCGCTACGTGTCAAATTTATCCAATGGAAGGTATTGAAGAAAGAAATGGAAATACCTGTTTTCCGAACATAAATCGTACCCGAACAAACTTCCTAACGTGTGACGTAAGCACAAATGATAGCTACCACGGAGTTTGTTTCCCGACAGTGTGTTAGATTATTCACTTTTCTTCCGCTGCCATTTCAATTGTAGACAGTTCAGCGAGGGAATCACTGCCCTTCTTGAATCTGCACATGTGGTTGGGAGAGAACTTTTCATGATCAGTCTCAACAAAAGAGTGTTGCCGACCCGGCAGGTCTTGGGACCGCGACCTGATTACATACACTTCAGCCGTGCATCCGATTGATGTAATGTTGGCGCCTGGCTAACGCATGTCGTAGTTACATGTAGTTGTTTAACATCCATGCTACATGTACTGATTTGCCGGCCTCGGTAGCTCAGTCGGATGCGCGTCTGACTGGTGATCAGGAGGACGCGGGTTCGATTCCTGCCGGGGTCGGCAACATTCTTTCGTGGAGATTGATCATGAAATCTTTTCTATGGTCATTCTCTCCCTTTCGCTGATTCAAGAAGGGCAGTTGTCAGTTTCTGGCTAAAGAATGTGCACTGTACTGATTAGCCGCTTAAGTATAAGCCTGCCCAGGAAAAGTGTGGATAGGTAAATTGACCGGCTCAAAAATGACATAAACAGTGTGGACTGGGCCGTTAAACTCTAAAACAAACAAACAAACAAACATGTAATGATTTCGTTATATTCTCGTATATGTAAATACATTAACCCATTGCACGCGGGAAACCCCTAAAGGGGTACTTTGGCAAACAGTGCAAGCCCAGGTCTGATCAGGGCCTGCACCATTTGCTAACAGAATTTCCCGTCAAAAATACAATAAAAACGAAATAATAGGCCTGCCAACCCTTATATGACATCTGGGCTTGTCCAACGTATAGCATTAGAACAATCAACTAGTATACAATGGGTTAAGGGCTATGTTTAAAGGATGCGTTTGGAAAGTTGAATGAGTTAAAGAATGCATCGGAAAGAGCATATAGGTGTGGTGGTCTTGTGTAGTTGATATTTTCTTGTCCTTTGTGATCATTGATTCCATTGTAGAATTTTGAAAATATCTGAGGGTCACTGATGAGGCCTAATTGGCCGAAACTAGCTAGTCTGGCCCAGAAAACATGTACACTCCATATTTCTCAGTTCTGTAGTGCATTCCTTGCTTCCAAAGGATAACCCTTTCTAGAACATATTTGACGTCACTACAGCTGGTGTCTGGGAATGTGTGGCGGCCGTAAAAGGTCTCCCTGCCCTAAATCATAGTGTAGTTTATATTTTCTTGTCCATTGGGATCATTGATTCAATTGGGGAATTTTGAAAATATCTGAGGGTCACTGATGAGGCCTAATTTGCCGAAACTAGCTAGTCTGGCCCAGAAAACATGTACACTCCATATTTCTCAGTTCAGTGGTGTATTCCTTCCTTCCAAAGGATAACCCTTTCTAGAACATATTTGACGTCACTACAGCTGGTATCTGGGAATGTGTGGCGGCCGTAAAAAGTCTCCCTGCCCTACATCATAGTGTAGTTTATATTTTCTTGTCCTTTGGGATCATTGATTCCATTGTGGAATTTTGAAAATATCTGAGGGTCACTGATGAGGCCTAATTAGCCGAAACTAGCTAGTCTGGCCCAGAAAACATGTACACTTCATATTTCTCAGTTCTGTGGTGTATTCCTTGCTTCCAAAGGATAACCCTTTCCAGAACATATTTGAAATGGTTTGGATATTTCCGAGGATTGTAGATTTCCCGGTCATTCCCTCCCATCCGCTGAAACAAGAAGGGCAGTTGTCAGTTTCTGGCGAAAGAAGGTATACTGTGCTGGTTAACCGCTTACGTATAAGCCTGCCCAGGAAAAGTGTGGATAGGTAAACAGACCGGGTCAAAAATGACACCGTCTGTTATGTCGGTTTTCTGACTTGCAACACTATAGTATTTTATGACCAAAAACCCAAATTCGGCCATGAGATAAAAGTGCTTTTCATCACGTAAACAAATCCGTAAAATGAAGGCCTTATAGACCCCACGTTGTACAGAGAAAACGGGGGTTTACAGGGGTTTACATTATTTTTCGGATTTCTGCTGCAGGACATGGTTTTTTTTGGTACTCGTTAGAACCAACTCGGCGAGGCGGTTCTAATCATTGCGATAACAGATGCGGGTAACAAACTGCATTCTACTACTTCCTGCTATTTTCTGATGAAATTTTTAATATATTTCTTATTAAGTCAAGAAACATGGGTTGTGGGTGCTCGTTAGAACCGCCTCATTGAGGCGGTTCTAACGAGTACCCTCAACCTATGTTTTAGAGCAGAAATAAGAACAAAAATGTTTACCACTGTAAACCCCCAGTTTTCCATATTTTACGTGTGGTTTAGAGGGGTGTTCATTTCATTTCATTATTCATTTCACTGGCTTGTTAATGTGATGGAGGGAGTATACACAAACCATGTTTGGAGCGTTAATAGAGCATTATCACAACTTTCATCTGTCCAGGAAGCGCGGTGCGAGGCATGATAATGCTCCATGCTAATAAACCTTACTGGTTTCACTGGGCGACAGGGCTTGAGATGTCATTTCATCTCAATGTCGGGTAAAAGTCCCACAAAATTGGAAGCAACTTCTCCAAAATGACCTTTATAGTGTTGACGGGGACGTTAAACCTCAAATCAAACAGACAAACAAACAACTTTCATCAGATAAGCACGGCTCCCGCCCATCGGGGATTGAAGAAATAGATTGGGCTGCATGATGCATCCACGCAGAGCTGAAACAAACCGCACATGAGTACTGGTTAACTGCTTAGAGGTTCTAAGCCTGTCCAGGAAATATGGTGCGAGTCGGACAATGCATGCATATAAACCCTTTTGGTTTCATGGGCGGCAGGGCTTGGTATATCATTTCATCTCAATGTCAGGTAAAAGTCCCGCAAAATTGGAAGCAACGACTCAAAATGACATATACAGTGTTGACGGGGACGTTAAACCTCAAATCAAACAAAAACATCAGATAAGCAACCGTTTGGGAGATATGAAAGAATGCACATTGTCATTCGGATGTGTTTTTGTAATGGTTTGTCATTGTCACATGAATGTATGACACTCGCCGAATTCTCATTTTTCATCACGAAAACACGCTTTAAAATTTGAACCCGTTTGAACCCCGCTTTTATATAGTAAAACTACTTTTTTCATATTTCTGCTCTAAAATATAAATTGTGGTTATTCGTTAGGACCGCCTCTATTAGGCGGTTCTAACGAGTACCCACAATCTATATTTTGAGCAGAAATGACTGAAAATATCATACTTTTTCATCTGAAAATGTTCTTTTTATCCGCGGTAAAGTTTACCATGGATTTGTATAGGCGTGGTTTCGTAATATTGTGCCATCATCACGAAAACATGCCTACATAATCTCGACCTCCTTGAACCCCACTTTTATATAGTAAAACTGGGGTTTGCAGGGGTAAACACTATTTCTCTTATTTCTGCTCAAAACATAGCTTGTGGCTACTCGTTAGAACCGCCTCGAAAAACATAGATTGTGGGTACTCGTTAGAACCCCCTCGTCGAGGTGGTTTGACGAGGCGGTTCTAACGAGTAGCCACAATCTATATTTTGAGCAGAACTTAGAAAAATGTCTTAGTTTTTCATCGGAAAACTTTCATTTTTCGGTGGTAAAATTTACAATGTATTTGTATAATGTGCCATAATAAAATGAGAACTCACGTGATATCCCATATACAATGAAAATCACTTTTATTTACACATTTGTGAGTAAGTGTCTTCAATGAGATTATAACTGTATCGTGTGTCATCGTTATCTTTCCCCAATTTTTCATAAACGTTCGGACACACACAAACATAACAAAGAAAATTGGGGAAGTAACACACTGACTTAAAATGAAGTTTTACTTCTTTTGTTTTGTGGTCTTTTCGAGCTGGGCTCCTGTAGAAGGAATCTCAACATGTAAGTATCCATTCAGGATTTTTTGTATTAATGTTAACCCTTTTGTACCAAATTGAATCTTCCTCCTCATATATAGCTGGAGTACATTTCAAACTTTCAAAATGTAAGTGTTTCAGGTTGCGTTTTCCTCAAAAAGTATTTCGAAATGGGCTGAAAATTTTGCAAACAGTGAAGGCTCTGATCAGACGCCGCATTCTGCGGCGTCTGATCTGGGCCTTCACTGTTTGCCAACTACCCGTTTTGGGGTTTCTGGTACCAAATGGGGTAATGGCCATGTGGAGCGATGTGGTGCAGTGGTAAAGCATCGGATTGGAGATCAAGAGGTAGCCGGTTCGATCCCCGCAATCACCAAGTGGTGTTTCCCTGAGCAATAAACTTTATCCACATTGCTATATGTTGGTTCCCACCCAGGAAAATATAGCCACACGGAAGATTAGTTAGTTTGTGTTGGAGTTAATGGCCCAGTCAACACTACTTCTGTCATATTTGAGCCGGTCAGTTTACCTATCCAAACTTCCTGGGCAGGCTTATCCTTAAGCGGTTAACCAGTACAGTGCACATTCTCTTTCGCCAGAAACTGACAACTGCCCTTCTGGAGAGAATGACCGTAGAAAAGATTTCATGATCATTTTCCGCGAGAGAATGTTGCCGACCCCAGCAGGTATCGAACATGCGTCCTCCTGATCACCAGTCAGACGCGCATCCGACTTAGCTACCGAGGCCGGCACATGGAAAATGAGTACTAGTTTACGAAATGTGTTACCCTCCATAAATAAGGTCGATTATTGTTAATCCCCCGCCGCGACAGGAATGGCCTTCGTCTGCCAGTATGTCCTCTGTCTGTTCGTAACACTTTCTTGTCCGCTCCATATCTCCTAAACCCTTTGATAGATTTTCATTAAACTTTGGTCAATTATTCGTCTAAATGTGCGGATTAGCAGAACCCAAAATGAACCATGCCGACTGAAGGTCACGGTCACAGTTGAAGGTCACATGTTTGAAAAGTGGAATTTTGTGTCCGTTCCATATCTCCTTTACCCTTGGAAGGATTTTCATTAAACTTTGGTCAAATATTCTTCTCCGTGAGCTGATTTGCAGAACTCATAAATGAACCATGCCGACTCAAGCTCAAGGTCCCTTGGAAGGATTTTCAACAAACTTTGAACAAATATTCTTCTCAGTGAGCTGATGTGCAGAACCCATAAAAGAATCATGCCGGGTTAAGGTCATAGTTGAAGGTCACGAGTTTGAAACTTGGACTTTTGTGCCCGTTCGATATCTCCTTTACCCTTGGTAGGATTTTCATTAACTTTTGGTCAAATATTCTTCTCAGTGAGCTGATTTGCAGAACCCATAAATGAACCTTGCAGACTCAAGGCCAAGGTCATAAATAAAGGTCACGAGTTTGAAACTTGGACTTTTGTGTACGTTCCATATCTCCTTTACCCTTGGAAGGATTTTCATTAAACTTTGGTCAAATATTCTTTTTCGTGAGCTGATGTGCAGAACTCATAAATGAACCATACCGACTCAAGGTCAAGGTCACATATTTGAAAGTCAATGATTTAAAAGTTTAATTTTTGTGTCCATTCCATATCTCCTTTACTTTCAAAGGATTTTCATTTAAACTTTGGTCAAATATTTTTTTTCGGTGAGCTGATGTGGAGAATCCATAGATGAACCATGCCGACTCAAGGTCATGGTCATAGGTGAAGGTCACAAGGTTGAGCCTTTTTAAAGTGCGGTTGGGGATTTGGCTGTCCATCTTGCTGTTGTTATTATTATTATTATTATTATTATTATTATTATTATTATTATTATCACGTTAGCAGGTCTTTGCAAGGAGTATCGGTGCAAAATCAACTTCATATTGAGAATTACATGGGTAAACTTTATTTTTCGTAGTTTTTGCTCTCTATTGGTGGAAACGCCCTATATCAAAACCGTACTCCTAAACTAGTACGTTGACAAGTCCGTGTAACTTTGCGAAAACACACCTATCTGAATATATTAAAAATACCACCCAAAAATGAAAATTTTCTGATAAAAAAATCTGTTATTTTTTTTTATAATTCTGTCTTAAACATAGATTGTGGGCACCAGTTAGAACCGCCTCGGTGAGGCGGCTCTAACGAGTACCACAATCTATGTTTCCGAGCAGAATTAGGAAAATTTAGATATACACATGTAAACCCCATTTATACTGTACAAAATTTATATAGCATTACGCAAACACGCCTATTTTGTTTGTTTGATTTTAGGTTTAACGTCCCCGTCAACACTGTAAAGGTCATTTTGGAGACGTTGCTTCCAATTTTGTGGGCATTTTACCCGACATTCAGATGAAATGACATCTCAAGCCCTGTCGCCCAATCAAACCAATAGGGTTTATTTGGATGGACGGTCCGCCTCGCACCGCGGTTCCTGGACAGGCTTATATACTCTAAGCGGTTTACCAGTACTAGTGTGCGGGCCGGATTCAGCTCTGCGTGGAAGCATCATGCAGCCCATATATTTCTTCAATCCCCTATGGGCGGGAGCTTTAAACACGCCTATACAAATACATTGCCACCTTTATCGCCGAAAAAATGACAAAAAATCGTGACCTGTCACCTTGACCTTACTGTGACCAACTTTGAAAAAAATAATCATGCCCGGGGACATGTTCGTGTTTCACAAACACATCTTGTTTTATCAGAATATGACCGCGTGCGTGACCAATTTTCGTGTGACAGCTAAATCGCGTTATGGTACAATTCGAGTGATATCAGCTAGATTTTTCCTCGGATTATACCGTCCACTTTTAATCATTCAATAATAACTATATAGCAATCTGCTGAATGCCGCTTCTAGAATCAATTATTGTACTATGCAATGTAGACATGTGACGGGCCTCCGTGGCCTAGTGGATAATAGCGCTGACTCTTAGTCATTAGGTCTCTCACCGCCGTAGGTTTGAGCCTCGCTCGGGCCACGTGTGAGACGCCAAGTTCTGCAACGGAAGGTCAGGTGGTTTTTCTCCGGGTACTCCGGTTTTCGCCCACCTCTGATTAACGATCCGCTCGATATGAGTGAAATAATCTTGAAAGGGCCGTAAAACCCAACCCCCCCCCCCTCAAAAAAAATGTAGACATGTTTTGGGGTCGATTGTTTTCAATCGAGCCAAAGTTACTAAGCAAAGTAGCTTTTCGTTGTTGATAGCCACATGACTAGCACTGATTTGCAGGCAATCCAGGTAACGGCTATTTATAGGAAACAATCTCGCTATTCTTATCGCTGTGAGGTCAACGTGTTGCATAGGAGGGTCATCTGTGGAATCTGCACTATTTGCTTACAGAGTACAGAAATTTAACCCATTTTGTACCAGAAACCCCCAAAAGGGTACCCTGGCAAACACTGCAGGCCCAGATCAGACGCCGCGTTATGCGGCGTCTGATCAGGGCCTCCACTGTTTGCTAAAAGTTTAGTCAATTTCCAATTGGGTTTTGATGAAAACCATCCTGACACCCCTAAAGTCTGAATGGTCTCTTGCTATAGATGATTAGGAAGATTTCATTTGGTACAAAAAGTTAAGGGTGTCCCCGTTCAGGACCATTTTTTTCTAACCGACACTTACATACAATCCGACCCACCAGTGCTGTCAGCTCTTTCATTGTTATGTCTGCTTTACAGTTGAAGCCCCCGTGGTGCAGCTCGCCTTGTAAACCAGGGTTCGCAGGATCGATCCCGGGCTTCTCCACACTTTCGGAGGAGTCTTTAAACCTAAGTCCCGTCTCCGTATGACCTTAGCTGTTGGTGAGACGTAAAACTAAAAAAACTCACTCTGCTTTACAGATTACATGGATCAGCTTTGTAACAAAATACTGGATATGGGGAACACTTACGATCGCTACTCGATTCGCCTGAAATTGACAAACCGGTATTCCTACAAGCCCAACATGAACTGCTTGCTTAATCTAAACACCACAGTCAGTCACAAGCTGATGTTTGTATTTAAAGACATGAGAATTGAATACTCCTCTTCATGTAGACACGACTGGCTTGAAATTCATGACGGGGACTCTTTGAGTTTTCCATTTATATCAGGTGAGTGAGATTTGAAGAAGTGCAGGGGACATAACGATAACAAACTCATTTGGGCTTTTTTAGAAATAGATGGGCTGCATGATACTTCCATGCAGAGCTGAATCCGAACGCACACGAGTACTGGTAAACCGCTTAGAGGATCTAAGCCTGCCCCCGCAAAGCGGTGCGAGTCGGACCGTCCATGCTTATAAAACCTATCGGTTGTATTGGGCGACAGGGCTTGAGATGTCATTTCATCTCAGTGTCGGTTAAAAGTCCCATAAAATTGGAAGCAACGTGTCCAAAATGGCCTATATAGTGTTGACGGGGAGGTTAAACCTCAAAACAAACAAACAAACAAACAAAACCGTGTGATATAGTTCATTCTTTCATTTTCCAAAATGATTAGTTTTTTGACGAAACTTTGCGATATTTTTTCTTATTTATACTCCAAACATAGATCTTGGAGCAGAAATAGGAAAACTAATGTATACCCGTCAAGAAAACACGCCTATACAAATACATTGTAAACTTTATCGCCGAAAATATGAAAATTTTAAGATGAAAATACAGTCAAACCTGTCATAGTGGCCACCTCTATTAAGCAAGCAACCTGTCTTAAGCAAGCATGCATTTGTTTCCCGAAAAAGGCAAATGCATTAAAATTCACCTGTATTAAGCAATCACCTGTCTTAAGCAAGCACATTTTGATTATCCCTTAGGTGCTTGCTTAACACAGGTTGGACTGTATGCAATATTTTTCTTATTTCTCCTCAAATATATTTTAGAGCAGAAAATCGAGGCGGTTCTAACGAGTACCCACACTCTATATTTTAGAGCAGAAATTAGAAAAAATAAGGTTTACCCCTGCAAATCCCCGTTTTACTATGTAAAAGTGGGGTTCAAGGGGTCAAAATTATATAGGTGTGTTTTCTTGGTGGTCTTGTAGCAGAAATAAAAAAACTAATGTATACACCGACCATTTAAGCCTAGTTTTCTCTATACAGTAAAACTTCGATGGCTCGAACACCGATGGCTCGTTTACCATGGCTGAGTCGAACCCATTTTTTGAGTCCCTAGGGAATTCCTCAACATTAGAAGTAGTGTGGGATAATTAAGGACATTTTCGACTTTTATCTTGCAAATGTATGCTGTGTGAGCTCATTAGAATCGCCTCGTCGAGGCGATTCTAATGAGTACACACAGCATACATTTTTATTATGGGACACCGAAAAGATGTCCCAAACTTAACCCCGTAATGCCTCCTGGAAGTATCCCTCAGTGGCTCGAACTAGCCGTGGCTCGAACAGATTTTCATTGTCCTAAAGATGTTCGAGCCATTGAAGTTCGACTGTATACTTTCTAAATAAAGAGGGTCATTCACAGAATTGTTCACGTGGTAAAGAGGCATAAAATGGATTATTATATCTCTATAAAACAAAGGAATGTTGTATGTATTCACTATTAGAACCGTCTTATTGATTCCAATGAGTACACACAAGGTGCCTCTTCAGGCTTAAATCAGCAATCCCTTCTTATATGGATGTCTGGGTCTATGAGAAGAAGTTTCAAGGGACGCAAGGGCGAGTTCGAATTTACCCTCGTAAACCAGTTATACGAGTTCGAATTAAGAAATGACATAGTACACTCTTTCATGCTCCAAAACGGTAGCATTTCTGGAGAAAATTTGTAATAATTTCTTTTCTTTGCTCCAAACATAGGTTGTGGGTGCTCGTTAGAACCGCCTCATTAAGGCGGTTCTAACTAGTACACATAACCTATGTCTAAGAACAGAAATAATAACAAAACAATATTAAATCAATATCCCTGTAACCCACAATTTTCTGTATATAAAATGGGCTTTAGAGGGGTGTTGTTTACAAGGACTTGTTTTGTTTCAAATGAGGTTTTACGTCCCCGTTAACACTATTTAAGTCATTTTGGAGACATTGCATCAACTTAAGGGGGCTTTTGGCCGACATTGAGATAAAATCCTGCCGTCCAACAAACCAAAATAGTTTATATGTAGTGACGGTCCGACTCGCATGAATTTGCCTTTGCAGGCTTATACCCTGTAAGCCGTTTACGAGCACTCATGTGCGGTCCATTTCAGCTCTTCGTGGACGCATCATGCAATCCAATTTATTTCACCAAGCCCCGATGTGCGGGAGCCCACACGGACTTGTTAACAATATGATGTGCCAATCATCCGCTTGCACGTGCTGTACTCTAACCCATATATGCGGCCGGTCTCGGTAGCTCAGTCGGATGTGCATCTGACTTGTGATTAGGAGCACGCAGGTTCAATACCTGTTGGGGTCGGCAACATTCTTTCTTGGAGATTTGATCATGGAATCTTTTCTACGGTCATTCTCTCCCTTCCGCTGATTCAAGAAGGGCAGTTATCAGTTTTGGGCGAAAGAATGTGCACTATACTGGATAACCGCTTACGGATAAGCCTGCCCAGGAAAATGTGTGGTTAGGTAAACTGACCGGCTCAAAAATGACCTAAAATAGTGTTGACTGGGCCGTTAAACTCAGATACAAACAAAACCCATATATGCCCAGCGTCCCTTTCTTGGGATGCTGGCGAACAGCATAGCCCCTGATCAGACGCCGCAGAACGCGGCGTCTGATCTGGGTTTACATTGTTTCCTAGAATAACATACATTTTTGTACAACTAACTTTTAACAAAGCAAACCTGACACCCCTATAACTGAAAATGGACTCGTGGCTCAAAACTTGAATGGTTGAAGATACCCTTGTCATATATGGTTAATGCTTTTGAGCCAGTTCAGGAAAAAATACCTCATCGCACCGGCGAATAGCAATAGGGTATGGTGAGCATGCGCCAGAATCCTGTCGCTGCTCGCTGACAAAACGGAAAATTGGTGATACGTTTCTTATTTATACTTCAAACATAGGTCGTGAGAGCTCTAAAGAGTGCCCACAACCTATGTATTAGAACAGAATGTTTACCCATGCAGATCCCATTTTTGGACGGGTTTTTCAAGGAAAAATTCCGTCCTTTAGAATAGCGATGTCCGTGCGGGCGGGCGGCCGGGCGTCCGCGTCCCGGTTCACCTTTTGGCTGATCTTTTTTTTAAAAAAACCCCGTTCATAATGCCATTTCGCGTTTTTCCTGTTCTCTGTAGAAAGTCGGGTTTAGATTATGTTCATTTCACGGACGTGTTAATATGATGGGAGCTCCTGAGGTTGTTATGCGTTTAGCCATATGAAAATTAATGTGTTTTTGTTTTTGTTTATCCTGTTTGTCGCGTGTTTCGGTTGTATTTTTGGAACGTTGCACAGAGCATTAGAATGCAGGTAGACAATGTTTCAGTGAGTAATTCAGTAGCGTGCCTTCGCCTTCGAAGCACCGGTGTCTGAACATTAGATAATTATGTACCCCCAACATCGAAGAGGAGGGGATATATTGTTTTTGGTGCGGATGCCGTCACCGTCAGCGCATGTGTATGCGTAGGCGTGGCGTGGAACGCAGTGGTAAAACATTGGATTTGAGATCGAGAGGTAGCCGGTTCGATCCCCGCAAGCGCTCAGTGTTGTTTCCTTGAGCAAGAAACTGTATCCATATTGCTTAGTACTGGTTTCTATCCAGGAAAAGAGGGCCACATGGAAGATTAGTACTTGTCCTAATTGTGTTACCCTCTATAAATAAGGTCGATTATTATTTTTTAGCTCGTCTGTTTTTTGAAAAAGAAAAAAACTTTCGAGCTATTGTCATCACTCCGGCGTCTGCGTTGTCGTCGTCTGGCGTCTGGCGTCGTCGTTCCAAAAAAAAACTTAACCTTCGCTATAACTTAAAAAGTATTAGACCTAGCCTCATGAAACTTCATACACACACTCATCATCACAAGAGCTACATTTTGACCAAGGACCATAACAACATTGTTGATTTTGGCTGAATTATCTCCCCTTTTCCAATTTTTTTCTGAAACACATTTTTGTGCTCTCATTTTAATACTATTCACAACAGAGCCTTCAAACTTCACATGAATGTTCCTTGGGACAAGACCCTTTCAGTGATACCACACTTTTTGATCTGTGACCTTGACCTTTGAACTTTGACCTATTTTTCGAAAATTTAACCGAAAACCTTAACCTTGACCATATTTCCAAAAGTATTTGGCCTACCTTCATGAAACTTCATACACATACTCACCATCACAAGAGCTACATTCCCTACAAGTTTTATAACTCCATCTTGCAGTTTGATTGCTCTTGTTTGACTTAGAACTTTGGTTTTCTAAAAGAAACTGCAGACGAGCGTTGGCACCCGCATGCGGTGCTCTTGTTCTTACTTTCTTGTGTGCAAGATATCTCATGAACTACTGGGTGGATTTTAATCAAATTTTATGGATATAACATTGGGACAGGATGAAGAACTGATTAGGTTTGGGTGACCTTGACCTAATTTTCAAGGTCACAGCCAAGCTAAATAGGCCCAGTTTACGCCCAATATAGGTTGTGTGCAGTATATCTCATGAACTATTAGGTGGAATTTAATTAAACTTGCATGGATATAACATTTGGGCAAAATGAAGAGCTAATTAGTTTCTCGTGACCTTGACCTTATTAGCTCACTTGGAGCTTTACTCCTGGTAAGCTAATGCCATGGCCTGTTGTCTGTCGTCCGCCCGTCCGTCCGTCGTTAACTTTTCGTATTTTCGACATCTCCTCCCGAACAGGAAGTCAGATTAGACTGGTACCTGGTGGGAGGCATCCTGGTGACACAGAGATTCAGATTTGCAATGGCGATTAAATTCTCCAAATAACATTCCCCACCCCCATGAACCAAAAGTCAAATCGAGCTGAAACTTGATGGGAGGCATCGGGGTAAAATATAGATTCAGATTTGCTAAAATCTTTCCGTTCCTGTATCCAAGATGGCTGCATTCTTCAAACGACATCTTCTGCCGAATCAAACGTCCGATTGAGCTGAACTTTATAAGAGGCATCGGAGTGACATGGAGATTCAGCTTTGATAAAATGGATCCGTTTGGACTTCCAAGATGGCGGCCATGGCGATCATCTTGAAATTCTTCAAACGACAACTCCTCCCGAACCAAAGGTCGCATTGAGCTGAAGCATGACGGGAAGCATCGGGTTGACATGGAGATTCAGATTTGCTAAAACCGTTCTGTTCCGCTATCCAAGATGGTCGCCATGGCGGCAATCTTAAAATTCTTCAAATAACATATCCTCCCAAACCAAAGGTCCAATTGAGCTTAAACTTGATGGGAGTGATATGGAGATTCAGATAAGCTCAAATTGTTCCCTTCAGATATCCAAGATGGCTGCAATGGTGGCTATCTTGAATTTCTTCAAACGATATCTCCCAAACAAAAGGTCGAATCGAGCTGAAACCTGATGGGAGGCTTCTGGCGGACGTGGAAATTCAGACTTGCTAAAATCATTCCGTTCCGATATCCAAGATTTTATTATTATTATTATTTTTTTTTTGGTTTTGGTTTTACGGCCCTTTCAAGATTATTTCACTCATATCGAGCCGATCGTTAATCAGAGGTGGGCGAAAACCGGAGTACCCGGAGAAAAACCACCTGACATTCCGTTGCAGAACTTGGCGTCTCACATGTGACCCCGATATCCAAGATGGCCACCATCTTGGAAATCTTCAAACGACATCTCCTCCCAAACCAGAGGTCTGATGAAGCTGAAACTTGATGGGAGGCATCGGGGTGACATGGAGATTCAGATTTGTTAAATATTTCCTTCCGATATCCGAAATGGCCCCCATGGTGACCATCTTGAAAATTTTCAAACGTCATCTGCCGAACCAGCGGTTGCATCAAGTTGGAACTTCTTAGTTCCATTCTGTTCTGATATGCCAGATGGCTGCCCTGCTAGCCATCTTGAAAATTTTCAAACCACATCTGCTCTGTTGCATTGAGTTGAAATAAGTGGGAGGCATTTGGGTGACATTGAGATTCAGAATTGCTAAAATGGTTGAATTCTGATGTCCCAGACGGTGGCCATTTTAAAATTCTTCAAAACACCTGTATAGTAATTGCATATAAGATTTACAGGGAGGGGCAGCTGTGAATAAACTTTTCAATGTTGTTAGTATCTCAAACTTGCTAAGTCCACAAGAATATGCAGTATTTTGGCTTTTTTGCAAGCGGCCATATACACTGTAGCTTTTTTGTGTTACAGTTATATTCACTTGATTGGTTGACATAGTTTACTTTTTTGATAACAGAACATGCCAAAGGCAGGTGCAAATGATTGCAAAGCTATACACTTCCACTCTGCATCAACATCATCTCTTCCTGAATCCTAAATCAGACTTAGCTGTTCAGAAACTTAGTCGGAAGTATTAAGATTAAATGCAGATTCAGAATTGCTAAAGGCAATGTGATCTGATAGACAAAATGACCTTAATAGCACAATGTTATGTATGACCCGCCTCATCCAGGTGAGCTATTTTGGCCCACTTGGGCCTCTGGTTTTCAAGGTTTTAGCGATGCTGTTAAATTAAGCTGGCTTGTGGTGAGGGGTGCGGGTGGGGAGACATCTGTTTTCACAGAAAACAAGTCTAATCATTAAAATCTTAAAAATAACACACTAGTTAGAATCAGCGATGGTATACGAACTATCAGTGTTCCAGTAATTGACGTTGCACTGAAAACTCTTTTCAGGACTATCCCACAAGCAGTGTGGCTACCACACACCGTCTGGTTCCTATCACAGCACCGGGAACAAGCTAACACTATTCTTCTTGAGTGACAGCAGCTTTGGCGACAAGGGATTTGATATGGTTATAACGAGATATCACACAGGTATGCAAACTTTGTGAGATACGTAAGTTTGGCAGGAACAAATACTGTGGTGACACACCCGTGTGACATATTGAAAGCTAGTAAGGGCTCCAAAACATACACTTTTCTGAATAAAAGTTTTGATATGTTTACTTATTTCTGCGTCAAACATAGATTGTGTGTGCTCGTTAGAACCGCCTAAATGAGGCGGTTCTCATGAATACCCACAATGTATTTCACAATAGGAATCAACTCTTAAAGAAAAGAATTTGCTCCTGAGGAGAAAATTAATTCCTTTAAGAGTAGACCCCTTTTTTAGCAGGATAGGGCTTATAGAAAAGCGAACAGGATGTCCCGAAAGTTGTCTCCCTTTGAAAAATGGCGGAAAAATCTCCCAGGTGTTCACAGTCCCCTTAAATACTATAAGTAATGTACTTACACATGTATTGTACGGTTTCATGCGCTTAAGTGTATCCATTCCCCACTGCCCCAACCACCAACACCCACCCCATGATTGACCCGATCAAGATTTGTTCCATTCAAAGGAGGAAGTGAATTGCCATTGAGCCACAACTATTCATCCTAAATGTAATTTATTTTTGTCTTATAGTGTTTAATCGTGTGCGGTTGGTTTCAGCTCTGCCTGGAAGCATCATGTAGTCCATCTATTTCTTCAAGCCCCGATGGACGGGGGCCGACTCTGTTAACACATTATAGGTTCACATTGAATCGCCCCAAGGAGGCGCTACTAACGAGCACCCACAGTCTATATATGACGCTAAAGAAGCAAAAATGTCATTAATGCCATCTGAAAATGGCTTTCATTGAGAATGAGCGTGGTTTCCTTAATTTTATTGTTTGTTTGTTTGAGGTTTAACGCCCCCTCAACACTGTATATCAATTCAGAGACGTTGCTTCGAGTCCTCATCCTTGTTTAATCTCTGTGGTTGTTTCATTTTTGTGTTCTCGGAGATGTTGCACTGATGAGTTAGTGAGTTAGGAGGCCTTCATGCGGACTGAACAAATTATTTGTCTAAATCGCTACGGAAGGATTGCGGCCGCGTAAAACCGTCCAGTGGAATTCGTTTCACCGACCGCTTCAAGGCAGTTCCTCTGTCGCGGTTTATTTTGTTATGGTTTGTCTTTGAGTTTGTGTATCGCTTGTATTTCTTCTTTTGGATAGCCAACTGCCCATTTTGTGGGAAAGTAACTGTCCTTTTGGCTTTCCGCTATTGATGTTTCCATCTCATGTTTATGTTTCTTTCCCTGGGAGTTGTGGGTTAACTGTATCGATTACTTGTCATTGCATTCACTTCTGTTTTCCAATTCTGAAAGACTTGTAGATCTCAAGCCCTGGCGCCCAATGAACTCGATAGCGTTTATACGCATGGACGGTTCGACTCGCACCATTTTGCCTGGGCAGGCTTAGACCGTCTAAGCGGTTAACCAGTACTCATGTGCGGTCAGTATCAGTTCTGCGTGGGAGTACCGTATAGTCCAATCTATTTCTCCAAGCCTCGACGGGCTGCTGTAATTTTATTGTTGTGCATAATTGCAGGTTCCTGTTACAGTGATGAATATTCATGTTCTAATGGCCGCTGTATAGATGACAGCCTCACGTGTAACGGCTACAATCCCTGTGGTGACTATTCTGACTGCCCTCTAGCGGCGGGCGCCATCGCTGGCATTGTTCTGGGAAGCGTCTGTGTTCTGGTGGTTGTCATGGTAGCCATCGTTTGTAGGCGGAGAGTCCGTAGAAGGGTAAGTTTTTACTCAGGTATCAGAACACACAGTCATTCACATCAGGTTAAGTCTTTGAGATGAACACCCCTCAAAACTAAATTTATATAGAAGAAAGTGCGTTTTACATGGGTACTGAGTATACGTCCTTTTCCTTAATTATGCTCAATGTCCAAAAACATAGATTGTGTGTACTCGTTTGAACCGCCTCGTCGAGGCGGTTCAAACGAGCACCCACAATCTATTTTTTGACTAGAAAGGAGAAAAGAATCAACAGTTTTCATCAGAAAAATGCTACTTCTGGAGATATGGAAGACACCATTTTAGAACACGATTGTGTTATAATGTTGTTGTGAGGGAAGGTAGAAAACAATGCGTCCCAAAGATCACTGCTCAGCGTCAAGAAGCTGTGCCGAATGATAATGAGGGACGGAGGAACATCCATAATGCATTATTTTTCCTGCACAACTTGCGGTTTACAATCCGCGTTGACCGGCCCCAGCACATTGGGGCTTGAAGAAACAGATGATCTGCATGATGCTTCCACGCACAGTTGAATCCGACAGCACACGAGTGATGAGGCCTAATTGGCCGAAACTAGCTAGTCTGGCCCAGAAAACATATACACTCCATATTTTTCAGTTCTGTGGTGTATTCCTTGCTTCCAAAGGATAACCCTTTTATAGAACATATTTAACTTCACTACAGCTGGTGTGTGGGAATGTGTGGCGGCGGTAAAACGTCTCCCTGCCCTACACCATAGTGTAGATTAAATTTTCTTGTCCTTTGGGATCATTGATTCCATTGTGGAATTTTGAAAATATCTGAGGGTCACTGATGAGGCCTAATTGGCCGAAACTAGCTAGTCTGGCCCAGAAAACATATACACTCAATATTTTTCAGTTCTGTGGTGTATTCCTTGCTTCCAAAGGATAACCCTTTTATAGAACATATTGGTAAACCGCTTAGTGGATCTAAGCCTGTCCAGACAAATCGGTGGGAGTCGGACCGTCCATGCTTATAAACCCTATTGGTTTCATTGGGCAACAGGGCTTGAGATATCATTTCATCTCAATGTCGGGTAAAAGTCCCATCAAATTGTGTCTCCAAAATGACCTATTCAGTGTTGACGGGGACGTTAATTCTTAAATCAAACAAACCAACAAACAAACAAAACAAACCGCGTTGACAGCCGCCATGACATTATGACGTAATTTTCGCTTTCAGTGACATCCACTCAACCGACGTGAATAGTACATGCACATGTGAGCCCCGCCAAGCGAATTTGTGTCTTCGAGCATTCCGTCATGACAAATTTTAACTGCGCATGCCCAGCCATTCAGAGGGGCCAGGGATATGGCTTTCTGTCTGAAGGTTCCTCTTAATTCACTGCTTGTATGAGCGAGCAGCGAAGGTTCTGGCGAGACTGTGCGGATGCGCAGGCTCGCCTGAACCTTTGCTGCTCGCACAGGCGATAAGTACCGAAATCGCTTGACGGGGCCCATGTGATATTTTTATCTCACCAATAATGAAAATAAGAGATACGTTTTCTTATTTGTTATCATATCATAAATTTGTACGGCCCCTCAAGAGAAAGATGGGCTGCATGATGCTTCCACGCAGAACTGAATGCGACCTGCACACGAGTACTGGTAAACCGCTAGGAGGTTCTAAGTCTGCCCAAGCATCTGTGCGAGTGTCGGACCGTCCATGCTTATAAACACTATTGGTTTCATTGGGCGACAGGGCTTGAGATGTCATTTCATTTCAATGGCGGGTGAAAGTCCCACAAAATTGGAAGCAACGTCTCCAAAATGACCTTTACAGTGTTGACGGGGACGTTAAACCCCAAATCAAACAAACAAAAATCATAAATTTGTCTCTTTAGGATCGCTTCTACCATTATTTTCACCATATGATATTGGTTTTCGGTAGATCGTTTGTCAGTACAACCTTAGTTACTAAGTACAGTAGCTTAACGTTGCTGATATCCTCGTGACTAGCACTGATGTGTACGAAATTCAGGTAACTGATAAAGAGGGTTACTTGAAGACTCGAAATTGACTGGAGTCTTGTGTTTGATTAGGCAAACAGTGTAGACTCTGATCAGACGCCACAGATCTGATCAGGGTCTGTACTTTGAACTTAACTTGGAGAACAAGAATCATGTTTAAGGCTAAACGAAACAGGCTAAGTCGCCGTTCAGGATCAGTTTCCAAGCTTACACCCAGGGACAATCGACAAAAAACAGTATTGTCAGTACTTTGATTTCTCTAAGTCATGACGCCAGGCACATTCTAAATAAATGTATTGTACTCAATTAACATAACGGTCAAAATAAATCCGGTGTCATCTTCGATAGCTCAGTGGTTAGCGCTTAAAGGTTGCGGGTTCGAATCCGGCCACCAGATGTGAGGTGTGTCCTTGGGCAAGGCACGTTATGACAATGCCCCACTCGACCCAGGTGTAAATGGGTAGTAGTGGTGTAAAAGCCACTGCCTCTCTCTCACCCGCGCGATAACATCCGGAATGATTGCTCGAGAGCGATTCAATAAGCTTGGAGCTTTCATCGCAATCGAACTAAAATAAATTAGTATAAACTTATAAATCCGGTGTAATTTCATCAACGCTTGCGTGGGAGACAAAATTTCATGACAGATTACAGAGATCTATGTAGTGTTGTGTTTTCTTTCAGAGTTGTGAAAATTGCATTTTTTGATGAAAAAACTGTTATGTTTCTTATTTCTGCGTCTACTGTAGATTGTAGATGCTCGTTAGAACCGCCTCATTAAAGCGGTTCTAACGAGTACCACAGTCTGTTTTTGAGCAGAACAATAAAGTAAATCTATGTTAACTAAACTTTTTCTATGTGTAAAGTGGGGTTTACATTAGTATTCATTTGATAACTCCTTAACTTGCCGTCTTATCATGACCAACACCTTTCATTAGGAAAACATGTTCATGTGAAATAATGGCGTCCAACTTGGTGTCAGACGTGACAATTATTAGTAAAAAATGATATCTTTCTTATTTCTGCTTTCAACATAGACTGCTGGTGCATGTTAGAACCACCTTAGTGAGGTGGTTCTAACGAGTACCCACAATCTATGTTTTGGAGCAAAGATAAGGCAGATAATGTATACCCCCGTAAAACCCCACTTTTTTCTTTATAAAATGGGGTTTAGGGGATCTTTGTTTCATGGACTTGTTATCGTTATGTTAGTCATCTTGTTGATTATTTTTTATTAAAGCCCCTACAGTAGAACTTCGATGGCTCGAACACCGATGGCTCGTTTACCATGGATGCATCGAACCCATTCTTGAGCCCCTAGCGAAATCCTCTACATTAGAAATAGTGGGGGATAATTAAGGAGAATATAGTCTTTTATTTTGCAAATGTATGCTGTGTGTACTCATTAGAATCGCCTCAATGAGGCGATTCTAATGAGTACACACAACATACATTTTCATTATAGAACACCGAAAAGATGTCTAAAAGTATCTCGTTATGCCTCCTGACACTAACCTAAGTGGCACGAACTACCCCTGTCTCGAACAGATTTTCGAGGTCCCAAAGGTGTTCGAGCCATTGAAGTTCGACTGTATTTACAAAGGCTCTTCAGAAACTCGGGGATGAGAGGGATAAAAAATTGTTGTTACGATATGATAACACATGCATTCTGTCGTATCTCAAAAACAGTGAGTTTTGTGCTGAAAATTTGCGATAATTTTCTTAAACATAGTTTGTAAGTGCTCGTTAGAACCGACTCCTTGAGACGGTTCTAACGATTACCCACAAGCTACGCATGTCTTTGAACAGAAATAAGACAAACAGTAATGCGTACACTTGTAAATCCCATTTTCTCTATATAAGGTCCAGTCTACAAGGATATTTATTACACGGTCTTGTCTCGGACCTACCCTGCGTATAAATCTTGTTGGTTTGTTTGGACGGTAGGGCTTCAGAAGTCATTTCATATCAATGTCGGGTAAAGGTTCCAAAATAATTGGAAGCAACGCCTTCAAAATGACCTAAATAGAGTTGACGGGGACGTAAAGCCTCAATTCAAACAAACAAACATATTTGTTTTTCAGTTCGGTCGGCATAAAGAGATTGTGGTATCGAACACAACTACTTATGGAACGCCAGGTGTTGGATATAACCAGCCTGTTCCTCAACAGTATCCAGCGCCGACAGCGTATCCAACAGGAAACCAGCCACCTCCAACAGCGTATCCAACGGGAAACCAGCCGCCTTCAACAGCGTATGCTACGGGAAACCACCCGCCACCGCCATATCAAAATTAAACAAGACTGTTAGAGGATCTTACACGAGTAGTCATCTCAAATGAAATTTATGAAACGAGTCTTCGACGACGTTCATACAGTTCATATCATCACGAAAACACGCCTATACAAATACATTGCCAATTTTTTGGCCAAAAATTAGAAATTTTAAGATGAAAAATTGTGATATTTTTCTTATTTCTGCTCAAAACATAGATTGTGGGGACTCGATAGTACCGCCTCGACGAGGCGGTTCTATCGAGTACCCACAATCAATGTTTTTGAGCAGAAATAGAAACAAAATAATGTATACCCCCTAAAACCCCAGTTTTACTATATAAAAGTGGGGTATATGGGGGTCAAACTTATATAGGTGTGTTCTCGTAATGTGACATTACGCAAACACGCCTATACAAATACATTGCCACCTTTATCACCGAAAAAATGAAAATTTTAAGATGAAAATTTTTGATATTTTTCTTATTTCTGCTCAAAATATAGATTGTGGGCACTCGTTAGAACCGCCTCATCGAGGCGATTCTAACGAGTACCCACAATCTATATTTTAGAGCAGAAATAAGAAAAATAAGGTATACCCCCGGAAAGCAGGTTTAAGAAAAATATCACAATTTTTCAACATAAAATTTTCATTTTTTCGGTGATAAAGGTTGCAATGTATTTGTATAGGCGTGTTGCGTAATGATTAACGTGAACACGCATACGAGGACTGTTCAAATATGAATGCAACTAAGCACATAAAAATGATTCTGTGATAGATTTTGATGCAAAATTTATTTTGTCCCCTCAAAGTATTCCCCTTTAGCAGATATAAAACTTTCAGTCTTCTGATCCAATCATTGAATGCATTTTGGTAGTCTTTTCGAGGTATACTATGAAAGCACTGGAATATTACAGAACCGAGGTGTTTGCGCTGTACAAATTTTCGACCAGAAAAGGTATTTTTTCAGCCGCGGGAACAAAAAAAAGTCACATGGGGCAAGGTCAGGGGAATACGGGGGGTGAGGGAGTTCAACAACCTTTTCCTGCTTCAGATAGTCTTGCACAATGAACGCCTTGTGCGATGACGCATTGTCATGTAGCAATCTGACATTTGCCAAACCAGTTGCGGGTCTTCGTTTTTTGAAATATTTCTTCAATTTTCGAAGAACTTTATTCTGGTAAAACTTCGCATTTACAGATTTGCCTTTAGGCACAGCAACCTGAATAGCAGGGCCCTGATTTGAAAAGAATATGGCTTCCTTTACCTTCTTGACGCTCATGGTCGGCTTTGCAATGCATGGTCTTTTGTAATACATTGTTGCCCATATGTTGTTCTGAATCTTTCGTTTTGGCTCAAAAACCCATGTCTCGTCACCTGTAACGACATTAGCGAAAGACCGTGCATTGTAATTTGGAAACTTTTTAAGCAACTTCTTGGCGCACTGAACGCGTGTCTTTGTCTGCACATCTGTCAACAGATGGGGAATCCATATAGCACAGATCTTTCTCATTTTCAAATCCCGTTTCAGAATTGAATGAGCTGCTCCTAATGAGATGCCAACCATACTAGCTATTTGCCTAGTGGTGTATCGTGCATCGGTAGCAACTATTTCTTTAACTCTAGCAACCATCTTGGCAGATGTTGCTCTTTTCGGCCGACAATCATGTGGTGCATCTTCTGTTGAGCCTAGCCCACAGCTGAATTTGCTTACACCAACGAAAAACTGTCGGAAAAGACATTTCCTTATGCCCATAAACCGAGTATATTTCATAAAAAATGTCTTATACCATCGTATACCAAGAATACAACGATTCTTAATATAGGACCGTATTTCAACGGCGTACTCTGACCTTCTTCCAACCATGTTTTGTATTAGTATACAAGAGTAAACAGTGTTTATCGAACGATATACATGGCTAAAGTGCACGGATTTTAACAGGTTTGGTATCAATGTATAGGTAAAATGTTTTTCTACACTGTGATATTTATTTCCAGGTGATTTTCGCATTAGTGCATGAGAAAACGTTCTACTTGCATTCATATTTGAACAGTCCTTGTATGAGAAACAATACTTTCCCAACAAGCAAACGTTGAAACAACGATAAAACAACGATAGAAAACGCTGTTTTAACATTGGTTTAACATGGATTTATCGTTGTTTGCCAGCACCTATTTTTCCTGACTGTAAAGGTTGTCCATTTTCGAAGAAAACTATATTCCAGTCGAACTTTAATAACTCGAATGCCTTTGAGCCCTTGAAAATGTGTTCGAGACAGGTATTTCGAACTATTGAGGTTTATTAATAGCGCCAAATAATGAGGCATTATGGGTACACCTGGTAGATTTTCCCACCATTTTTCAAGGGGAGAAAACTTTCGGGATTTCGTGTTCGCTTTTCTGTAAGCCCTGTCCTACTGAAAAAGAGTCTACTCTTAAAGGAAAGAATTTGCTGATTCTTTTCTTTAAGAGTTCACCCCTATTGACATGGGAGACAAAATACTTTTACAGGAGTTATCTCCCCTGAAGGTATTCCCATTCCCCTTAAGGATATACTTTACAAACTTCTGTGAAATAAAGGTATATTGTGTGTACTCATTAGACACGCCTCATTGAGTTGATTCTAATGAGTACACACAACATACCTTTAAAGATTAAATCAAGGTGACCTTCCTAAAATATCCAAATACAGGGACATCTGGGTCTATTTTGAGAATTCTCTAGGGACTAAAACTTGAGTTCGAATTAGGCAAGGTACACGAGTCATCCGTGTTAGATTAATTGAAACTAAACTGCATTTGTTCTTATGTTCCCCTTGAAACACGTATTGTGGTTCTCTTTGATGTGGTTCTAGCGAGTATACACAATCTATGCTTTGGCGCAAATAAAAAAAAATAATGTACACCATCGTAAAACTCACTTTTCTCTATATGAAGTGGGAAGTACACGGGGAGTTAAGTGTTTTGTTAATTTGTGTTGTAGTCTTACGGCCCAGTCAACACTATTTTGTCATTTTTGAACCGGTAAGCTTACCTATCCACACTTTTCCTGGACAGGCCTATACTTAAGCGTTAAACCAGTACAGTGCACATTATTTCACCCGAAACTGACAACTGCTCTTCGGGGAAGGGGGTAAGTAAGTGGTGTAAACTGACATTGCCTCGATAATCAAAACTTATTTGTGCCTGAAAATTTTAATCGCCGTTATGCGCATAAGTCGAAGTTTGCATATCATTTGTTTGTTTGATTTGAGGTTTAACGTCCCTGTCAACACTGTATAGGTCATTTTGGAGACATTGCTTCCAATTATATGGGACTTTTACCCGACACTGAGTTGAAATGACATCTCGAGCCCTGTCGCCCAATGAAACCGATAGGTTTATAAGCATGGACGGTCCGACTCGCACCGCTTTGCCTGAGCAGGCTTAGATCTTCTAAGCGGTTTTCCAGTACTCCTGTGCGGCCGGTTTCAGCTCTGCGTGGAAGCATCATGCAGCCCAGCTATTTCTTCAAGCCCCGATAACTGTTTTGACGTCTGAATATTTTCAGCATGCCTCATTAAGGACTAGTTGTGCAGAAAATATTCTACAATGTTTACTTCATGTGTTACTGACATCGAAGAGCATGTCATTATTTATTGCGACTTGTTCTGAAGATAAGATATAAATCCATGTATGTCCATTAAAATTCGATCCAGGTTTTTTCATCTCTGCGGCTGTATGATGTTTGCGTTCTCTGTGAGTTAGGAGGCGTTCATGCGGAGTGAACAAATTATTTGTCTAAATCGCGACGGAAGTAAGGGCGAGAATTGCGGCGGCGTAAAATCGATTTAAGCCCCCACGTGGAATTCGTTTCACTGACCGTTCCAAGGGATATCTTCTGTCGCGGGTCATTTTTAGCTCACCTGTCACGTAGTGACAAGGTGAGCTTTTGTGGTCACTTTTTGTCCGTCGTCCGTCGTGCGTGTGTGCGTGCGTGCGTGCGTGCGTCCGTAAACAATTTCAAATAAGTATATCTCTAAAACCCCATGGTCAATCTTGATCAAATTTCATGAGAAGCATCATCAGGTAGGGGGAAAGGCTGCATAAGGTTTTTGGGCTGATCAGATTGGAATTCTGGTTGCCATGGCAACATATAGCTCCCATAGACTTACAATGGGAAACAATTAAAATCTTCTCTGAAACCACAGGGCCCAGAGCTTAGATATTTAGCATGTATTAACGGCCAGTGATCACCTACATAATTCCTGCCAATCATGCCCCTGGGGTCCAAATTGGCCACGCCCCGGGGCCCCTTAGCTCCCATAGACTCATAATGGAAAAAAAAGCTTCAAAAATCTTCTTCTCGAAAACCACAGGGCCAAAAGCTTAGATATTTAGCATGTAGCAAAGGCAAGTGGTCACCTACATAATTCCTGCCAATCATGCCCCTTGGGTCCAAACGGGCCACGCCCCGGGCCCATTTAGCTCCTATAGACTCATAATGGAAAAAGGCTTCAAAAATCTTCTTCTCTGAAACCACAGGGCCCAGAGCTGAGATATTTGGCATGTAGCAACGGCAAGTGGTCACCTACATAATTCCTGCTAATCATGCCCCTGGGGTCCAAATGGGCCACGCCCCGGGGCTCCTTAGCTCCCATAGACTTATAATGAAAAAAAAAAGCTTCAAAAATCTTCTTCTCTGAAACCACAGGGCCCAGAGCTTAGATATTTAGCATGTAGCAACGGCCAATGGTCACCTACATAATTCCTGCCAATCATGCCCCTGGGTTCCAAATGGGCGACGCCCCGGGGCCCCTTCGCTCCCATAGACTCAAAATGGAACAAAAAGCTTAAAAAATCTTCTTCTCAGAAACCCCAGGGCCCAGAGCTAAGATATTTAGCATGTTGCAGCGGCAAGTGATCACCTACATAATTCCTGCCAATCATGCCCCTGGGGTCAAAATGGGCCACGCCCCGGGCCCTTAAGCTCCTATAGACTCATAATGGAAAAAAGATTCAAAAATCTTCTTCTCTGAAACCACAGGGCCCAGAGCTGAAGTATTTGGCGTGTAGCAACCGAAAGTGGTCACCTACATAAATCTTGCCAATCATGCCCCTAGGGTCCAAATGGGCCACGCCCCGGGGCCCCTTAGCTCTAATAGACTCATAATGGAAAAAAAGATTCAAAAATTTTCTTCTCTGAAACCACAGGGCCCAGAGTTAAGATATTTAGCATGTAGCAACGGCAAGTGGTCACCTACATAATTCCTGCCAATCATGCCCCTGGGTCCCAAACGTGCCACGCCCCGGGGCCCCTTAGCTCCTATAGACTCATAATGAAAAAAAAAAAGCTTCAAAAATCTTCTTCTCTGAAACCCCAGGGCCCAGAGCTTAGATATTTAGCATGTAGCAATGGCAAGTGGTCACCTACATAAATCCTGCCAATCATGCCCATGGGGTCCAAATGGGCCACGCCCCGGGGCCCCTTAGCTCCCATCGACTCATAATGGAAAAAAGCTTCAAAAATCTTCTTCTCTGAACCCACAGGGCCCAGAGCTTAGATATTTAGCATGTAGCAACAGCCAGTGGTCAACTACATAATTCCAGCCAATCATGCCCCTGGGTTCCAAATGGGGGATGCCCCGGGGCCCCTTCGCACACATAGACTCATAATGGAACAAAAAGCTTCAAAAATCTTCTTCTCGGAAACCACAGGGCCCAGAGCTTAGATATTTAGCATGTAGCTACGGCAAGTGGTCACCTACATAATTCCTGCCAATCATGCCCCTGGGGTCCAAACGGGCCACGCCCCGGGGCCCTTTCGCTCCTATAGACTCATAATGGAAAAAAGCTTCAAAAATCTTCTTCTCTGAAACCACAGGGCCCAGAGCTGAGATATTTGGCATGTTGCAAAGGCAAGTGGTCACCTACATAATTCCTGCCAATCATGCCCCTGGGGTCCTAATTGGCCACACCCCAGGGCCCCTTAGCTCCTATAGACTCATAATGGAAAAAAAGCTTCAAAAATCTTCTTCTCTGAAACCACAGGGCCCAGAGCTTAGATATTTAGCATGTAGCAACGGCCAGTGGTCACCTACATAATTCCTGCCAATCATGCCCCTGGGTTTCAAATGGGCGATGCCCCGGGGCCCCTTCGCTCCCATAGACTCATAATGGAACAAAAAGCTTCAAAAATCTTCTTCTCGGAAACCACAGGGCCCAGAGCTTAGATATTTAGCATGTTGCAACGGCAAGTTGTCACCTACATAATTCCTGCCAATCATGCCCCTGGGGTCAAAACGGGCCATTCCTTAGGGCCCTTTAGCTCCTATAGACTCATAATGGAAAAAAGCTTCAAAAATCTTCTTCTCTGAAACCACAGGGCCCAGAGCTGAGGTATTTGGCATGTAGCAACGGCAAGAAGTCACCTACATAAATCCTGCCAATCATGCCCCTAGGGTCCAAATGGGCCACGCCCCCGGGCCCCTTAGCTGCCATAGACTCATAATGGAAAAAAAAGCTTCAAAAATCTTCTTCTCTGAAACCACAGGGCCCAGAGCTTAGATATTTAGCATGTAGCAACGGCAAGTGGTCACCTACATAATTCCTGCCAATCATGCCCCTGGGGTCCTAACGGGCCACGCCCGGGGCCCTTTAGCTCCTATAGACTCATAATGGAAAAAAGCTTCAAAAATTTTCTTCTCTGAAACCACGGGGCCCAGAGCTGAGGTATTTGGCATGTAGCAACTGCAAGTGGTCACCTACATAAATCCTGCCAATCCTGCCCCTAGGGTCCAAATGGGCCACGCCCCAGGGCCCCTTAGCTGCCATAGACTCATAATGAAAAAAAAAAAAGCTTCAAAAATCTTCTTCTCTGAAACCACAGGGCCCAGAGCTTAGATATTTAGCATGTAGCAACGGCCAGTGGTCACCTACATAATTCCTGCCAATCATGCCCCTAGGTTCCAAATTTGCCAAGCGCCGGGGCCCCTTTGCTCCCATTGACTCATTATGGAAAAAAGCTTAAAAAATCTTCTTCTCTGAAACCATAAGTCCCAGAGCTTAGGTATTTAGCATGTAGCAATGTCAAGTGGTCGCCTACATGAATCCTGCCAATCATGCCCCTGGGGTCCAAATCCTGTGGCCCCTAAACTCCAACAAACTTATAATGGAAAACGCTTCAAACATCTTTGAAACCATGAAGTACAGACCTTAGATATTTAGTATATAGCAACACAAAATGGTCGCCTACATAAATCCTGCCAACCGTGCCCTTTGGGTCAAAATTTGCCAAGCCCCAGGGCTCATTAGCTCCATTAGACTTATACTGGAAAAAACTTCAAAAAGTCTTTTTCTCCAAAACCATAAGGCACAGATTTTGTTTGATTTGAGGTTTTACATCCCCGTGAACACTGTATAGGTCATTTTGGAGATGTCTCTTCCAATTTTGTGGGACTTTTACCAGACATTGAGATGAAATTACATCTCAAGCCCTGTCGCCCAATGAAACCAGTAGGGTTTATAAGCATGGACACCACTTTGCCTGAGCTTAGATATTTAGTATGTAGCAATGTCAAGCGGTCTCCTACACTAATGATTTTCTGGTACACAGGTGAGCGATATAGGGCCATTGGGCCCTCTTGTTTTTGTTATGGTTTGTCTTTGAGTGTGTGTATCGCTTAAATTAATTTGTTTTGAATAGCCGATTGGCCATTTTGTGGGAAAGTGACTGTCCTTTTGGCTTTCCGCTATTGGTGTTTCTGTTGGGGTCTGGTTGTTTCGTGTTTGTGTTTCTTTCCCTTTGGTGTCTCTGATGGGAGCTGTGGGTTAATTGTATGGATTACTGATCATTGCCTTCACTTCTATTTTGAATATACTAAACGTGTGTATAGTGCAAACAATTTGACCTGAGACTGACCTTTATGCAAGGAATAAATTAGTCAATACTATCGCCTAATGCGTCGGCGTTCGTAAACTTCTCGTGAATTTTCGGCATCACGTGAATAGCGGCCCATTCACCGACCGCTATGTATTGTATAACAATATCGCCATCTTCGGAACACGACTAAGATATATGCATTCAGTCGGGTGTGAAACTATATTAATAGATTTTACCAGTCTCAGGTCAAATTGTTCGAACTATATCATGTCTACGTGTGATATTCCAAGCGTTACATCACACTATAATTAAATACTGATGATACCTACTTCCATAGTTTGATCTGTTAATTTTACCGTTCAGAACTTCAGTTAAATTAAGCAAATCCTTCCGCAACCGAACATGCCTCCGTGAGCGCTGTCTCTTAACCATTAGGTCTTTCACCGCTGTGGTTCGAGCCTGGCTCGAGTTACATGACAGACGCCAAGTTCAGCAACGGAATGGCTGGTGTTTTTTTTCGGGTACTCCGGTTTTCGCCAATCTCTGATTAATGATCGGCTCGATATTAGTGAAATAATCTTGAAAGGGCCGTAAAACCAAAACCAAAATAATAAAAAAAAAAACAAAAAAAACTTCCAACACCGAAAGCCCGTTTAGTCTATTTGAGACGAATTTCTTGCATATTAAATTTATGATAAACGCCATTTAAGATTGAGAAGTTTCTTATCTTGGATGGGGCTGTTCCTACAGTGTTTATTTCACAACGTATTAGAAAGTCTAGCCATGTTACTGACTTCAAAACTTGAAATTCAATGAAATGTAAATTATCATAGGAATGATTTTCATTTTTGTGGATTTTATCGATGTATAAATCACAAACTCATTACGATAACACACCCCTACGAAAAAGTGGGATTTTTCACATCTCCAAAATGGCTACTTTTTTATGAAAACTCGTGATATTTTTCTTATTTATACTGAAATGATATGTTGTGGGTCCTCGTTAGAACCGCCTCGTTGAGGCGGTTCTAACGAGTACCCACAACCTATGCCTTGGAACAGAAATAAGAAAAATAATGTATACCCCCGTAAACCCCAGTTTTCTCTATATAAAGTTGGGTTTAGGGGGTGTTGATTTCACGGACTTATTCACGCGATGTGCATGAAGCCCGACAGGCTTTATGCTAAGTTTGTGAGTGATTCGCTGGATAAAATCCACAAAAAGTGAATATTCATTCCTTATAATTCCAACTTTGTTATCGAATTTTTTATAAATGCTACCAACATAGTAAATTTAGGAATTCTTCGAAAGCGTAAGAATGAACTTACCAACGGCCACGACGGAATGATTATTTGATTAGAAGATGCCATCTCTAAAAGAAACTCCGCCCCCGCCCATAGGGGCTTGAAGAAATATATTGGCTGCATGATGCTTCCACGCATAGCTAAATCCGGCCCGCACACTAGTACTGGTAAACCGCTTAGAGGATCTAAGCCTGTCCAGGAACCGCGGTGCGAGGCGGGACTGTCCATGCTAATAAATCCTATTGGTTTCATTGGGCGACAGGGCTTGAGATGTCATTTCATCTCAATGTAGGGTAAAAGTCCCACAAAATTGGAAGCAACGTCTCTAAAGTGACCTTTACAGTGTTGACGGGGACGTTAAATCAAACAAAAACAAAAAACAAAACTCTAAAAGAAACCCAGGCGAAAAAATGCCGAAGTCTAAATTCAGTTTATTCATCTTCTCAATAGTTTCCCAATCTTTTAATCGAATGCTGTTTTCGTCACTTCACATTAAATGACGTAACACGCGGTATCTAAACGTCCTCATTGACGTCACGTTATATTTCTACCTGTCACTGTGTGAAATGGTTCTGAGAGTCTTCCTCAAGGAATTTATCGAAGTATAAAACTTATATTTCAACCAATCAAATCGCTCGAAATGAACATACTGATGGGGACTGGTTAACATGTAAATCAGGGTGATCGGTACATGTATTATAAACTCCGCAAAGCATTTTCTAATTTTATTGACGTCATTTCGATTTAGTTTATTTAGTTTCAAAACGTGTTTGTTTGTTTGATTTGAGGGTTAACGTTCCCGTCAACACTGTATAGGTCATTTTGGAGACGTTGCTTCCAATTTTGTGGGTATGGGACTTACAATGTAAAACACTTCTGCAACACAGCCTGTCGGAACCTGAATTTTATGGTGACTTTGTAGAAAATGTCAGAAGCATATATCAATGCGATGATTTCTCAACACAATTTCGTTAAAATATTCTTCGATATAAAAAAAATAGGTACAACATAAATGTAATACGAAATACGTCAAGCATGGCAGCTAACCCAATAATGGTTGATAACTTTTCTTCCCTCTTTAATTACACACCGGCGGCTCGGGCCCCAAACCAAATGACGCCTCTGGCCTAGAGAGTATTAAATTAGTCGGTTAATGCCTGATGTTCTGTCTCTGGTCGGGCCCACCGGAGTCCACCTGCTGGGTTTCTTTTGCTTTATCATTTCAGTTATCTCATGTCCTCGAGTCTTCAGTTATGTCTCATCTCTGAATTCGTTTGATTTTTATGTTCTCGGAGATGTTTCACAGATGAGTTAAAAAGCCTTCACGATGAATACTACCAATTACAGTCGAAGGTCCATCACGTGTACAAGTCCGTGAAATGAACACCCCCATAAACCCCACTTTATATAGAGAAAACTGGGGTTTAAGGGGGTGAACATTATTTTTCTTATTTCTGCTCCAAAACATAGGTTGTGGGTACTCGTTAGAACCGCCTCAATGAGGCGGTTCTAACGAGCACCCACAACCTATGTTTTCAGTATAAATAAGAAAAGTATAGTGGTTTTTCATCAGAAAAATAATAGTTTTGGAGATGTGAAAAATGCACTATGTAGCACGGGCGTATTACCGTAATGCAATAACTCGAACACCTTCGGGACCATGAAATTTTGGTCGAGATAGGGGTAGTTCAAACTACTGAGACTTACTTATACCGCCAGTTCATGGGTCATAAAGGGGATGACCTTAGGATATATTTTCGACCTTTTATAAAATAAATGTATGTCGCGTGTACTCATTAGAATCGCCTCAATGAGGCGATTCTAATGAGTACACACGACATACATTTTCAAGTTAAATGCAAACAAACCTCTATAAATAAACCTAAACACATGAACATCTGGAGCTATAGGAACAACTCTCTAAGAGATCCAAGAGAGAGTTCGAATTAGCCATAGTAAACGAATTATTCGTATTCGAATTAGCGACTTTTCACTGTACTTGTGTAAGAAAAGCAAAAAAAAAAAAAAAAAAAATCAAGAAAGAACTACGGGCAAAGGTGTGACTACTTAAAATCGATTTACAATCTTTGTTTGTTTGATTTGAGGTTTAACGTCCCCGTCAACACTGTAAAGGTCGTTTTGGAAACGTTGCTTCCAATTTTGTGGGACTTTTACCCGACGGTGATGAAATGATATCTCAAGCCCTGCCGCCAAATGGACCAATAGGGTTTATTAACATGGACCGGCCGACGCGCACCGCTTTGCCTGGGCAGGCTAAGATCCTTTAAGCGGTTTACCAGTTATCCTGCACGGCCAGATTCAGCCCTGTGTGGAAGCATCATACAGCGCATATATTCTTTCAAGCCACGATGGGCGGGGCCCTCAAAATAATGGTGCTTTTTGTTGCGGGTTATTATTGTCATTATTTGTCTTTGCATTGTACATGTATGTCCTGTCCATATCTGTTATGTCGGATAGGCGGTTGGTCATTTTGGCGAATAGAAACTGTCCTCTCCTCTTTCTACTCGTAATGTTTTAATTATGTTGTCGGTGCTTTTTGTTCTTTCACCTTTTTTGTTCTGTCTTGACTGGAAAAGTGTACGGTGGTTGTCTAGATTTCTGATCATTGTCTTCACTTTTACTGAGTTGACTCCCGGCCAGTCCCTCGCCCATCGGGGCTTGAAAAAATAGATGGGCTGCGCAGAGCTGAAACCGACCCGCACGCGAGTACTGAGAAGCTAAGCCTGCCAAGGTAAAGCGGTGCGAGTCGGCCCGTCCATGCTTAAAAACACTATTTGTTTCATTAGGCGGTATGGCTTGAGATGTCATTTCATCTCATTGTCGGGTAAAACTCCCACAAAATTGAAAAAAACGTCTCCAAAATGACATTTACAGTGTTGACGGGGACGTTAAACCTCAAATCAAATAAAACAAACAAAACCAACCAGCAAATAATACCGGGCCAACGTCGAGCCGATAGCGATACGTACGACGTGACAACATCGTATCGCTATCGGCCCAACGTTGGCCCGCTGTTTTGTGTTGGAAGGACTGTAAGTAAACAAAACTTGAAAAATCAACGTTACGAGGGTCGTTCAATAAGTATCTGGCTTTACCAACATGGAGTCATGCTTGACTTCTTTTCCACATAGTCTCCCCGCAGCGATAGGAACTCCATCGATCGATGTTCCGAGGCTGAAAGTATATTTTTTTGTAGAATTCAGGGTCTTTAGAGTCAATCCACCCTCCGACTGCTGCTCTTAATCAGACCGGAAGTTACATATATGCAATTCTTTCTTCAAGTTCGGAAGCAAAAAGTAATAATTGGGTACCAGATCAGGAGAATAGGGTGGATTAGGTAAGGGTTTGGAACCCTTCCGCTTCATTGCGTCCACAGAAACTTTGCAAGTATGGACACTAGCATTGTAATGTTGCAACAGCACACCTTTTGTAATTTTTCACGCCTTTGTCTGTACGCCTTTTCTGTACTACAGCTGGTCACCGTTTCTGTACTATAGATGCACGTTACTGATCCAAAACGTTAGCATAATAGTCCCTATTACAATAGAATCCCTTGGTATCCCAAAACACAGTTGCAATGACCTTAAAAACTGAAGGCTGAGTCCAGAATTTCTTTGGACGCGGTGAACTGTGACTTGTCCATTGTTTACTCTGCTGTTTAGTTTCAGGATCATAGTGAATGATCCAAGTTTCGTCCCCGGTAACAATGCTTTCAAGAAAGTCTTCCGGATCAGAATCATATTATTTCAAAAGTGACTCAAACATGGACACTGGGACAGCTCGTCGTTCTTTACTAAGGCATTTTGCCATTCAACGAGCTGAAAACTTCCTCATGCCCAGCCGTTCAAGTAAAATGGTATAAACGCTACCGTAAGAAATCTTCAATCTTCTAGCCATTTCTGAAACTTTCATTCGCCTGTCCTGATTTATTAGTTCGCCTAGATTTCCACTAATGACGTCATCAGTAGAGTTCACAGGTTTTCTACTGTGGTGCTCGACTTCCAACATTACCCGACCACCTTTAAAATCATTCACCCAATTTTTAAGAGTTGGATATTAAGGAGCAGTCTTTCCGCAAACTTCACACAATTCCTCATAAATTTCCTGGTTCATCTTCTTTTTCAAAGACATAGAGGATCTTACATGAGTGTTCATGTATTATTGGATTTATTAAACGAGTTGAGGAAAAAGAATAAAATGCGAGGCTTTGCCGAGCATTTTATCCCTTTTCCGCAGCGAGTTTAATAAATTCAATTATATATGAGCACGAATGCAAGGTTCTGTTTATCATGAAATTTTAAACGCATTTTATTCACGATTGTTTACAAAAAATGTAAATGTTCCGCCGTTAGTAAACGCGACGTCGTTAAGGACGTCCTACATGTAACGTTACGGGACGTATCTAGCTAATTTGCATATTTAATCCACTAGTGGATTATCGAAAATATTACGTGGCGTTATAACACTCTCAGACGCGACGTCATATGATAAAAGTATCGAATCACTGTACTCAATTTGTAAAGAAAATTCAGCAACACTGACCCCTGCCATATTTTACCTCACACGGACTGACCGATAAACTTTTGTTTGACCATGCATATGGCATTGGTGTATAATAGATGAAAAGCGCGTTCTTGCAATGGTCAGTATAATAGTCGCAGATAAGACTGACTAGGCGGAGCTATTCAGGTGTTGTCAATATATGTCAAATTCGCTGAGTCCACCAGAAGATTCGTTAAAGTGCCTTTCGCCTGCTTTCTACAAGCGGACGAAATGGTCATATACGCCACGGCTATGCTTGTGTTACAGTTGTATTCACACTTGGTTTACCTTTTTGTTAATGGGATATTCCTAAGGCAGGTACAAACGATAGCTCCGCCTAGTCAATCTTATCTGCGACTACTATAACTCGGTGTTAGGCCAGTTAAATATTGAACGACCCTCGTAAGTATTGCTGAACCCAAATATATCGATACAGCACATTTATAGTCTTTGAAAACGCAGTGAGACGTGACTGCACTTTGAATTTTGGACTCGTCCGTGTTTTAGGTAAGTCGCCTGTATTGGATATTTTTTACACTGGGCGATAGTTACCGTCATATTCTTAATCTGGGGCATCGTGTAACCAGATTGACGATCAGTCGAGACACTTTAGTAACACGTCTTCCATCTTGGAGATCTAGGGTTCGAATCTTGGGCAGATGTTTTTTTTTTTTATTTATACTTTTCTTTAACATTTTTTCGAACCTATAGAATTGGAGCACATGAGATTGTTTGTTTGTTTGTTTGATTTGATGTTTATTGTCCCCGTCAAGTTTGGAGAAGTTGCTTCCAGTTTTGTGGGGTTTTTACCCGACACTGAGATGAAACGACATCTCAAGCTCTGCCACCCAATAAAATTAAACGGGTTTAATAAGTATGGACGGTCAAACCCGCACCACTTTGGCTGGGCAGGTTCGGACTTACTAAGCGGTTTACCATTGCTCATGTGTCGTCAGTTTCAGATCCGCTTGGAAGCATCGTGCAGCTCGATCTATTTCTCCAAGCCCTGATGGGTGGGGCCATCACATTAGATGTATATTCATTTTATTGAAAAGATGGAAAGAGCACAAGCGAATCGTTGCAGCTCGGATTCAAGCAGTATTATCAAAAATGTTACTATATTTGCACGTACGTTCATAGCCGTCAGTGAAGGCAAATGCGCTGTTGAAATGAATCTGTAATTTGAATTGGGCTTTTACGGCCCAGGCAACACTATTTAGGTCATTTTAGCCGGTCAGTTTACTAATCCACACATATCCTTGGCAAGCTTATACGTAAGCGGTTAACCAGTACAATGGACATTCTTTCCCCAGAAACTAACAACTGCCCTTCTTGAATCAGCAGAAAGGAGGGAATGGCCATGGAAAAGATTTCATGATCAATCTCCATGGGAAATAATTTTGCTGACCCCGGCAGGTATCGAGCCCGCGTTCTATTGACCACCAGTCAGACGCGCATCCGACTGAACTACCGAGGCCGGCATCCAACATAAAAATATAATTGTTGAAAATAAAATAAAGGAAACAAAATATAAATGATATAAATATAAATAATAAAGAAAATAACTTTAAACATAAAAAAGATAAAATAAAAATGAAAAATCAAATATATATATATAAAAAAAAATGTACCACTGGGACTCGAACCCTCGTCTAAAAGATTTTTAGTGTGATCGCAATACATCGCATTAACCACTCGGCCATGAGTTCTAGATAGATAATATCAAAACATTGATTTATATCTTTAAAATCACGAGAGAAAAAAAGTATCCGCAACCTGCTTCCCCTAAAAAATGGAATCGACTCGTCTCGCTTAAACTTTGAACTCTCAAAGGTCGTTGATAAACTATACGCACGTAACGATCATGGCGTATACATGTATTGACTAATTAATATTGTTAGTTGTGCCAACAACATGCGTTTTAAGGTTCCTCAATACAATTAACATGCAGATCTGACACCTATATGTTTCTTGTGCATAATGCACAAGAAACATATAGGTGTCAGATCTGCATGTTAATTTTTCTCAAAATACGATCCTGATTTCCTTTTAAAAGGCATGTCCCAGAAGAAGACGTTTTGGAGGTACCAACGGTTATTACAGCACGTACTTTCTTGCATTAGCAACATCCCTGTGCCATTGAAAATAAATGCAATTCTGTATTTTTCTCTTTTACCAGGAAAAAAAATGAAACCGCTTTCTAGACTTTTTAAAAGTTACTAAAACAGCTGCAGATCAATAGTTCACATCCATACAAGCGACCCGGACAAAGCTTTCTATCAAAAAGCCTACCTGAATTGAAAACCAGAATTTTCTTTTGACATGTGTATTCTTCATGGACGCCGCCATCTTCTTTTTTGCGGTAAATATGGAATGCTCAGATTTCATCAATTATGCCTTCCACAGTTTATTTTGCCCATCATCAATAAATATACCTTGAAAATTCAGCTATGTAGCCTTATTCCTGCATATAGCATAATGACATCGCCTATAAATTATTGTACACAGCTGTCAAACTGAAGAGATTTCCATCTTGCCAAGCAAAAACGTATTCATACGACTTGGAACTAATTTCGCAAAAATAACAATAGTACACCATTTTTTTTTAAATTTAAAACATATTAATTGAAATCGTCTTGCAGCTAATTTCATGTGCTTTTAATGTTTGTTTGATTTGAGGTTTAACGTCCCCGTCAACACTGTAAAGGTCATTTTGGAGACGTTGCTTCCAATTTTGTGGGACTTTTACCCGACATTAAGATGAAATGATATTTCAAGCCCTGTCTCCCAATGAAACCAATAGGGTTTATTAGAATGGGCGGGCCGCCTCGCACTGCGGTTCCTGGACAGGCTGAGATCCTCTAAGCGGTTTACCAGTACTAGTGTGCGAGCCGGATTCAGCTCTGCGTAAAAGCATCATGCAGCCCATCTATTTCTTCAAGCCTCTACGGGCGGGGACTGCACGTACTTTTTAACATAATTTGTTCGTTAATGCATTCATTTCCGAACTAGTTTTTACGTGTAACAATGTCCGGGTTGTGTTGTTTGGCTCAGCTACAAGTAAACAAGGTGAAAAAAGGAAATTTTTGAAACTTTTTTCATCAAAACATATTAAATGCATTGGGCTTCTATGAGTTTTACCAGCCTACACATGGACAAGTAGGTGACACAACAGATCATTTAATTGGATTAGATAAATATAAACATTGTGTTGTCCATAAGTTCGCATATCCAGACATCAATTATTTGTTTATGGTGACTCATTTGAACCTATGGAACAAATCAATGGTATAACATTGCAGTTATTGGCAGTGATCGGAAGCCTTTTGGACAAAGTTTCTGGTGCTGAACAGGCTGCTTTCAGTCCTTCAGTTCAAATATGGAGATAAACTGTTTTTATCTTAATTTCATTTTTGTTTTTGATTCAATTCCAGTACCAAAGCACCACTCCTCTAAACACAATCAATAACACAGTGAAACTTTGGTGCAGTGATTGCCTATTTTTTTATAAATTGCATGAACGGATAATTTTTTCTTTCACCTAATTTTTATTAAGGAATTGAAATTTCACCGTATTCTGATTTTTCTGATCGGTTGTATTTTGCTTTAAACAAAAAAAAAAAAAAAAAAAAAAAATTCTAGATCTTTTCCTCGTATGTCATACTGAAAAATGCCTTTATTCCTTGATATTCCCATCACGTTACCAAGTCAAAGTAATAAACACCCTTGCAAACATGACTTTATTGAGAGAAAATGTGAGGAGCAAGGGGTAAAACACAGTTGTGGAAACGTCTTTTCATTTTGTTGACTTAATATGTACATTACATTAGCACACCCTTGCAATGAGCCCCCCTCTAAACCCCACTTTATATCATGAAAAGTAGGGTTTGCAGAGGTAAAGAATAGTCTTTTAATTCGTCTGAAAACAAACATTAGAATGGCCTCACTGAGGCGGTTATAGGAACCGCCTAGGATCGAGAATAAGATAAAGAAGATAACTTCTAAAACATGCCATTTTACAACATGCAATAAATCTAATACTTTCTTATCGCATTGGAATGTTAACAACCTGTGTCAGTTTGTTTGATTTGAGGTTTAACGTCCCCGTCAACACTGTAAAGGTTATTTTGGAGACGTTGCTTCCAATTTTGTGGGACTTTTACCCGACATTGAGATGAAATGACTTCTCAAGCCCTCTCGCCCAATGAAACCAATAGTGTTTATTAGCATGGACGGTCCGCCTCGCACCGCGGTTCCTGGACAGGCTTCGATCCTCTAAGCGGTTTACCAGTTTTAGTGTGCGGGCCGGATTCAGCTCTGCGTGGAAGCATCATGCAGCCCATATATTTCTTCAAGCCCCTATTGGCGGGGGCGAAACCTGTGTCAGAGGTGTACGTTTTTAAAAAGAAGCCGGCGCATGACAAAACCTTCAATAAGACCGGTGCGACCAACAAAGACTCAAATCAACCTGCGCACCAATCCACTATGACAAATCTTTTTGCTTATGTCTCTTTACATAGATATTAGCCTACAGTAGATATATGCGATCAGCAAAGACTCTGATCAGACTGTGCGAATATGCAGGCTGATCTGAGTCTTTACTGGTCGCTTAAGACTTTTCTTTCAGATTTTGCCATGCGCTAGCTCAATTTATTAATATTTCACACTGTAACCAATCCTGCAAATCAACCCAATAAATCATAATTATGTAGACCTAGCTTGATGGCCCCGCCCATCGGGGCTTGAAGAAATGGGTGGGCTGCATGATGCCGACCGGACACGAATACTGGTAAACCGCGTAGAGGAACTAAGCCTGTTCAGGCAAAGCGGTGCGAGTCGCACCGTCCATAGTTATAAACCCTATTGGTTTTATTTGGCGACAGGCCTTGAGATGTCATTTCATCTCAATATCGGGTAAAAAAAACCCACAAAATTGAAAGCAACGTCTCCAAAATGACCTAAATAGTGTTAACGAGGACGTTACACCTAAAAACAACAACAACAACAACAAAAAAAAAAACAAAAAAAAAAAAAAAAAAAACAATCTGACAGAAAAGGAGAACTATTGGTCACATAAATTTTTGTTACTTGAGGGGGAAAGGAACACCTGGCAGATTTCCCACCATTTTTCTAGAAGATCTGTCACACGAAAAAAAGGGGTAAGGAGCAAATTCTTTCCTTTTACCCATTTAATACCGGAAACCCTAAAGGGGTACTTGGCAAACAGTGCAGATCCAGACCAGACGCCGTAGAACGGGGCGTCTGATCAGGGCTTACACTGTTTGCAAAATGTTCAGCCAGTTTCCAAAACACAACCTGACACCCCTAAATTTTGAAATGGACTCCTACTACATGTAAGGCGGAAGATTCCATTTGTTACAAAAAGGGTTATAGAACATGTTTAAGAGTTGACTCCTATTGAATACCTTTAGGTGTACATAACGATCACACACCGGTGCGACAGACTACATTTTTTCACATCTCCAAAATGGCTACTTTTCTAGTGAAAATCCATCTTTTTCTTACTTTTTTCTGCGAACATAGGTTGTGGGTTCTCGTTAGAGCCACCTCATTTTGGTGGTTCTAATGAGACGGCGACAACCTATGTCTTAGAGCAGAAATAAGAAAATAATGTATACCCTCGTAAACCCGTTTTCTCTATATTAAGTGGGGTTTCGTTTTTTTTTTCAACGGAAGCAACGTCTCAAAAATGACCTTTACAGTGTTCACGGGGACGTTAAACCTCAAATCAACCAATCAAATCAAGTGGTTACTGAGAACTTGTCTGGACAAAAATTGGCGGAAAGAAAAACAAAAAGAAGGAGAAGAAACCCAGAAAAACATATGTCTCCTTTGGAAGACTAAACCATTATCCTACTGAATAAATTAATTTAGCCACATCCATTGCTGACTATCAAGCATTCGAATTTCTTAACATAATTCACAAACTGCATTACAAACAATGTAGGACCAGATCAGACTACTTCTTCAAAAGTCATCTGATCTGGATATACACTGTTTGCAGAAGTAGGGGTCGTCGTGTTTAGCAGGTTACGGGTTAAACATACACTTCAGCCACTCCAGGTGTGTACTGGAATTGCGCAAGGAGAATGTCTGATTGGCGTCCACACTCTTTAAATTATAAATTACAAGGGTTTGTATCATAAAGAAACTGTGTTTTGAGAGCAAAATGTGGAATAACAATTTCAAGTGATATGTAAAGAGATTTAAAATATGGCACTTAAAATATTAGATTTTTTTAAATATTAGACAGAAGCCTCCGTGGTGTAGTGGTTACGCTACTCGCCTTGTAAACCAGGGATCGCAGGGTCGATACCGGGCTTCTCCAGAATTTCGGATGAGTCTTTAAAACGAGGTCCCGTCTCCGTATGTTGGTGTGCCGTAAAACTCAAACACTCATCGCACCTGCTTATCAAGCGCCTGATTTGAGCGCCGTTTTTCGCCCTGGTAAAATCGATTTGTCTGTGTAGCAGCAATCTATAATGAGGTAGTTAATTCGATCATCGACTATACTATGGTAGCGGAAATCAAACTGCGCATGTTCTTTCATCGGTCTCTGGTAGTTTGTTTGATTGGAGGTTTAACGTCCCCGTCAACACTGTAAAGGTCATTTTGGAGACGTTGCTTCCAATTTTGTGGGACTTTAACCCGACATTGAGATGAAATGACATCTAAAGCCCTGTTGCCCAATGAAACCGATAGGGTTTATTAGCAAGGACGGTCCGCCTCGCACCGCGGTTCCTGGACAGGCTTAGATCCTCTAAGCGGTTTACCAGTACAAGTGTGCGGGCCGGATTCAGCTTTGCGTGGAAGCATCATGCATCCCATATATTTCTTCAAGCCCCTATGGGCGGGGGCGATCGGTCTCTGGTAGACCTTTGGTAAACAAACATGGCAGCCTCCATGTCACGATTGAATTTTTTTTTTGGACGACGAGGAAGATCAGCATGAATGTTCTAGAAACGGCAGAAATAACCGTGCCGATTCTATCTTTCATATTGTGCATATTTGTGCATATTTTACATATATTTATATATATAAACATGCTTTACCAACACTTAAAATGTGTATTTTCCTTGGGCCAACATATTTTCTTATTTTTCGCCGCCGTCTTGTATCCGGTTTACCAGAGAAACCAACGCTTTAGTCTGGTTGGACCAGAGTGACGTCACGACTTTTCCACCATGCTACCAGACTGAGTTCGATCACACTTTGGTTATGGCCCCCGCCCATTGGGGTTTGAAGAAATATATGGGTTGCATGATGCTTCCACGCAGAGCTGAATCCGGCCCGCACAATATAGTACTGGTAAACCGCTTAGAGGAACTAAGCCTGTCCAGGAACCGCGGTGCGAGGCGGACCCTCCCTGCTAATAAACCCTATTGGTTTCATTGGGCGACAGGGCTTGAGATGTCATTTCATCTCAATGTCGGGTAAAAGTCCCACACAATTGGAAGCAACGTCTCCAAAATTACCTTTACAGTGTTGACGGGGACGTTAAACCTCAAATCTAACAAACAAATCACACCATGGTTAACAACGGTTTGTGATCGAACTACTTCTATGTTTACGTGTAATTGCTATTTTAAGATCTGACTTATCAGTGATATGTAATCACTGAAATGTAAACAAAATAACCCTATCTGCTGTGCTGACGTGTTACATCAGCTGAGATACACGTTTGTTGAAGTTTTATTTTCACCGAAGATAAATGGAAATCTGCGGGATCTACACTGTATGCATCTTGCAGGCACACAACGTTTACTCAACGTTGAATCAACATTGAGTGCTTGCTGGGAATTATGTCAGATTTTAACCGGTCCATGCAAAATTTTTTGCATAGTAGGACAGTTTGCATGGGCATGTTAAATTCTTCAGGCTATGTTTGACATATATATGGATGAACCATATTAAACCTGTACGATTTGGTGCAAAGTGCTTTGCAGTGAAAAAAAATGAATGTGAACTATGTAAGTAAATCCATTGTTTACACAAATGCATACTTCGTATCAAATTAAAGGTTTATTTATGAATGTCACCTTATTTGCATTATCTGCTGGTTCCTAGTCTGAAGATTATCGGTGTTGGAAAAACAGGTAACCAGACACCCCTGACCTTAAAAGGTCAGGGGGGTCTGGTTACCTGTTTTTCCAATATTGGCAATGTGCAAGCTGGGAGCCAGCAAATAATGCAAATATGGTGAATGCGATGGCAGGGATGTTTTGATGCGTTTTCATAATGTTAACAAGTCCATGAAATAAATATCCCTGCAAACACCATTTTACATACATGAAAGTGGGCTTTACAGGGATACACGCTATTTCAAAAACATTGCATGTATGTACTCGCTAGAACCGCGGTTGAGTGGGGCGGCTCTAACGATTTCCAACAACCTGTTTTTGAAGCAGGTTTTTCGAAGACTCCGGGAGTTTTTAATTGGATAGGCAGTTGTCCGTCGTCGTGTGCGTCTGTGTCTGCGTCGTGTGCGTCTGCGTCAACACTTTCAAACGACATCTCTGAAGTCACTGGGCCGATTTGGCCCAAATTTTATCTGTAGCATTCTTCGGCTGGGGGATTGAAAGTTTGTTTTTTTTGGTGAAAATCGGCGCATTAGTTTGGTGGCTATGGCAACTTAAATTTTCCATTTTAATGGGTAAAACTGAAAAATGGCATTTACTGCCAAGCCTCCGCAGATATTTTGACAAAACTTTCATAGAAATGTTCCTTAGGTAATCTACTATCTGCCATATGATTTTAGGCCTACTACTTATTTTTATTGGTTGCCGTTGAAGCCAAAATGCAAAAAAAAAAAAAAAAAAAAAAAAAAAAAAAAATAGATAAATAAATAAATAAATAAATAAAAAAGCATCTCCTCAGAAACCGGCATATGCTCTAGGAGGCAGAGACTTTATGAAAATACTCATCATATTTGCCTTTACAGGTTTTGTGTTTTTTTTTTTTTTTTTTTGTTAGATTGGTTGCGATGGCAACATAGATTTTCTATAGACTTATAATGGGGAAAATAGAAAAATAGCATAAACTGCCAAGCCTTTACAGATATTTTGACACAACTTTCATAGAAATGTTCCTTAAGCAATATTCCATCTGCTATGCATATTGCTAATTTTGGCTGGTTTCCATGAAACCAAAATGAAAAATAAAAAAAATAAATACTTTAAAAATCATCTCTTCAGAAACCGAATGCTCTATGAGGCTGAGAGTTTATGGAAATATTCACCATAATTGCCTTTAGAAGTTTTGTAATTTGGCTCTTTAGTTTGGTTGCTATGACAACTTAAATTTTCCATAGACTTATAAACGGGAAAAGGAAAAATGGCCTTAACTGCCAAGCCTTTGAAGATATTTTGACTAAACTTGCAGAAAGTGTTCCTTATGCAATCTACTATCTGCCTTATGAACTTAGGCCTACTACTCATTTCTATCGGTTGCCATGGAAACCAAAATGAAAAAGAGAGAGAGAAAAAAAAAAGCAAAAGCAAAAACAAAACAAAACAAAAAAAAAAACAAAAAAAAAAAAAAAAAAAAACAAACAAAAAAAAAAAAAAAAAAAACACTTAAAATCATTTCCTCATATCCGAATGCTTTATGAGGCTGAGAGATTATGGAAATATTCACCATATTTGCCTTTACAGGTTTTGTGTGTGTGTTTGTGTTTTTATGAAATTTGGTTCTTTAGTTTGGTTGCTTTAGCAATTTAGATTTTCTATAAACTTATAATGGGGAAAATAGAAAAAGTGGCCTGAAATTAGGGCCTTTAGCTATGTTTCTATGGGAAGTTAAAATTTTCCATAGACTTATGGTCTCTGATGGGAGCTGTGGGTTATTTGTATCGATTCCTGATCGTTGCCTTCACTTCTGCATTATAATGGGGAAAATTGAAAAAATGACTTACAGCTTTCAAGATATTTTAAAAACTTTCATAGAAATGTTCCTTAAACAATGTTTTGTCTGCCATATGATTTTAAGGCTAACTGGTTGCCATAGATGGTCAATTGTCGTTAACACACTCAAGAGACATCATAACTCTGAAGCAACTAGACTGATTGGGTCCAAATTTTATCTTTAACATCTTTGGGCGCAGGGATTCCATGGTTAATTAGAATACATGGCTGCCAGTGGGCAGAGCTCCATGAGCTCTGGTGAGCATAGTGGCCCATGGGCCTCTTGTTTTTCACTATCACAACCATAAAAGAAACCACGGTAAAGTGCAGAAAACGTGATTTTGTAAGATGGGGTCAAAAGTAAAATTCGCATATTCGAACAGAAAGTATCCAAAAACAGCATGGTAGATTCAATCAACAAAGCGTTTCTATCCTAGCTCTAGCTGCAACCATCATGTCAAATGACGTCATCAGACGTTACGTCAGATCAATGCATTCTTGTTTATTTGTTCATATATCTAAGGGATCATCGCGTCCAATCGTAACGCCGAATGAGTTGTCGCAACACCGCATAAGTGGTCGTTTCACGCCGAATTGATGTCCTTTTTGATAGATTCGCCGCCATTTCTCGCTCGAGGAGACACGGTGAGTAGAAACAAAAGTTTATTTGAAATATACAAACATGTTAATCAACTATGAAAAGTAGCCTATCCGGATCTACATACATTCTTCTAACTGCCAAATCTTCAGTTGATGCATAAACTTTCCTGAATTTGTCAAACACTTTGCGAGATTATTGTTGTATAGGTTCGGCCATACCACAAATAAGCATTCGTACCAGAAAGCTTCGTACTTTTCAAATTTACTCCAAATCTATGAACAACTGGTGAATACAAATGCCTCTGAAAATGACATTGTATCATAATATTGCTATTCAGTAAAAAAATATTGCCGAAGAAACAAACACAGAGACACACTCGACGAAATTGTAGGTAACGCCGGATAAGATGGTATCTGATTGATCGGTTAATTGCCAGTTGTCTGGCTGAGAAACTGTGCATACTTAGTCAAATGCCAGTTAATATCAGTCTACTACCCTATATTGATCGTAGTCCGTCCGTATTAACACAAGAAAATTCTTTTTTGCCCGAGATGAAGTCATTTAGATGAGGTGAAACGGCAACACTCGTGTTTTAGTGGTTTGGGTTTTGACCCTTTCAAGATTATTTCACTCATATCGAGCAGATCGTTAATCAGAAGTGGGAGAAAACCGGAGTACCCGGAGAAAAAAACACCATTGCAGATCTTGGCGTCTCACACGTGACCCGAGCCAGGGTCGAACCCACGGCGGTGGGAGCCTAATGGCTAAGAGTCAGCGCTCTTATCCACTAGGCCACGGAGGCCCGTAAGTAGTGTCATTTAATTAACGTTTCATTTATCAATGGTTATCCTTTGGAAGCAAGGAATACACCAAAGAACTGAAAAACGTGGAGTGTTCATGCTTCTGGGCCAGACTAGCTAGTTTCGGCCAATTAGACCTCATTAGTGACACTCAGACATTTTCAAAATTCCACAATGGAATCAATGATCCCAAAGGACAAGAAAATATAATCTACACTATGATGTAGGGCAGGGAGACGTTTTACCGCCGCCACACAGTCCGACGCATCAGCTGTAGTGAAGTTAAATATGTTCTATAAAAAGGTTATCCTTTGAGAGCAAGGAACATCAGCTGTAGTGAAGTTAAATATGTTCTATAAAAAGGTTATCCTTTGAGAGCAAGGAATACACAACAGAACTGAAAAACATGGAGTGTTCATTTCGCATTGTCCCAGTTAAAAGTCGTCCCCGTCAACACTATTTAGGTCATTTTGGAGACGTTGCTTCCAATTTTTTGGGACTATTACCCGAAATTGAAATGAAATGACTTCTCAATCCCTGCCACCCAATGAAACTAATAAAATTTATAAGCATGGACAGGCGAACTCGCAGCAGTTTCCCTGGGCAGGCTTAGACTTTCTAAGCGGATTACCAGTACTAATGTGTGGTCGGTATCAGCTCTGCGTGGAAGCATCGTGCAGCCCATCTATTTCTCCAAGCCCCGATGGGCGGGGGCGCTCGGTTTCAGTCGTAATTCGATGCAGCAGACCTCGGAGCTGTAAATCTGCCAATACGAAAAACCACATGACTAACGAAATATGTGTTCTCTGAATTTTATACCTTAATTTGTTATATGTAAATTAATGAAAGACAGACAAATATCAATGACACATAATTCATATCTGAAAAAAAGTTATATTTTCAGTCTTTTTTTTTGGTTTGGGTTTTACGGCCCTTTCAAGAATGTTTCACTCCTCATATCGAGCCGATCGTTAATCAGAGATGGGCGAAAACCGGAGTACCCGGAGAAAAACCACCTGAACTTCCGTTGCAGAACTAGGCAATTGATGTCGAGACATGTAACAATTAGAAAATATTTCACGCAAATATGATTTTTTCCATTTCGTGGAGTGACAAATATGAAATATATATTTCGTGTCTTTTGAACTCGTTCAAGATTCCAAAATTCCATCATGGATGAAACCGGTTGTTAAAAATACAGGAAAAATAACCTTCGATGAAATGAGTTATTTTTACTCCCAAAAATTGAATATCCTCTATGTCTTTTCAGTTAATGGATCAAAGTACTCAATTTAGCTGTCTTGTATGTGGAAGCCAATACAAGACAGTGACGTCCTTACGACATCATTAGTGGCGTCTTTAAATGTGACATGACGTCACGTCGCGTGAACGCCTTATAAAAAGATGTTGCTGACACTGCAGATAGAAAATGAGCCAGCGCATGACTAAACCTACAAAAAGGCATGAAGCGACCAGCGAAGACTCAGATCAGCCTGCGCATTCGAACAGTATATCAGTCTTCGCTGATCGCATGAACCTGCTATAGGCTACGATCTATGCCAACAAATATAAGTAAAAGGTTTTGTCTCAGTGGATTGGTGCGCAGGTTGATTTGAGTCTCTGCTCGACGCACCGGACTTATCGCCGGCTCAAATATGTACAAAACAAAACCGAAAAGTTCGGAGGCCAAAATCTTCCTTTGATTTATTTTAAACATGTAAACATAGTAGTGAAACACGAAACCTTATATTTTCACTAGTGAAAACATAAGACTGAAAATATTCTCTCACCGCCGTAGGTTCGAGCCTCGTGTGAGACGCCAAGTTCTGCAACGGAAGTTCAGGTGGTTTTTCTCCGGGTACTGACCGTACTCCGGTTTTCGCCCACCTCTGATTAACGATCGGCTCGATATGAGGAGTGAAACATTCTTGAAAGGGCCGTAAAACCCAACCCCCCCCCCCAAAAAAAAAAGACTGAAAATGTAACTTTTTTTCAGATATGAATTATGTGTCATTGATATTTGTCTGTCTTTCATTAATTTACATATAACAAATTAAGGTATAAAATTCAGAGAACACATATTTCGTTAGTCATGTGATTTTTCGTATTGGCAGATTTACAGCTCCGAGGTCTGCTGCATCGAATTACGACTGAAACCGAGCGCCCCCGCCCATCGGGGCTTGGAGAAATAGATGGGCTGCACGATGCTTCCACGCAGAGCTGATACCGACCACACATTAGTACTGGTAATCCGCTTAGAAAGTCTAAGCCTGCCCAGGGAAACTTCTGCGAGTTGGCCTGTCCATGCTTATAAATTTTATTGGTTTCATTGGGTGGCAGGGATTGAGATGTCATTTCATCTCAATTTCGGGTAATAGTCCCATAAAATTGGAAGCAACGTCTCCAAAATGACCTAAATAGTGTTGACGGGGACGACTTTTAACTGGGACAATGCGAAATGAACACTCCATGTTTTTCAGTTCTGTTGTTTATTCCTTGCTCTCAAAGGATGACCTTTTTATAGAACATATTTAACTTCACTACAGCTGATGCGTCGGACTGTGTGGCGGCGGTAAAACGTCTCCCTGCCCTACATCATAGTGTAGATTATATTTTCTTGTCCTTTGGGATCATTGATTCCATTGTGGAATTTTGAAAATGTCTGAGGGTCACTAATGAGGTCTAATTGGCCGAAACTAGCTAGTCTGGCCCAGAAAGCATGAACACTCCTTGTTTTTCAGTTCTGTGGTGTATTCATTGCTTCCAAAGGATAACCATTGATAAATGAAACGTTAATTAACTGACACCACTAACGGGCCTCCGTGGCCTAGTGGATAAGAGCGCTGACCGCCGTGGGTTCGACCCTGGCTCGGGTCACGTGTGAGACGCCAAGATCTGCAATGGAAGGTCAGGTGTTTTTTTCTCCGGGTACTCCGGTTTTCGCCCACTTCTGATTAACGATCTGCTCGATATGAGTGAAAGGGTCAACACACGAGTGTTGCCGTTTCACCTCAACTAAATGACTTCATCTCGGGCCAAAACGAATTTTCTTGTGTTAATACGGACGGACTACGATCAATATAGGGTAGTAGACTGATATTAACTGGCATTTGACTAAGTATGCACAGTTTCTCAGCCAGACAACTGGCAATTAACCGATCAATCAGATACCATCTTATCCGGCGTTACCTACAATTTCGTCGAGTGTGTCTCTGTGTTTGTTTCTTCGGCAATATTTTTTTACTGAATAGCAATATTATGATACAATGTCATTTTCAGAGGCATTTGTATTCACCAGTTGTTCATAGATTTGGAGTAAATTTGAAAAGTACGAAGCTTTCTGGTACGAATGCTTATTTGTGGTATGGCCGAACCTATACAACAATCATCTCGCAAAGTGTTTGACAAATTCAGGAAAGTTTATGCATCAACTGAAGATTTGGCAGTTAGAAGAATGTATGTAGATCCGGATAGGCTACTTTTCATAGTTGATTAACATGTTTGTATATTTCAAATAAACTTTTGTTTCTACTCACCGTGTCTCCTCGAGCGAGAAATGGCGGCGAATCTATCAAAAAGGACCACAATTCGGCGTGAAACGACCACTTATGCGGTGTTGCGACCACTCATTCGGCGTTACGATTGGACGCGGTGGGGATGGTCAATGTTGGCGCTTTGACAAACCTTCGTACAGTTCTTGTTAGGACCTCTTCTCTTCAAATCCTCACATTTTAAGATTATCCCCTACCTTATACAAAACTGATAAATCCCAACCCACCACCACCCCACTTTTCTGCAAAACACATCAAATCATGAGCCATTAACAAATATGCGTATGTGTAAACAGTGGACTTTCATACATAGTTGTCTAACCCTTTCGACTGAGAACCGCACTTTACACCATAATTATGGAGCGAGGATAACTGGGACATGCACTGCATATGCATGCTAGTGTAGTGAATCTGTGCTTGTTCTCTGTAGGGAGCAGATAGGACTGTCAGATATATGATGTAAGAATTATTGAAGAATGAAGCTCGTTAATATTGTACAAACACTGGCGGGTTTATGTTGTGTTAATGTTGTAGCAGGAATGCATACCTGTAAGTATCAGACGGCTTTTCGCTCCCCTGAGCCAAATGCTCCGAGGAGCTTCCCAGCAGGCACATGACGTAATTGTGACGTCACTTCAACGTCAGTGAAACGTCATGACCTGTATGCTACATCACATCAACGGCGGTGCAACGTCGTGCACCGACGTTGATTTGACGTTGCCCTCGCGACGTGTGCCTGCTGGGTTATAGGATAGTAGACCATCGTCGTCCACCGTCCGCCCACCAGTTTTATAAAGCTTCTTCTCTGAAACTGCTGAGTCAATTTTAATTAAATTTCATAAGCAGCCACCTGATAGTGGGTGAAAGTAAGTTTGTTAAAATGGTTAAGGTCACATGGCGAGGTTGGCCGACATGCACAAGTATGTTAAAACCTTTAAAAAATTTCTCCAGAACCCTTGTGCCAATTGCTTTGAAACTTGGTATGAAGTCTCCGGTGACTGAGTCCGTGCGAGTCAGACCATCCATGCATATAAATCATATTCATTCCATTTGGCGTTAAGGCCTGATTTCGAGTAAAAGTCCCACAAAATTGGAAGCAATGTCTCCAAACGTAAATATATAGTGTTGACGGTGACGTTAAACCTAATCTCAAACAAACAAACTACCAATTTTGTTTAAATGATGACCTTGGTTAACCTTGGCCTAGTTTAAGGCAGTCAAATTTGGTCCCACGGGAAAAAGATATATCAGTTGTAAAAATTCTTAAAATCTTCTCCAAAACCACTGAGCCAATTATTTTGAAACTTGGTATGTACCATCAGGTGACTATAAATACTATTACATTTATTTTCAATTATAATCCTAGGTTAAACTTTGCCTGTTTTACGGCAGTGTCCTTTTTGGTTTTAACTAGGAAAAAGATAAAATAATGCATTTTAGTTCACCGGAACGAAAACTACCCCCGGCGCCGGCGTCGGTGTCAGCATCGGCGTCAACAAATGTTAAAGTTTTTGCGTTAAAGTTTTTAGATGCTCACACCATCTTCATGTGAACATGGATTAAGTTCATATTTGGTATTGTGATAGATACTGGGCTAAAGTTTTTATCTGCAGTATCAGCACCCATGACCGTGACATTAAGGCCAAGGTCACAGACTTAGAATTTTAATGTTAAAGGTTTTGTGTTAAAGTTTTAGGGGCACATTACTTCTTTATCTGTGGATGAATTTAGTTTATGCTCGGTATGGTTATAGATACTTGTCTCAAATATTTAGCAGCAGCAGCAGCTCTCATGACCATAACCTTGGGGTCAAGGTCACTGACTAAGAATTCTTATGTTAAAGTTTTAATGTTAAAGTTTTTAGGAGCTCATTACTTATTTACCTTTTGATAGATTTAGTTCATGCTTGGACTGGTGATAGGTACTAGTCAAAACTTTTTATCAGCAGCATCATCATACATGACTGTGACCTTTGGGTCAAGGTCACAGACTAAGGTCGTTTTGCACTGAATATTTAAGATCATTACTTGGTTGCTTTCAGACGAATTTACTTGAGACTTGAAATGGTGATAGATACTGCTTTAAATATCTCGAGTGAGTTCGACTTTCAAGGTCATGACTTCAAGGTCAAGGTCACTGTGGCTATCTTAAGAAAAACTTTGTTATCGCTCTAGCGCCTACATTTATATACAAATTTTAATATAACGTCACACAAATGTTGCTTATGATACTACGTGTATCTCGGGAAAGTTTGACTTTCAAGGTGATAACCTCGAGGTCAAGGTCACTACGGCTATTTTTAGAAAAACTTTGTCATCACTCCAGGGCCTACATTTATTGACGGATTTTTATATACATTCACACAAATGTTGCATATGATTATATCTCAAGCGAGTTCATCTTTGAAGGTCATGACCTCAAGGTCAAGATCACTATGGCTGTTTTCAGAAAACTTTGTCATCACTCTAGCGCCTACATTTATTGATAGATTTTAATATAACTTCACTCAAATGTTGGGTATGATAGTATTTTGAGCAGGTTGGTGTTTCAGGGTCCTGAGGTAGAGGTCAAAGTCACTAGCTATTTTCAAAATAACTTCGTTCCAAGGCGGTTCTTCTGTGGCGATTTATTTATGTTGTTGTTTGTTACTTACTGTGTGTATCACTTGTGTCTTTTAATTTGGGATGGCCACCTGGCCATTTTGTGGGAAAGTAACTGTCCTTATGGCCTTCCTTTGTTTAGGTTTCCATTATGGTCTGGTCGCTTAATGTTTGTATTTCTTTCCCTTTGGTGTCTTTGGTGGGTGGAGTAAGTTAATTCTATCGATTCCTGATCTTTGTTTTACTTCTACTTTGTCATGGCTGTATGGGCTACATTTGTTGACGAATTTTGCCACGATACCTTTACACAAATGTTGCTTATGATAATGTCACGAGCGAGTTCGACTTTCAAGGTCATGCATAACCTCAAGGTTAAGGACAGTGTGGCTATATTTAGAAAACTTTGTCATCACTCTGTAACTCCACACAAATGTTGGGTATGATAATATCTCAAGTGAGTTTGACTTTCAGGGTCCTCAGGTCAAGGTCAAGGTCACTGTGGCTATTTTTAGAACAACTTTGTCTTTGTTCTAGCGCTTACATTTATTGATAAAATGTAATATAGCACCGGATTCTTTCTTTGTGACTTTGTTTCTGTTATGGGTCTGAAAGTTTGCCTTCGCACAACTGAGTCAAAGCGCGACTTCCGGTGAGCTATCCTATCCGGCGACAGGTCTTATTCAAAAACTTGTGAACTGCTACATGATAATAGATACAATATGAATAAGTTCTGAAGTAAGATCCTTTGGAAGCAAGGAATACACCAGATAAACGAAAATAGCAGACTCGGTTTTATTGAATCTGTTCATGACCAGTACTGAAATGTGCAACACCGGCCCCGCCCTGTAGCACCGGCAGAACTCTATTTTCAAAATGATACCAAATGAAATCAATGATCCCAAAGGACGAGAAAATATAATCTGCACTATGATGATGTACGGGGAGGCGTTTTACGGCCGCCACACGGCACAACACCAGCTACAGTGAAAATAAATAAGTTCTGAATGTCTATGAATCCCACAAGTCAGGAACATTCGGCGACCTTGGCGCCAGGTCATTTGGACTGCAGGCCACTCGTTATTTTAAAGTGCATTTTCTCTATAGCCACCAGGCCAATTTCAATTACACTTAATGTAGACTCCTGACAAAGGTGGAAAGAAAATTGAATGATTTAAGCTACGTGACCAAGATGGCCGCTATGCTAAAATATCGTTAAAACCTTTAAAAAAATCACCTACTTCGCTTGGCCGGTTGCTCTGGCGTCAGGTGACTAAAGTACTACAAAGTTTGGTCTAATGATGACCCTAGGTTGACTTTGACCTATTTGACGGTAAGGTCAAATTTAGTCGCTTAGGCTTTTGTATTGGAAATAATTGAGGCAATGCATAGTTTCGTAAATCGTTGTGGACTACAACATCAGAGTGTGTACAATATGAATGTGAATAGCTATGAATGCCAAAGGTCATGGTATTTCGGCGACCTTGGCTCCCGGTAATTTGAATTGCAGGTCCATCGAAATTTCGAAGGACGCTTTCCTTAAAACCACTGTGTCAGTTTCAGTTAAATTTCATATATTGCCTCCTGAAAATAGTTGAACGAAAACTTGTTCGAATGGTTCAGTCACCTGACCAAGATGGCCACCATGCCCAAATATGGTTAAGCCTTAAAAATAGCCATCACCAGGTCCGCTTAGTCAGTTGTTTTGAAACTTAATATGTACCATCAAGTGAACGAGTACTTCGGAGTTTGTTCCAGTGATGTTCCTAATAGTTAACCTTGACCTATTTTACGGCAAGGCCAAATCATCACGAAAACACGTCTATATAATTTACACTCGTATACAGTAAAACTGGGATTAACAAGGGTATACCTTATTTTTCTTGTTTCTGCTCTAAAATATTGATTGTGTGAACTCGTCAGAACCGCCTCTGTGAGGCGGTTCTAACGAGTACCCACAGCCTATATTATGAGCAGAAAAAAGAATATCAATATTTTTCATCTTAACATTTTCGTCTTTTTTTTTTTGGCGGTAAAGTTTATAATGTACATGTATTTGTATAGGCGTGTTTTCGTTATGTGTTCCCTTAGGCTTTTGAATAGCAGAAGGTTCTGTTTGATTTGAGGTTTAACGTCCCCGTCAACACTGTATAGGTCATAAAACAATGCATAACCGTGTTCTGTGCCATGAGAATAGGAACAATATGAATATCGGTCAAGGCTATTTTGGCCACTTTGGCACCAGGTCACTTGGACTGTAAGTCCATCGACATTTGAAAGGACATGTTCTGTATGAACAGTGGGCCAACTTCATTTGAGCCATTTGGTTAGCGCACGGCAAAATCTACAGTAAGACATGAACGCCCATCGAAGACTCGGATCAGGCTGCGCATCCATATTGTCTATCCAGAGACTTCTCTTGCTGTATGAAGGCGCATTGGACCCTTTGATATCCTTAGAGCGCACAGCGAATACTCTGATCAGACTGCGCGGATGCGCAGGCTGATCTGAGTATTCGCTGGGCGCACATGTCTTATTGTAGGTTTTGTCATGCGCCGGCTCATTTAATTTTTATGCAGCCTCCGGACAATAGGAGAATGAAAACGATTTAACGAAGATTTGTTCAAATGGTCCAGCTGACATGAGAAGATGATGACAACCAAGGCCATATATGCTAAAAACTAAAACATTTACTTCCCAAGAACCACTGAGCGAAAGCATTGAAATTTAGTATTACAGTATGTACCTTTAGGTACCTGAGATTACAGTATGTACCTTTAGGTACCTGAGATCTACCAAATACGTTCAAATGATGGTCCTACGTTGAGTTCACATTTCTAATTAAAATTTCAAAAAGGTCCCTCAGGTTTTTGAATGGGAAAAAGTAGAACAATTCATTTTTCGAGAACTACTGTAGTCTTTGACATGAAATAAGGTACCTAATACATATCTTTGAATGCCTGATATCGATATGTTTGTTTGATTTGGGGTTTAACGTCCCCGCCAATACTATATAGGTAACTTTGGAGATGTTGCTGCCTATTTTGTGGGACTTTAATCCGACATTGAGATGAAATGACATCTAAAGCCCTCCATCCATTGGAACCTATTGAGTTTATATGCATGGACGGTCCGACTCGCACCACTTTGCCTGGGCAGGCTTGGACCTTATAAGTGATTTACCAGTACTCATGTGCGGTCGGGTTCAGCTCTGCATGGAAGCATCATGCAGCCCATCTATTTCTTGAAGCCTTGAAGGGCGGGGGTCAGCCTGAGATTGAGGTTTTTCAGTGACCTTCGCCTTAGGTTACTTCGATTGCAGGTCCATCAACATTTCAAAAGACATTTTCCCCGAAAGTGCTGGACCGAGTTTAATGAAATTGCATATGCAGTCCCACTGGCAAAGGTTTAAAAAAATGTATTCGAGATTCGATTGGTCACATGACCAAGATGGTCGCCATGGCTATATATGGCATGAACCTTGAAAAAGCTTTTTTTTTTCTTTTTCAGAATTGCTTTGCGGATTGTCTTGAAACTTGCTATGTAGCATCCGGCGACCGAGTACTTATTTTTCCTTATTTTACGACAAGGTCAAATTAAGTTCCTTAGGCTTTTCATTGGGAAAAAGATATCTAATATCAGTTAATTTTCAGTTACAGCCACATAGCAATGGGTGTCAGTTTGTTCGAATGATCCATCTCAATCAAGTTTCATATATAGTAGAACTTCGATGGCTCGAACAACGATGGCTCGTTTACCATGGCTGGGTCGAACTCGTACTTGAGCCCCTAGGGAAATCCTCAAAATAAGAAATGTTGGGGGATGATTAAGGAGATTTTAGTCTTTTATATTGCAAATGTGTGCTGTGTGTACTCATTAGAATCGCCTCGGTGAGGCGATTCTAATGAGTACACACAGCAAACATTTTCATTAACTAACATCGACAGATGTTCAAAAGTATCTCGTTATGCCTCTTGGCAGTCACCTTCAGTGGCTCGAACTACCGCTGTCTCATATAAATTTTCATGGTCCCAAAGGGGTTCGAGCCATCGAAGTTCGACCGTATAGCTTACTGGCAATGGGCTTTTGTATAGGGAAAAGGGTAATAAAGCGCATTTTCAAAATTGTTGTCATCAATGATATAAGAGTAGGTAAAACATAGACATCTGTAAATATCAAAAGTCTAGTGGACACAGTCAGCTGAAAGAGAGCATGAATCTTTATACATGTTAGTACCAAAACAACAACAACAACAACAGCAACAAAAACAGGTTACTCAGATATGGTGCAGATTGTCCAGATTGTGTTCAGAGCTCAAGGGAGCGATCAGGACTACATGGTCGTCTAGTTCCTGATACAAGTAAAAATACAATAGAGGAAAATGTGTCAAAGCCTTAGCTAATAAAATCATTCAAATTGTCAGTTAAGAGTTTGGTGTTGATACACCATAATATGCAAATCCTAAAATGCTATACCATAGCCTGGCCAACTCAACACTTCTCTCACCCGCATCCAGCGATCCATACTCAGTCTGGTTTTCGAATACGGACCATTCCAGTGAGTTCCTTTGTCCTATTTCTTGAAAAGCGTGTTGGAGTCCTATAGGTCACGTGATGGGAGAATATACAGACAAAATCTTTACTTTTCCTCAAACTGAATAGAAATATGTTCTATAAAAGGGTTATCCTTTGGAAGCAAGGAATACACCACAGAAGTGAAACATATGGAGTCTACATGTTTTCTGGGCCAGACTAGCTAGTTTCGGCCAATTAGGCCTCATCAGTGACCCTCAGATATTTTCAAAATTCCACAATGGAATCAATGATCCCAAAGGACAAGAAAATATAATCTACACTATGATGTTGGGCAGGGAGACGTTTTACCGCCGCCACACATTCCCACACACCAGCTGTAGTGAAGTTAAATATGTTCTATTAAAGGGTTATCCTCGGGAAGCAAGGAATACACAACAGAAGTGAAACATATGGAGTCTACATGAATTCTGGGCCAGACTAGCTAGTTTCGGCCAATTAGGCCTTATCAGTGACCCCTCAGATATTTTCAAAATTACACAATGGAATCAACGATCCCAAAGGACAAGAAAATATAATCTACACTATGGTGTAGGGCGAAATTAAATATAAAATTTATAAATGAGAACAATATCGCTCTTAATTAGAACCAACCAATCGCAGCACCTTTTTACCGTATTCTTGTTTTTGAGGCTAATTCGTTATTTTAGTAGTATAGATGTGATAATATATTCAGCAATATAGTGTATATAAAATACACGGTGTGTAAAAAGCATGGGATCATTAAGGGGCTGAGGTATAAAAAAATCTCAGCTCACTTAAAAGGGGGTTCGCTGATACATTTCATATCATGTTTTACACAATTCCATAAGTCAGCCACATCACGAAAACACGCCTATATAATTTTGACCCTCTTGAACCCCACTTTTATATAGTAAATCTGGGTTTCCGGGGGTATACCTTATTTTTAGCTCACCAGAGCCGAAGGCTCCGGGGGAGCTTATAGGAAAGGCAGTTGTCCGTCGTCGTCTGCGGCGTCTGCGTCTGCGTCGTCTGCGTCAACACTTTCAAACTTTCAAACGACATCTCCTCTGAAGCCACTGGGCCGATTGGGCCCAAATTTTATCTGTAGCATCCTTGGGCTGGGGGATTGAAAGTTTGTGTTTTTTATCAAAATCGGCTCATTAGTTTGGTTGCTATGGCAACTTGTAGTTTCCATAGACTTATAATGGGGAAAATTGAAAAATGGCATTTACTGCCAAGCCTCTGCAGATATTTTGACAAAACTTTCATAGAAATGTTCCATAGGCAATCTACTATCTGCTGTATGATTTTAAGCCTTTTGCTCATTTTTATTGGTTGCCATGGAAACCAAAATGCAAAAAATAGACAAAAAAATACTTAAAAAATCATCTCTTCAGAAACCATATGCTCTAGGAGGCTGAGACTTTATGAAAATATTCACCATATTTGCCTTTACAGGTTTTGTGTTTTTTTATGAAATTTGACCTAGTTTTGTTGCTATGGCAACTTAGAGTTTCCATTGACTTATAATGGAGAAAACTGAAAAATGGCATTTACTGCCAAGTCATTGCAGATATTTTGACAAACTTACATAAACATGTTCCTTGAGTAAACTTCTCTCAGCCATATGCTTTTATGTCAACCTGGGGGTCCCCTAGGTTGTGCCGGGGCCATGTCCCGCCCCCTCTACTTCATAAAATGCCTTATATCTCAGAAACCTTACAGATCCCAACCCCTAAACCATATATATTCTTGTTCCTTATGATAAGATGCATTAAGTGACACCAACCTGGGGGTCCCCCGGGATGTGCCGGGGACATGCCCTGCCCCCTCCACTTCATAAAATGCCATTTTTCTCAGAAACCATTCAGATCCCCACCCCTAAACCATTTAAATTCTTGTTCCTTATGCTAAGATGCATTAAGTGACACCAACGTTGGGGTCTCCCCGGGATGTGCCGGGGACATGCCCCACCCCCTCCACTTCATAAAATGCCACTTATCTCAGAAACCATTGAGATCCCCACCCCTAAACCATATATATTGTTGTTCCTTATGATAAGACACATTCAGTGATACCAACCTTGGGGTCTCTCTGGGGTGCGCTGGGGCCATGCCCCACCCTTCCACTTCATAAATGCCATATATCTCAGAAACCATTCAGATCCCCACCCCTAAACTATATATATTCTTGTTTCTTATGATAAGACGCATTCAGTGGCACCAATCTGAGGGTCCCCTAGGATGTGGCGGGGCTTATGCCCCACCCCCTCCACTTCATAAAAGGCTGAATATCTCAGAAACGGTTCAGATCCCCACCCCTAAACCATTTAAATTCTTGTTCCTTATGATAAGACACATTCAGTGATACCAACCTTAGGGTCCCCTGGCCGCACGGGGGCTATGCCCGACTCCTCCACTTCATAAAAGGCCAAATATCTCAAAAACCGTTCAGATCCCCACCCCTAAACCATATAAATTCTTGTTCCTTATGTTAAGATGCATTCAGTGATATCAACCTAAGGATCTCCCAGGCCACACCAGGGCTATGCCCCAACCTTTCACTTCATAAAAGGTGATATATCTCGGAAACCCTTCAGATCCCCACCCCAAAACCATGTATATTCTTGTTTCTTATGAAAAGACGCATTCAGTGACACCAATCTGGGGGTCCCCTAGGATGTGCCAGGGCTATGCCCCACCCCCTGCACTTAGTAAAAGCCCAATATCTCAGAAACCGTTCAGATCCACACCCCTAAAGCATATAAACTCTTGTTCCTTATGATAAGACGCATTCAGTGATACCAATTTAAGGGTCTCCCGGGCCGCACGGGGGCTGTGCCCCACAACTCCACTTCACAAAAGGTGATATGTCTCGGAAACCATTCAGATCCCCATCCCAAAACCATTTATATTCTTGTTTCTTATGATAAGACGCATTCATTGAAACCAACCTGGGGGTCCTCTGGGATGTGCCCGGGCCATGCCC
>OY757022.1:119200156-119489531 GCA_963580285.1 Lucinisca nassula | reverse complement strand
GGAGACTTTATAATTGGTAGATTAAAATCATACCATGTTAAAATACATGTCTGCCATTGGGCAGTGCCCATCTGAGCTCCGGTTTATGCAATTTGGCTCTTTGGTTTGTTTGCTATCGCAATTTAAGAGTTTCCATTGACTTTAATAATAATGGGGAAAATTGAAAAATGACATTTATGCCTTTCAAGATATTTTGTCAAACTTACATAGAAATGTTCCTTTAAAAATGTTCTTTTAGGCCTATTGGTTGCCACAGATGGGAAATTGTCAGTTGTCATCTGTTGTCCTGCAACAACACATTCAAGCGACATCAGACCTCTGAAGCCACTAGGCTGATCAGGTCCGAATTTTATCTGTAGCATCCTTGGGCGCAGGGCTTCCATGGTTAATTAAAATACTTTGCTGCCAGTCGGCAGTGCCCCCTGAGCTCTGGTGAGCATAGTGGCCGATGGGCCTCTTGTTTAATATGAACAATATGGCCACCGTGCCAATATACTTGTGTACACAGATCCGTTCAAACTTCGATGGGCTTCATTTCATCTTGACTTGAACATCATTCAATATATCCCAACATCCTGCCAGTCAATGGCCGGATAGAAATAAGTTCAAAACACAAGATGATTTTTTAATACGAGTTCGGTCGCGTGAACAATATGGCCACCGTTCCCATATATCTGTGGACACAAATCCGTTCAAACTTCGATGGGCTTCATTTCATCTTGACTTGAAACATCATTCAATATATCCCAACATCCTGTCAGTCAACTGCCGGACAGAAAGTCCAAAACATAAGGTGGTGTACATATGCACATGTCATTGCTGACTCCTACACTGTCCAATCAAAATACGTCTCAAATGTCAACCAGAAAGTGTTTGTCAAAATGAGAACAATCAATTGCTTGATCTAATTTTAGAAATATTTGTCAAACTAACTTGATGCAAAGAGATTCATTGGGAGGTACTTCATACGAACTTGAACAGTTTGTGTCCACAGGCGTATAAGGTAAAAACCCTTCCAAAATCTTCTCCGGACCCAATAGGCCCATTATCAGGTCAAATGTCCAAGAGTCTGCCATGGTAAAAAAAACCCTTTAAAATCTTCTCAGAAATATAATGGCTCCATAAACTCTCAGCACTCAGGTGAGCGGCCCAGAACCACTGGTCCCCTGTTTTTTGTTGTTTTTTTTTGTATACCTGACACGGCTCAACAGTTTCCATCAGAGTTTAAAGGTTAGTGATCTGGGGCTTAGGTGAGTTATTTTAAACAGTTTTAGATGTACAGGACTTCACACTTGTAAATAGCTACTGTTCAAGTATACTCCAGATAGTGGTAGTTGTAGACATAGAAAGTTACAGCTGGATTCCAAAACATTGCAGCACATTTTAGTCAAGTAGTGCAAGCGGACAAGAAACCAAAAATGGGGAAAAAGAACTATATGTCAACTCACTGTCTGAAATATATTTCAGTGTCTCCTCGGTCATGGAAAAAAATAATTGTTAGTTATGGTCATGGGAAAACAGTTGTTATCGCACTGACTTCAGCTGTTAAATATTTCATGCCCTCCATCTCGACGAAAATTTTCCGCGCGTTTCTGTTTGCCCACGCTCTAAAGCGTCTCCAAAGTATGCTGCAAATGGTAAATACCGTTTGCAGCCAGTGGTTCCCGTGGTAAGCGAACAGACCCAGTGATGCCCTCTGAACAACTTTGCTAGTCGAATGGTGCTATTGGCACTCAAGATAAAACATTTGGTTATTTGACACATACTACTTTAAGTTGCATCACTTGTAAAAGACAAGGCAATGTGCAAATAATTTTCGTCATAACTAAGTATTCGGCAGTTGACTTGAGGTTTCCAACTTTTGCATATCAATTATATACAGACATTTTGGTTTAAATATCCATCAGCTTCCTCGTGTAGTTTGCTATGCTCGTTTATAGGTAACACCTATTTTTTCATATTAGGTACAATATGAATGTCTATGAATGCCACAAGTCAGGAACATTCGGCGACCTTGGTGCCTGGTCATTTGGACTGCAGGTCAATCGTTATTTCAAAGTGCATCTCTATAGCTACCAGGCCAATTTCAATTACATCACGAAAACACGCCTATATAATTTTGACCCCCTTGAGCCCCACTTTTATATAGTAAAATTGGGGTTTACAGGGATTAACCTTATTTTTCTTATTTCTACCCTAAAATATAGACTGTGAGTACTCGTTAGAACCGCCTCGATGAGGCGGCTCTAACAAGAACCCACAATCTATAAATGAGCAGAAATACGAAAAATATCACAATTTTTCAGCTTAAAATTTTCATTTTTTTCGGCGGTAAAGTTTACTATGTATTTGTATAGGCGTATTTTCGTAATGCACTTAATATGCGACCTCCTGACAAAGTTGAAAAGAAAATTCAGTGATTTTAGCCACGTGACCAAGATGGCCGCTATGCTAAAATATCGTTAAAACCTTTAAAAAATCACCTACTTCGCTTGGCCGGTATCTCTAGCGTCAGGTGACTAAAGTACTATAAAGTTTGGTCAAATGATGACATTAGGTGACTTTGACCTACATCACGTGAACAAGTCCGTGAAATAAAGACCCCTTAACCCCACTTTATATAGTGAAAACTGGGGTTTAGGGGGGTAAACATTATTTTCCTTATTTCTGCTCCAAGACATAGGTTGTGGGTATTCGTTAGAACCGCCTCAATGAGGCGGTTCTAACGAGCACCAAAAACCTATGTTAGGAGTATAAATAAGAAAAATATCACAAATTTTCATCAGAAAAAAAACTTTTTTTTTTTTTTGAGGTTTGAAAAATGCACTATATCACACGGATATGTTATCGTAATGATTGGAGGTAAGGTCAAATTTGGTCGCTTAGGCTTTTGTATGGGAAATAATTGACGCATTGCATATTTTCGTAAATCGTTGTGGACTACAACATCAGAGTGTGTACAATATGAATGTGAATAACTATGAATGCCAAAGGTCATGGTATTTCGGCGACCTTGGCCCCAGGTAATTTGGATTGCAGGTCCATCGGAATTTCAAAGAACATTTTCCTTAAAACCACTGTGTCAATTTCAGTTAAATTTCATAAGTTGCCTCCCGAAAATAGTTGAACGAAAACTTGTTCGAATGGTTCAGTCACATGACCAAGATGGCCGCCATGCCCAAATATGGTTAAGCCTTAAAAATCGCCATCGCCAGTTCCACTAAGTCAGTTGTTTTGAAACTTAATATGTACCATGAAGTGACCGAGTACTGTCGAGTTTGTTACAGTGATGTTCCTAAGCTGACCATGACCTTTTTACGGCAAGGCCAAATCATGACGAAAACACGTCTATATAATTTACACTCTTACATAGTAAAACTGGGGTTAACAATGGTATACCTCATTTTTCTTGTTTCTGCGGAGAAAGAAGAAAATATCATAATTTTTCATCTAAACATTTTCGTTTTTTTTTTTTTGCGGTAAAGTTTACAATGTATTTGTATAGGCGTGTTTTCGTAATGTGGTCCCTAAGGCTATTGAATAGCAGAAGGTTTTGTTTGATTTGAGGTTTAACGTCCCCGTCAACACTGTACAGGTCATAAAACAATGCATAATCGTGTTCTGTGCCATGAGAATAGGTACATTCTGAATATCTGTCAAGGCCATTTTGGCCACTTAGGCACAAGGTCACTTGGACTGCAAGTCCATAGACATTTGAAAGGGCATGTTCTGTATGAACAGTGGGCCAATCAAGTTCATTTGAGCCATTTGGTCAGGGGCACGACAAAACCTACACTAAGAAATGTACGCCCATCGAAGACTCGGATCAGCCTGAGCATCCATATAGTCTAACCAGAGACTTCTCTTGCTGCATGAAGGAGCACTGGACCCTTAGCTTTCCTTTGAGCGCACAGCGAAGACTCTGATCAGACTGCGCTTATGCGCAGGCTGATTTGAGTATTCGCTGGGCGCACATGTCTTATTGTAGGTTTTGTCGTGCACTGACTCATTTAATTTTTATGCGGCCTCCGGACAATAGGAGAATGAAAACGCTGGTCCAGTTGACATGAGAAGATGACAACCAAGGCCATATAATATTATGCTAAAAACCTTAAAACATTTACTTCCCCAGAACCACTGAGCGAAAGACTTGATTTAGTATTGTACAGTATGTACCTTTAGGTACCTGAGATCTACAAAATACGTTCAAATGATGGTCCTACGTTGAGTTGACATTTCTCATCGAAAACACGCCTATATAATTTTGACCCTCTAGAACTCCAATTTTATATAGTAAAACTGTGGTTTACAGGGGTAGACCTTATTTTTTTATTCTGCTCTAAAATATAGATTGTTGGTACCCGTTAGAACCGCCTCGATGAGGCGGTTCTAACGAGTATCAACAATCTATATTTTGAGCAGAATTAAGAAAAATATCACATGTTTTCATAATGTAAGAAAGTTCAAAAAGGTCCCTCAGGCTTTTGAATGGGAAAAGTAGAACAATTCATTTTTCGAAAACTACTGTAGTCTTTGACATCAAATTAGGTACTTCATGTATATCTATGAATGCCTGATATCGATATTTTTGCTTGATTTGAGGTTTAACGTCCCCGTCAATACTATATAGGTAATTTTGGAGATGTTGCTTCTAATTTTGTGGCACTTTTACCCGACGTTGAGATGAAATGACATCTCAAGCTTTGCCATCTATTGCAACCTATTGAGTTTATATGCATAGACGATCCGACTCGAACCACTTTGCCTGGACATGCTAAGACCTTCTAAGTGCTTTACCAGTACTCATGTGCGGTCGGTTTCAGCTCTGCATGGAAGCATCATGCAGCCCATCTATTTATTGAAGCCCCGAAGCGCGGGGCCAGCCTGAGATCGAGGTTATTCAGTGACGTTCGCCTTAGGTTACTTCGATTGCAGGTCAATCAACATTTCTATATGGACATTTACCCCCGAAAGTGCTAGGCCGACTTTAATGAAATTGGATATGCAGTCCCACTGGAGATGGTATTCGAGCGGTCGCGTGACCAAGAAGGTCGCCATGGCTAAGTATGGTATGGACCTTGAAAAAGCCTTTTTTCAGAATTGCTGGGCGGATGGTCTTGAAACTTGCTATGTACATGTAGCATCAAGCGACCGAGTGCTTGTTTAACCTTGACTTATTTTACGTCAAGGTCAAATTTGGTCCCTTACGATTTACATTTGGACAAAGCTGACTAATATCAGTTAATTTTCGGTTACAGTCGCATAGCAATGGGAGACAGTTTGTTGGAATGATTCATCTCAATTAAGTTTCATATGCAGCTTCATGGCAAAGTGCTTTTGTTTGGGTGGGAAAGGGTAAAAAGTGCATTTTTATTTTCAAAATTGTTGTCAACTATGATAAAAAGTAGGTAAAACATGAGCATCTGTAAATGCCAAAAGTCAAGTGGAAATAACCGGCTGAACACAATATCGTTGTTACTTAGAACCAACCAAACCGCACGTTTTACCGTATTCTTGTTTTTGAGGCTAATTCGTTATTTCAGTAGTATAGATGTAATAATATATAAAGAGGATCTTACACTTAGGCGAGTTTCATAAATTCCATATGAAATGACCACGAGTGTAAGATTGTTTATCATATGACCACTTAAAATTGGATTTTATTGCCTTTAAATTTAACATTTTTCCACAGAAAATGCATGGTTGATATGAACGTTGTCGTGACGTTACCTAATCCCGCCAAACTGTTATTACACGTGTGGTCATACGATTTTTATTACACGACGTTATCCACTGCTTATCAACTACGTCATATGATAATTAGTAATGTATTGTTTATAAAATACCCGATGTGTAAAAAGCATGGGATCGTTTAGGGGCTGAAGAATAAAAAAAATCTCAGCTCATTTAAAAGGGGTCTCGTTGATACAGTTCATATCACGTTTTACACAATTCAATAAGTCAGCCACATCACGAAAACATGCCTATATAATTTTGCACCTCTTGAACCCCACTTTTATAAAGTAAAACTGGGTTTCCGGGGGTATACCTTATTGTTCGTATTTCTGCTCTAACATATAGATTGTGGGTACTCGTTAGAACCGCCTCATCGAGGCGGTTCTAGCGAGTGCCCATAATCTATATTTTGAGCAGAAATTAGAAAAATATCACAATTTTTCATATTAAAATTTTCATTTTTTCGGCGCTAAAGGTGGCAATGTATTTGTATAGGCATGTTTTCCTAATGTTACACAATTCCAAAAGTCAGCCAGATTGGCGCTTTGAAGATACCATAACCCTTTGCAGTTTACATGGACCAGTTTTGTGGTGCTACACTTGACATGACAGGCCCAGAGCCAATGCACGCAGTACGTCTAAAACTTACGAAAGAGAATGGATACAATGCCAACTTGCGGTGTGAGTTTCATGCATGGACGAAACCAAATGAGACGTTTATGCTGTTTTTCAACGACATGGACATTTCCGATGATTGTCCTCACTACTTTCTTGAGGTCCATGATGGTTTAAATAGGAATGCACCAGTTGTCTCTGGTGAGTACAGTCACTTTTTCTTTTTAGTTAAATCTTTTTATTATTATTATTATTATTATTATTATTATTATTATTATTATCCCCACGTTTTTTGAAGAAAAGTGGGGATATTGTTATCGCCTCCGTCCGTCCGTCCGTCTGTCCGTCGGTCCGCACCAACGAAACGACATTTAGGGGGCAAAAAATTTGGACATTTTGACACTTAAGTATATATTCGTAGGTCCAAATGGGGTTTATTCCGTTATTTGGGTACTTAAGTGGCAAAAATTCGCTCTTAGGTGGCTTGCCGCTTAAGAGAATTTGCCGCTTAAGTAGTCAATATGCCGACGCCTAGCCACTTAAGTATCCGTTCGTGAGAACGTGCGTCCGTCTGTCCGGCTATCTCCTCCTATACCGTTCATTGGAATTCAACCAAATTCTGTGTGTGAGTTACTTACATGAATGGCTTCTGCAAGAGCACATTAATTTTTGGACCAGCCCCCAGGGGTCCCTGGAAGAGGTCAAAACGTGGGGATTTGCGATGGCGCGTCATCGACTGCGCGATCTAGTTATTATTATTATTATTTCATATCTTTTTAACATTATGATAACACACCCGTGCGATGTTTGGATTCTGTGAACCATGGCAACTTGAATTGCACCAGTCACATACAAATGACTGTCCGACTAGCGCCCACTGCACTGCATCACTAGCACCACAAGTGCTTAAGAAGACTGTCCGACTAGCGCCGATAATTTATCCAACATGAGTCATAAATAAACTTTGTTAGAATCGGTTTGAGTATAGCAACTGATGTTTAAAGCAATTGATACTGCTTCTGTTGATTGGTTACCAAAGACTCTTGTGGTCACGTGATTTAGCGCTCTCTGTGGTTGCCAGACTTTTTTTCAAATATCACGTAAGCCCAATGCACGAAAGCACGAGTCGACTGGAGTTTGTACAGGAGTGGGCTTTTCCCCTCCTAAAGGGGGTTGGTGGCCTTAACCTTGAACATTTTTTTTATTTAACACCAGTAGAGAATACAAATGATTGATGCAGTTAAGACAAAGCGTTTGAAAATAATCTGGTAAAGAAAGCAGATATATGAAGCGGAGAGAGAGAGAGAGAGAGAGAGAGAGAGAGAGAGAGAGAGAGAGAGAGAGAGAGAGAGAGAGAGAGAGAGAGAGAGAGAGAGAGAGAGAGAGAGAGGGGGGGGGCAGAGAAAGCAGATATATGAAACAGAGCAATCGTCTAAAATTGAGGATGCCAGACTAAGCATTATAAGCCTCTTATCTTCTTATGCGGTTTTTAATATTTAATTTGCGTCAGAACGCTTTGTGTATGTGCGAAATTTTTACAGTAGCTCGTGCATACAATGCAAAAGGCGTTGAACACGACGCGCGCCTTACGAACACACTTGGGTAATCTAGCCTTGCATGTTTTAAGTGTATATTTTGCAAATGGCCTCAATGGCAAAGTGGGTAAGAGCGATGACTCGTAATCAAACGATCCCTTACCGCTGAGGTCCGAGCCTCGCTCGGGTCACATGTGGGACGCCAAGTTCTGCCGCGGAATGTCCGGCAGGTTACTTAAATTATTTGTCTTAATCGCGACAGAAGTAAGGGCGAGGATTGTGGCCACGTAAAATCAATTTAAGCCCCCCCCCCCCCCACCCCCCAGTGGAATTCGTTTCACTTACCCTTACAAGGCGGTTCTTCTGTCGCGGTTTATTTTTGTTTGTTATGGTTTGTCTTTGAGTGTGTGCATCGCTTATATTATTTTGTTTGGAATAGCCAATTGGCCATTTTGTGAGGAAGTAGCTGTCCTTTTGGCTTTCCGTTGTGGGTTTAGTTGTTTCATGTTTCTGTTTCTTAAATGGATTCCTTCACTTCTATTATTTTTTTATCTCCGAGTACTACTTTTTCGATCACCAATGATTTACGATTGACTCTAAATAAGTGAAATAATCTTTAGAAGGCCTTAAAACAAAAACAACAAGAAAAACGCCGAATGGAATTATGGCCGGTTTTTTGAAAAAAAGTTAACCAAAAGGTAAACCGGGACGCGGACGCCCGGCCGCCCGCCCGCACGGTTCTAAAGGACGGAATTTTTCCTTAAAAACCTGTCAAAAAAGGTGTTTGTGTTTGAATTTACGTCCCACCAACATGTACTTAACGTCATTTAGAAACGGGAACACGGTTTAAATACCCATCCGATAGTCTGGAGATGCCCTGTATCGAACTAACGATCCCTTGTTTACAAGGCGAGGACCTTTACCTCCACGCCACGGAAGCTTGTAAATATGCGTATATTTTGTGGGTATTGTTGTTTTTGTTCCCGAAGTCAATCGGCTACTCCATTGATCGATCAATAAAGTTGTGGGTATAGCTGATTAGCTGTGGGTATAGTTGTGGGTATAATTCAGTAAATAACGTAACGGGTTAACAAGGCCCGGTTTGTTTGTTTGAGTTGGGGTTCTATGGCCTCGTCAGCACTATTTATGTCATTTTGGAGACGTTGCTCTCATTTCTGTGTGACTTTTATCAGCCACTGAGAAGAGATGACAACTCAAACCATGCCAAACAAACGAAAAGAGTTTATATATAGGAACGGTCCGAATTGCACCACCTTGACTGGGCAAGCTAAGACCCCCTAAGTGGTTTACCAGTAAGCATGTGCGGTCGTTCAGCTCTGCATGGAAGTATCATGCAGCCCAGTCTATTTCTCCAAGGCTCGACGTGCGGGTCCAACAAGGCCTTGGAACGAACACCCCTATAAATCCCACATTATGTAGAGAAAAGAGGGGTTCACTGGGGTGCACATCAGTGTCCTTATTTTTGCTCAAAATCATAGATTGAGCGTACTGGTTCAAACGGTCGCAGGCTGTTCTAACGAGCACCCACATTTTATAGTATGTTTAGACTAAAACAAAAATGCTACTTCTGGAGATATGACAGGCGACAGTTTAACAGTAAAAAAAGAAGACATTTTTCAGTTAAAAATCCCGATATTTTCATATTTCTGCTATTCTATGTGCACTTTTATCACAAAAACATACCGATACAATTTTGACCCCCTTAAACTCCACTTGTATTTAGTTAAACTGGGATTAACAGGGGTATACATACTTTTTTTTTCTTTACTATATAAAAGCGGGGTTCAATGGGGGTCAAAATTATATAGACGTGTTTTCGTGATGAATGAAACAAAAGCGAAGTTACATAGTCCCATTTGTTGAACAAATTGTCACTGATGGCTGATCAGACGTAAGTAGACATCGCGAGCGCGAAGCTCGAATGTTAATCTTATATGCGTTTCGTTTATTTTCAGGACTACATGACCGCTGTTGTGGGAGTACGAAGCCTGGGGGAATGTATTACACGACGACAAACGTGCTGACATTGTATTTCAACAGTAACAGAATAATTCGCTACAGCAATTTTGATTTATTTATCATAAGAAGTGTTAAAGGTACACCAAAGTTTTCTTCTTCTTCCTCCTCCTCTTCTTCTTCTTTTCCTTCTTCTTACAATAACTTCATATTCTGTGGAGATAACTGTTTAAGGACGTTTTGTCTCCCTTCCAAGGGTGGAATATTTATGAAGGAAACAATTTTACATTTTACATTCTATATCAAATTATTGGCCCTTTTCCTGTATGAGTAACAAATCCCATGCTTTTCGTAAGCCTTGTGGTTCCTTTTTATTATTATGATTTAATTAAGCCTTGTGGTTCATTTCTTGTCATTTCGTTCTGATGTGACAAACCAAACCTTGAATTTGCGTGCGATTTAACTTGTTATTGACAATCACTTTGATAATAACAGCTACATGTAAGCAGCCGCAGTATTATTAGGGTTGTGTCAATTGTCAAACAACCGACCAAAATTGTTGTCATAGCACCAATCCATTCAAGTGAGCAGCAGAAGCATTTTGGGTCGATTGTGTGTCCCACTAAAACATGTAATAACAGCATGCTTAATGAGATAAACTTAATAAGCTTTAAGCTTCCGTTGAAATCCTTTCAAGAATGAACACATTTCTATGTGGTTATACATTTATAGGTATGTATTTCTACGAATAAATACTTTTAAACCGATCGACCAAACTTTAATAAGCACAGTAGCTTTGTGTTGATGTTCACGTGACTATCACTGATTTGTACGAAATCCAGGTAACACTTATTTTTAGCCATGTTTTTTTCTTCTCGTCGTTGTGACGTCAGAGTGCTGTGTAAAAGAAAGCTTGCTGTAATGCATTGACTCGGCTCATGAGCTGGGACATTGACAAACAGTGTTGTGTGCTGGGACATTGACAAACTGTCGACACAGAGTAGAGTGCAACTTCTGATCAGGGTCTGCACTGTTTTCTTAAAGTACAGGAATTTAAGGGCTAAACAAAACAGTTTCAGGTCCCGTTCAGAATACACCAAGAAATAATTGACCAATCAGCGCTGTCATTGCTTTGATTTTATTTACAAGATTCATAGAACATTGTCTTCACGATGATAAGTACGTGTAAAGCACCCCACTTTTAATATATACACATTCCAAACCTGTACTAAGTCATAATTGAAACATGATAGAGTAAGTCAGTGAATTTTAATGCATTTGCCATTTTGTGGAACCAACACGTGCTTGCCTAAGACAGGCTGTTTGCAACATAGAGGTGGCCACTTTGACACGTTTACAGTACAGGCGTAACCATTGTTTTATTTCCGCCGCGCCAAGACATATGTTGTGGTTACTCATTAGAACAGTTTTAATGAGGCGGTTCTGACAAATATGCAAAGGAAGACCTTTTCACTTTGTTCAGTTGGGACTTTACAGAGAATTAAGCAATGCGTATCTTTCAAGCTGCATTAGATGACGATATGTTTAAACGTTGCAAGCAATACCGGTTAAAAATCCTGTTGAGGACTCATAAAGCACACCCACACACACCCTTAGTACACACATAGTAACTGTTGTTAGCAAAAATATAAAGGTATATATCCTAAACTATGTTTATTGAGCATTACGAAACATGCCTATTAAAAAATATTGAAAGTTTTACCACCAAAAAACGAAATTTTTTATTAATAATTCTGATATTTTTCATATTTATGCCCAAAACATATATTGTGGGAACTAGTCGGAGCCGAGGTGGTTCTAAAGAGTGCCCACAATCTATGTGTTTAGCAGAAATAAGAAAAAATAATGTATACCCCTAGAACCCCAGTTTTAATATACAGTCGAACCTCAATAGTTCGAATAACTTTGAGATGTTGAAAATGTGTTCGAAATAGGGGAAGTTCGAACTATTGAGGGTTATTCTTAGCGCCAGGCTATGAGGCGTAATGGGGATATCTTTTCGATCTTCTGCAGAATAAAGAAATTTTTGGTGTACTCATCAGAATCGCCTCATTGAGGCAATTCTAATGAGTGCACACAACATGCCTTTTTTAAGATAAAATCACAAAAATCAATATATTGTACTAAATATTTTGGTATCTGGGGCTTTGGAAAAGATTCTAACTGAACTCCAGAACTAGTTCGAATTATCCATGAACATTTCGTGTTCCAATTATCGTAGTTTCACTGTAAAAAAGTGGGGCTGATGCGGTCAAAGTTTTCGTGATGGTTATCCACGAAAAGTAAATGATAGAGCCATTGTTACTGGTTGTGTCATTACGAAAACATTCCTATACAAATACACTGCAAACTTTACCACTGAAAAAAGGAAAATTTTAAGATGAAGAATAATTGTGATATTTTTCTTTTTTCTGCTCAAAATATAGATTGTTGGTACTCGTTAGAACGTTAGAAACCCCTCATCGAGGCGGTTCCAACGAGTAGCCACAATCTATATTTTAGAGCAGAAATAAGAAAAAAATTATTTCTGCTCAAAATATAGATTGTTGGTACTCGTTAAAATCGCCTCATCGAGGCGATTCTAAAGAGTAGCCACAATCCATATTTCAGAGCAGAAATAAGAAAAATAAGGTTACCCCTGCAAATCCCAGTTTTTAAAAAAGTGGTGTTCATGGGGGTCAAAATTATATATGCATGTTTTCGTGATGTATTGCAGATTCTGAGTACGTTCAAAATATACAGAACTGCCACAATCATCTATGCATGGAACAGAATATGCAGCGTATCATTGACGTATCTTCTTTTCAATGCACAGACATTCATCTGAGGCCAGGGGAAGTTGCTGCTATTGTCGTTGGCGCTGTGGTTTTCTTTGTGCTTGTAACAGGGTTAATACTCTACGTAAGAAGGCGGATAAAGCAGGTAAGATTTATAGGTTATTGACTGAATATCTGACACGAGTTAACACGAGTCTCCGCCATATGAACGAGTCCTTCAACTCTTATCTTGCTGTTCACGACAACCCCTATCTTTGCAAATAGTGTAGATCCAGATCAGATGGCTTCTGAAGAAGACATCTGATCAGGATCTACACTGTTTGACATTAAATTTATGAATTTGTAGGAATAAATTACATCAAGTAATTTGATTGGTTGATAGACAGAAATGAGTGTGGCTTAAATGAATATTCAGCAAGATAAGGGTTAACTGTCCTCTAAAATAGAAGTGAAGGCAATTTTCAGGAATCGATTCAATTAACCACAGCTCCCATCAGAGACTTAAGGAAAGGTGAAAAACAATCGTAAATGCAGTCCCTGAGATTTGGAAAAATAAGATCATTATATTCATGTTCGGGGAGACCTTTTACAGCATTTTAAAAGTCTGCCTTACCATGTATCACATCTGGACACAGTTGTTCAAAGCCCTGTCGTCCAATGAAACTAATAGGGTTTATAAGCGTGGACGGTCCGACTCGCACCGCTTTGCCTGGATAAGCTTAGGTCCTCTAAGCTTTTTACCAGTATTCGTGTGCAGTCGGTGCAGCTTTGCGTAGAAGCATCATGCAGCCCATCTATTTCTTCAAGCTCCGATGGGTACCTGATGGCTCTTTATATTTCTTCAGCAAAACTCCTGATTTCCCGAAAGAAATCATTTTAAACCTATACAGAATTTAGGTAAGGGTACATGCACTTTCTGAAGTCAGTCACAGGCTGTATCCGTTATGTTTTTAGCTCACCGTCACGTAGTGACGAGGTGAGCTTTTGGGATCACTTTTTGTCCGTCGTCCGTGCGTCCGTGCGTGCGTCCGTCCGTAAACTTTTTCTTCAAACGACATCTCCTCCTAAACCACTGAGCGGATTTTGACAAAACTTCACAGGAATGATCCTTAGGTGGTCCCCTTTCAAAGTTGTTCAAATGGTTCCAGTCCGTTGCACATATGGGTCACAGGAGCCAAAAATAGATTTTTTTCACCGAAAACTTAAAAAATCTTCTTCTCTGAAACTGCAAGGCCCAGGTCTTTGATATTTGATATGAAGCTTCATCTAGTGGACCCCTACCAAGATTGTTCAAATTATAGTGTTGGGGCCAAAAATGCCCCCGCCCCGGGGCCCTTTGGTTTTACATGGGCTTATATAGGGAAAATCTTTAAAAATCTTCTTCTCTGAAACTGCAAGGCCCAGGTCTTTGATATTTGGTATGAATCTTTATCTGGTGGACCCCTACCAAGATTGTTCAAATTATAGTGCTGGGGCCAAAGATGCCCCCGCCCCGGGGCCCTTTGGTTTTACATAGGCTTATATAGGGAAAATCTTTAAAAATCTTCTTCTCTGAAACCGCAAGGCCCAGGTTTTTGATATTTGGTATGAAGCTTCATCTAGTGGACCCCTACCATGATTGTTCAAATTATAGTGCTGGGGCCAAAAATGCCCCCGCCCCGGGGCCCTTTAGTTTTACATGGGCTTATATAGGGAAAATCTTTAAAAATCTTCTTCTCTGAAACTGCAAGGCCCAGGTCTTTGATATTTGGTATGAATCTTCATCTGGTGGACCCCTACCATGATTGTTCAAATTATAGTGCTGGGGCCAAAGATGCCCCCGCCCCGGGGCCCTTTGGTTTTACATAGGCTTATATAGGGAAAATCTTTAAAAATCTTCTTCTCTGAAACCGCAAGGCCCAGGTCTTTGATATTTGGTATGAAGCTTCATCTAGTGGACCCCTACCAAGATTGTTCAAATTATAGTGCTGGGGCCAAAAATGCCCCCGCCCCGGGGCCCTTTGGTTTTACATGGGCTTATATAGGGAAAATCTTTAAAAATCTTCTTCTCTGCAATTGCAAGGCCCAGGTCTTTGATATTTGGTATGAATCTTCATCTTATGGACCCCTACCAAGATTGTTCAAATTATAGTGCTGGGCCAAAAATGCCCCCGCCCCGGGCCCTTTGCTTTTACATAGGCTTATATAGGGAAAACCTTTAAAAATCTTCTTCTATGAAACCGCAAGGCCCAGGTCTTTGATATTTGGTATGAAGCTTCATCTAGTGGACCCCTACCAAGATTGTTCAAATTATAGTGCTGGGGCCAAAAATGCCCCCGCCCCAGGGCCCTTTGGTTTTACATGGGCTTATATTGGGAAAATCTTTAAAAAATCTTCTTCTCTGAAATTGCAGGGCCCAGGTCTTTGCTATTTGGTATGAAGCTTCATCTAGTGGACCCCTACCAAGACTGTTCAAATTATAGTGCTGGGGCCAAAAATGCCCCCGCCCGGGGCCTTTTGGTTTTACATAGGCTTATATAGAGAAAATCTTTAAAAATCTTCTTTTCTGAAACTGCAAGGCCCAGGTCTTTGATATTTGGTATGAAGTTTCATCTTGTGGACCTCTATCAAGATTGTTCAAATTATAGCCCTAAGGCCAAAATTGCCCCCGCTCCTGGGCCCTTTGGTTTTTCATAGACTTATATAGGGAAAATCTTGAAAAATCTTCTACTCTGAAACCACAAGGCCTAGGTCTTTGCCATTTGGTATGAAGCTTCAGCTAGTGGACCTCTACCAAGATTGTTCAAATTATAGACCTGGGGCCACAATGCCCCCGCCCCAGGGCGATTGGGTTTTACATAGACTTATAATAGAGATAATCTTTGAAAATCTTCTTCTCTGAAACAACAAGGCCCAGGTCTTTGATATTTTGTTGTGTAGCTTCATCTGGTGGACCTTTGCCAACATTGTTCAAATTATAGTCTTTTGTTGATATTTGGTATGAAGCTTCACCTTTTTAGACCTCCCTCAACATTATGCACATTATAACCCTGGGGTCAATAATGGCCCTCCCCGGGGCCCACTTGTTACTCTATGGATCAGGTGAGCAATCCAGGGCCATCATGGTCCTCTTGTGTTTTATATTAGGATCACTTTTTTTCTGTCATCCGTGCGTTAACAATTTCTGCAAACGACATCTCCTCCTAAACCACTAATTGGAATTTGACCAAACTACACAGGAATGATCCTTAGGTGGTCCCCTTTCAAAGTTGTTCAAATGGTTCCGGTCCGTTGCACATATAGGTCACAGGAGCCAAAAATAGATTTTTTCACCGAAAACTTAAATAATCTTCTTCTCTGAAACCGCAAGGCCCAGGTCTTTGATATTTGGTATGAAGCTTCATCTAGTGGACCCCTACCAAGATTGTTCAAATTATAATGCTGGGGCCAAAAATGCCTCCGCCCCGGGGCCCTTTGGTTTTACATAGGCTTATATCTCTGAAACCACAAGGCCTAGGTCTTTGGTTTTAGGTATGAAGCTTCATCTAGTGGACCCCTACCAAGATTGTGCAAATTATAGTGCTGGGGCCAAAAATGCCCCCACCCCGGGGCCCTTTGTTTTACATAGGCGTATGTAGGGAAAATCTTTAAAAATCTTCTTCTCTGAAACTGCAAGGCCAAGGTCTTTGATATTTGGTATGAAGCTTCATCTAGTGGACACCTACCAAGCTTGTTCAAATTATAGGGAAAATCTTTAAAAATCTTCTTCTCTGAAACCACAAGGCCTAGGTCTTTGATATTTGGTATGAAGCTTCATCTAGTGGACCTCTACCAAGATTGTTCAAATTATAGCCCTGAGGCCAAAAATTAGCAGGGGCCCTTTGGTTTTACATAGACTTATATAGGGAAAATCTTTAAAAATTATCTTCTGTGAAACCACAAGGCCTAGGTCTTTGATGTTTGGTGTGAAATTTCATCTAGTGGACCTCTATCAAGATTGTTCAAATTATAGCCCTGGGGCCAAAAATGCCCCCACCCCGAGACCTTTTGGTTTTACATAGACTTATATAGGGAAATCTTTAAAAATCTTCTTCTCTGAAACTGCAAGGCCCATGTCTTTGATATTTGGTATGGAGCTTCATCTAGTGGACAATTATAGCCTTTGTTGATATTTGGTATGAAGCTTCACCTTTTTAGACCTCCCTCAACATTATGCACATTATAACCTTGGGGTCAATAATGGCCCATCCCGGGGCCCACTTGTTACTCTATGGATCAGGTGATTGATCCAGGGCCATCATGGTCCTCTTGTATGTTCTTTCAGTCGAATCGCATGATAAGGTGACTACCGATTTTTATTCTCAAAATGGACACATTTGAATGCATGTCTACTGAGAATGGACGCTGTTTTCCAAAGTGGAACTTGGCTACGGACAATTTGTAGCTGATTACGGCGGGCAATGTTGATAGCGTGTGTAATATTCGGCACGACTTCATAATGGCAACGGGCGCACGAGCTTAAAAATGCATCTCCGGAATATGAACAAATGCCAAAGATTTCACAGTATACATTACGAAAACACGCCTATTCAAATACATTGTAACCTTTATCGCCGAAAAAATGATTTTTTTAAGATGAAAAAAACGTGATATTTTTCTTATTTCTGCTCAAAATACAGATTGTTGGTACTCGTTAGAACCGCCTCATCGAGGCGGTTCTAACGAATACCCACAATCTATATTTTAGAGCAGAAATAAGAAAAATAATGGTTACCCCTGCAAACCCCAGTTTTACTATATAAAAGTGGGGTTCAAAGAGGTCAAAAGGAGTGTTTTCGTGATGAAAGCCAAGAACCTTTTCCATTATACGGTCAGTTTTGACCTTTAGTTTCGAAAAACTGAAAACAAAAAGGAAAAAGCATGTCTGGCATGCAATTCTGAACGTTAAATCAGATTATATGTCTTAAAGTGGTTTTAAGGGGAATAGGAACACCTTCAGTGAAGACAACTCCTGCAAAATTTTCTTTGTCTCCCATGGCAATAGGGGTCAACTCTTAAAGGAAAGAATTTGCTACTGAGGAGCAAATTCTTTCCTGTAACAGAAGACCCCTTTTTCAGTGGGACAGGGCTTATAGAAAAGCGAGAGGAAGTCACCAAAATTATCTCCCTTTGAAAAATGGTGGAGAAATCGGCCAGGTTTTCCCATTCCCCTTAAATAAACGTTGAAAACGTGACTTCAGTAACATTGACATTCCAACAAAATGCGCCATTTTTGGACTGCCCGTGTCATTTCTTTCAAAAAACACCTGGTTTCCAAAGTCATTGTAGGTAGGTCATGTTTAATAGCATAACATGCTCTTAATGCGCTTAGTCACAAACTGTATCTGTTATGTTTTACGTCCTTTTCGTCGATACGCATGGCAAGATGGCTGCCGATTTTTCTTCTCCAAATTAAAACATTTGAATGTAGTTCTACTGTGAACGAGAACACAGAATATACATTTGTCTGCTCGCTGTATGAACTTGACTACAGATGATATATACAGACTATTACTACAGTAACCTGACATACAAGATCAACGTACCAAACGAGACGCGAAGCGTGAATGTGACACGTAAGATCTCGGAAGAGCCAGGAGACTCACTGATGCGGTTCTGACAATCAATGATTATGACCGGATATATTATTGTAACTTAGTAACATAGGCATGTGATCTTGATGATCCATATAGTGTTGACAGATAGTAAACAAAATAATACACTTTTTATTACACAGGCATGTTACATGAATGATTGAAATAATATCGATGAGCAGTAAGACTATCTTATGACCATTATGCTGCTGAATAAATGTATTTAGGATTATGTTGATTGCGATATGAAACATTATAACCTTTCATAGTTAGATTTTGAAACGTTTTTACCTTCCGAAATAGTATATTATCCATTATCTATGCACTTAAAACACTTATACATAGATATATACGTTGGAGCCTGTTCAAATCACTGACATATCAGAATTGACTTTCCAATTATTCATTACGTAGACAACATATGTTGCTTTTAAAACCATATTTGGCGAGACAAGCGAGTTTAAAACGTCAGACATATAGGTGCATGTTTCTGTTTATGTCAATTATGTGGACAGTTTGACAATTCTTTAGGTACATAGTATCCTGTTGATATTCTGCAGATGTTGAAATACCATTAACATTTTAGTGAATGATGGACATTTTGGTATAAACATAAACTGTGTTAACCTGAAAACAAATGTGTGTTGACTGCTCTGTAACATATAAAATGTACAGCTTGATCATTTCAAATCAGTTAGGGTCTTGCCAGGGTTCAGTGATCAAAGTAGTTGGCTAGCCCTGAACTCAACCTTTCTCAAAGCTTTCGATTTTAGTCAAGCTTTCATTTGACTAAAATGCTTTCGACGGAATATAATAAGAATAAAGACGTTTTTAACATGGTCAGAAAATGAAAAAAGAAAAACAGAAACGTTCTTAAATTAATTTGTGAAGGAATAACTTTCAGAAAATGTAAAACCATACAATCACGGTTAAACCCACTCTTGACGTCTGTTACATCATGGCAAATATATGTGATTTTCTGTAAATTCCATTTTTTCTGTATAAAATGGGTTTCTTCCTCAGATTCTATGATGGTTCAAGCGTAAAGGCTACATCTATCGTTTGTTTCTTGCAAAATTTATGATAAACTTGATGAGTTTGATTTTGAGATTGTAAATTTTCCTTTTTGGATTGCGCGCCACCTTATGTCTTATATATTTTGCAATTCGATTTGCCCGAGTGTGCAGTCATGTATCTGACTTCAACACTCGTAATAAATTGTTAACGGTAACACTTCTTAACCAGAGCTATCGGTACCATAAACTAAGCAAAACCTTTTCAAAATTTTATAGACGTCATTCTGATTTAATTTCAAAATTCAATATTGGACGTGAATCTCTTCTGCAACAAGGTCTATCGGAACTCGAATTTTATGGTGACTTAGTATATAAATTCAGAAAATATAACCGCAATGACTTCAGCACCAAATTTCGTAAAATCATTCTTCGATATAAAAAGTTTGGGTACAACATAAATGTTAAACGACAGACTGCATGCATGGTAGTTAACCCAATCACGGTTGACAACTCTGCTTCCCTCTTTGATTGCACGCCGGTCGGTCAGGCCTTTGATTCTATGACGGTTCCAGCGTGAAGGCTTATGTTAGTTGGTACCCGATGCTATGTCTCTTGTCGGGCCCATCGGAGTCTAACTGTTGGTTTTCTTTTGCTCCAGTATTTAAATGGTTTCTTGCTGTCGAGTACTCACCGTTGTTTCATCTCTGTGGCTGTTTTGTGTTCACGGAGATGTTGCACTGATATGTTAGGAGGCCTTCATGCGGACTGAACAAATTATTTGTCTTAATCGCGACGGAAGTAGAGGCGAGGATTGTGGCCACGTAAAGTCGATTTAAGCCCCCCCCCCCCCCCCCCCCAAAAGTGGAACTCGTTTCCGCTGACCGTTCCAAGGCTATTCTTCTGTCGCGGTCTATTTTTGTTATGGTTTGTCTTTGGGTGTTTGTGTCGCTTATATTATTTTATTTTGGATAGCCTATTGGCCATTCTATGGGAAAGTAACTGTCCTTTTGGCTTTCCGCTATTGATGTTTCCGTTAGGGTCTGTTGTTTTGTCTTTGTGTTTCTTTATCTTTGGTGTCTCTGATGAGAGCTGTTGGTTAATTTGGTTAATTGTATAGATTCCTGATCATTGCCTCTTGTTCTGTTTACTTAGAATTAGAGAGAACCTAATTTTATGTAATGTTTGTTGGTGCCTGATGCCCTGTGTCTGGTTAGGCCTATCGGAGTCTAACTGTTGGTTTTCTTTTTGCTCCAGCATTTCAGTGGTTTATTGCTGTCGACTCCTCACCGGTGTTTCATCTCTGGGGCTGTTTGATTTTTGTGTTCACGGAGATGTTGCACTGATGTGTTAGTAGGCCTTTATGCGGACTGAACAAATTATTTGTCTAAATCGCGACGGAAGTACGGGCGAGGATTGTGGCCACGTAAAATCGATTTAAGCCCCCAGTGGAATTCGTTTCACTGACCGTTCCAAGGCGGTTCTTCTGTCGCGGTTTATTTTTGTTATGGCTTTTCTTTGTGTCTGTGTATCGCTTATATTATTTTGTTTTGGATAGCCAATCGGCCATTTTGTGGGAAAGTAACTGTCCTTTTGGCTTTCCGCTATTGATGTTTCAATTAGGGTCTAGTTGTTTCATGTCTGTGTTTCATTCCCATGGTTTCTCTGATGGGAGTTGTGGGTTAATTTTAAAGATATCTGATCATTGCCTACACTTCTATTTTGGATGGTATTCATTACTTGGACTTAGTATTGAATGTCTTATTTACCCGTAAGGATTGTTACCAGATACTCAATTTCATTTCAGCCAATGGAGGGACGAAAAGAAAATCATCGATCTCAAGCAACAGCTAGCTCAGAACATGACAACTTACAGCAATATTCTACTATCAACGCAAACAAGTCTGGTTGTTCGAGTGCTCTGATGTGATGGGAGTCAGACTGAAAAACACTTTGGCGGGTTGCCAGTTTAGGAAACTAAACAACCAGAGTTCATCTTTATCACGACAACACACCTATATAAGGTTTTACACCCTTAAACCCCACTTTTATATAGTAAAAATGGGGTTTGCATGGGCATACAATATTTTTCTTATTTCTGCTCAAAACATACATTGTGGGTACTTGTCAGAACCCCCTCGCCAAGGCAGTTCTAAAGAGTATCCACAATCTATGTTTTGAGCAGAAAAAAAGAGAAATATCGAAATTTTTCATCTGAAAAGTTACAATTTTTCGGTGGTAAATTTTACAACATTTGTATAGGCGAGTTTTCGTATTGTGGAATTAGAATGAAAGTCTGCGTAATAAATTCACAAACCCGTGAGGAACTTAAGGAACAGACGTTTTATGAAAGCGCCATTCTAACCATCGTATTTAAGAACTCTTGATCAGGGACCAGTTGTTCAAAACCAACGACGTCGTTAGTTAACGTATCGTTAAAACTTTGATCATTGAATATGGCAAATATGCTGAAATTTTTGCTGAAAAATGTGAATAGCTTTTCACATTTTTTTTAAGCAAAAATACCAAAATTTATGATATTGTACTTGCTAGAAGAGTTAGCAATATGACCACTAACGAGCTCGTTAAGCTAACGATGCTTTGAACAACTGGCCCTTGATCTAGCAGTGATTTGTTCAGTAATAATCACAGTTTTGCGGTCAGTTGTAAAATAGAGCAAATCACGATAAGCAACCGTGTTTGTCTACTTACAAATGGCCGACAAATTGTGATTAATTGCTCAACAAACCATACATGAGAGCTGATCTGTTTCCTTTCTATACTACCCGTCGCTACCATTATGTTGTCCTTGGCTACAAAGACACACACTTCGTTCGAGATCACTCTGATGCACCACAAAAGTACACTGATGCAGATGTCATAAGGATGTTGGAATATCTAATTGACAATATTTTCGTGGAGTTCAGTGGCCTATTATTTCAGCAAACAATTGGCATACCAATGGGTACTTGTTCTTGTACTCGTATGAGGTGGAGTTTGCACAAGGTCTCCTAAAAGCAGGGAAGAAACGCCTTGCACAACAATTCAATTTCACCTACATATATAGATGATTTATTGTTTCCGAAAAATGCTAAATTCGAAGAGTACTTGGAATTCATCTATCCACGTGAACTTGAAATTAAGGAAACAACAGAGACTGCAACCTCCTCCTCATACTTGGATTGTTATACCCCCGACATACGAAGTATGTCAGGGGGTATATAATTTTCGTCTTTCCGTCCGCATGTCCGTTCGTTGGTTGGTTCGTTCGTTCGTTAGTGAGTTCGTTCGTTCGTACTTCCGTTTGTCCCGCCGTTCGTCAACCTTTACGTCAAAATTTTACGTTAAACCTTTTTGATTGCTCATATCTCTGTAACCACATGTTAGATTCTCTTCATATTTGGTAAAGGATATCTCTATAGCATTACCCTTCATATGGAATATCTAAGCCCCTGGGTCAAGCCACTGGGTGGGCTGTCTGTCCGTTTGTCAACTTTTACGTCAAAGTTTTGTGTTAAACCTTTTTGATTGCTCATATCTCTGTCACCACATGTTTCAGTCTCTTCATATTTGGTACATGATATCTCTATAGCATTACCTTTCATTTGGAATATCTAAGCTCGCGGGTCAAGCCCCTGGGTGGGCTGTCCACCCGTAAGTCCGTTCATCAACATTTACGTCAATGTTTTGTGTTAAACCTTTTTGAATGGTCATATCTCTGTAACTACACGTTAGACTCTCTTCATATTTGGTAAAGGATATCTCTATAGCATAACCTTTCATATGGAATATCTAAGCCCCTGGGTCAAGCCTCTGGGTGGGCTGTCTGTCAGTTTGTCAACTTTTACGTCAAAGTTTTGTGTTAAACCTTTTTGATTGCTTATATCTCTGTAACCTCATGTTAGATTCTCTTCATATTTGGTACAGAATATAGCTATAGTATTAACTTCCATATGGAATATCTAAGCTCCTGGGTCAAGCCCCTCGGTGGGGCTAGGGGTCAATAATTAGGATTTACACATTTTGATATCGTCCAAGTTTTATGTTAACTGTTTTGATTTAAACAATATTTATTAGAATAAATTCACATGTATACATTGCATAATAGTATATGGTACAGGATTTGATAACTGTTTTCATTATACTCCTTGCATACAAAGTATATCAAAGGTTATAGTTTTTGTCTTTCCATCTGTTCATTATTAGTTAGTTTGTTCTTTCTTTATGCTGTGACCCTTGTCAGATTTGTCAACTTATATATTGGTCCTTGTGATCTTAGAAACTACAGCAACTAGACCTGTTAAATTTTGCATATTTTCTCTTGAAATGCAGACAATAGTAAATGCAAGTAATAATAAAAATGCATTGCTTTATTATGTCATTATACAGCTACTTTAATTTAGCAAATGTTCTATGACAGCCTATTCTGTGTTTGTTGTTTCCAGGTAAAATTGTTCCAAATTGCAACAAACTTTGAATTTTTATTGTTCAGCAAAGACAAGCAGTTTCATCTTTGGATATGATAAATTATACTATATTTGTTGAAATGCAATAGTTATTCTCAGTGGACTAAATGGAAAGTTTATATGGAAAGGTTCAATGCTACAAACAAATTTTCATTTCCACTAAAAGGGGATGGCATTGGTCAGGGGTATACGTGCCCCACTGGGCACTTTCTCTAGTTATCTCTATATTGACAACGGGAAGCTTACTACTAGGCTGTACGATAAACGAGATGACTTCAATTTTCCCATTGTTAACTTTCCCTTCCTGAGCAGTAATATCCCGTCTGCACCAGCATATGGAGTTTACGTTTCACAGTTAATCCGTTATGCTAGAGCCTGTTCCAAGTATCAGGACTTTATGGAACGTGGGAAGGTGCTCAATACCAGGTTGTTATGCCAGGGGTATCAAAAAACCAAACTGGTATCAACACTAAAGAAGTTCTATGGGAGGCACCATGATCATGTTGATCCGTACAATGTGGCCATTTCCAGAATTATTTCTGATATGTTTGCCAATGGAAAGCCATAGGAAGACTTCCAAAATCTCGGACATTTACACCTTTTCCTCGTTCGGGTCGATGGGCATGGTGGGCGAAGCTTGCTTACCAAGTAATGCTTACTATCCGCGGACGCCTGATTACACTCTTCTGGAATCCATGTCTGTTGATCTGAACATTGATATTTGCCATTTTGTCTATGGACTAATGATTTTGGATTAACGCTTTGGTACTACGACCTAAACTACTTCTAACAAACTAAAAATCGACAATTATTTTGTTGTTTTCTTCTATTCTCCCTACCTCTCGCCATTGTTAGAAGAGATCCCGCCAACATATCTGACTGTATCACACATATTTATGTCCACTGTAAAGTTCTTGATGCGTGAAAATAACGTTTTACCGTCTTAAACGAAAATCTACGAGTGACGTCGTGGAACACGCCGTCTCACCAGGGTCTACACTGTTTGCAGTCATCCAGCTACTTTTAGACACAAGGCAGCTAGACACGTAACATATATAGTTATCAGAGTAGCTTTTATAGACATGTACATATAATTACAATCAAGTACATCGTTTGATTGTTTTATGGTTTAACGACACACCAACCACTGTGTGTTATTTTGGTCGTCTCCCAGCGAAGGGGAGTAAAGAGTGACTGAGTGTTTGAGTTTTACGTCCCACCAACAGCTAAGTTCATACGGAGACGGGACCTCGGTTTAAAGACTCATCCGAAAGTCTAGAGAAGCCCAGGATCTATCCTGCGACCCCTGGTTTACAAGGCGAGTTGTGTGACCACGACAACACGAAGGCTTCTAGAAAAGAGATAGAATAGATAGCATAGGAGATGAAAGTGAGGGACAGAGGAGAAGAGGAAAATGAACGCGTAGAAACAGAATAAACAACAACATTCCCCTACACATTTACTTGCTGCAAGGACAGCAGACCTTGTCCAATCGTAAGCCAATATCAGCTGAAAGCCCCAGATACACATCACCTTTGCCTCAAGTAACCGCCGATGGTAGATGTACTTACATACATTATAAATACGAACTTTGAGTGACAATGTATCTATAGACATGCGTAGACAGCGTAGCCTTAGATCGTCTTGTGCATCTTGTGCCTAAAACTTCTTCATGCAAAATATAAATAGAAGTGAAAGCAATTATCAGGAATCGATACAAAAACCTTACATCTCTTGGTCCAGCAGACACCTAGGTCTTGGACCAGAAAAAGCTATTCCTGACATCACGAAAACACACCTATATAAATTTGACCCCCTTGAACCCCAGTTTTATATGGCAAATGGGGTTTACTGGGTCAAACCTTATTTTTCTTATTTCTGCTCTAAAATATATATTGTGGGTACTCGTTAGAACCGCCTCGATGAGGCGGCGGTTCTAACGAGTACCCACAATCTCTATTTTGAGCAGAAATAAGAATGATCACATTTTTTCATCTTAAAATTTTCGCTTTTCGGCTTTAAAGTTTACAATGTGTTTGTATAGGTGTGTTTTCCTAATGTTTTTGATTGGTCATCCTCATTATCCCCCTGAAAAGAAGTGAAAGCAATACATTTTCCCCACAACTCCTATTCAAGACATAAACGGGTAAAAAAACCCGATCATAAAGTAACATCACTATAATGAAAACCATTACGAAAACAAGCCTATACAAATACACTGTAAACCGTACCGCCGACAAAAACGAATTTTTTTAAATAAAAAATTGTGACATTTTTTTATTTCTGCTGAAAATATAGATTGTGGGTACACATTAGAACTGCCTCATCGAGGCGGTTCTAACGAGTACTCACAATCGATATTTTAGAGCAGAAATAAGGTTTACCCCTGCAAACCCTAGTTTTACTGTATAAAAGTGGGGTTCAAGGGGGTCAAAATTATGCAATCATGTTTTCGTGATGTCAAGACATAAACGGGTAAGAAACACGAACATAAAGTTTTATCACTATAATGAAAACGTCACAGGCAGAAAGCCAAACGGACAGTTATTTCCCACATAATGACCAAACAGCTACCCATATTAGCAATACACATATAAAAGACGAAATAAACCACGACAGAAGAACTGCCCCTTGGAGCGGTCAGTAAAAAGTTTTTTTTACTGGTGGTTGGGGGAGGGGCTTAAATTGATTTTACATGGTCACAGGCCTCAACCTTCGTTGTGTCGTAGTTTAGATAAACAATCTCATTACGATAACACACCCGTGCGTCATAGTGCATTTTTTACATCTCCAAAACGTTCAATTTTCTTAAGACAATTTGTGATATTATTCTTATTTATACTCGAAACAGGTTGTGGGTTCTCGTTAGAACCGCCTCACTGAGGCGGTTCTAACGAGTACCCACAACCTATGTCTAGGAGCAGAAATAAGGAAAAATAACGTAACCCCCGTAAACACCAGTTTTCTCTATATAAACTGTGGTGTAAGGGGGTGTTTATTTCACGGACATGTTAGCGTGATGTGTTCAGTCTGCATGAATTATTTCTAGCTAATCAGTGGAACATCCCCAATACGAATACAGAGACGAAACAACGATAAGGACCTATTACCCATTTGTTTCCAGAACTCATTTTGAAGCCATATTTAATAAAATCACAGTATTTTTCATCACGAAAACAAGCCTATATAATTTTGACCCCTTGAACCCCACTTTTATATAGTAAAACTGGGGTTTGCAGGGGTGAACCTTATGTTTCTTTTTTTCTGCTCTAAAATATAGATTGTGGTACTCGTTAGAACCGCCTCGATGAGGCGGTTCTATCGAGTGCCCACAATCTATATTTTGAGCAGAAATAAGAAAAATATCACAATTTTTTCGGCGATAACTGTGGCAATATTTTTGTATAGGCGTGTTTGCGTAATGAATCCGCATGAATGATTTCTAGCTAATCAGTGCAACATCCCAAAACGAATACAGAGACGAAACAACGATGAGGACCCATTACCCATCTGTTTCAAGAACTCATTTTGAAGCCATATTTAATAAAATCACAGTATTTTACAGCTCGATATGCAGATTATGATTAATCCAAATGTGCTGACAAATTGATGCGCGATAACACTTTATGAGACATAATCACCCGGCGCATGATTAAACAGGTTATCTCTTTATCTTTATCTTATTAATGCATTATCTCTCGAAGTGTATGTTTTAAAACACGTTTATTTTATCGAAGAATACTTAATTGTAAAAATTGCGTTAAAACATGAAGCCAATTCTGTGTATATTAACTTGTCTATTCTGTATGAGAGCGGGAAATGTATATGGTATAGCAACATGTAAGTTCGTTTATCATTACGGTAACACAACCCTGTGATATAGTGCATTTTTTCATACCTCAAAAAAGGTAATTTTCTGATGAAAATTTATGATATTTTACTTAGTTATACTCATAACATAGGTTTTGGGTGCTCGTTAGAACCGCCTCATTGAGGCGGTTCTAACGAGTACCCACAACCTATGTCTTGGAGCAGAAATAGGGAAAATAATGTTTACCCGCGTAAACACAAGTTTTCTCTAGATAAAGTTGGGTCTATGGTGGGGGGTGGGGGGTCTCCATTTCACGTGATGTAAACAAACAAAACTCGTTATAACCACTTCAATGAGGCGGTTCTAACGAGCCCCAACAGCCTATGTTTGGAGTTTTATAAAAAAGCATCAAAAGTTTTCATTAGAAAAGTAATGATTTAGGAAATATGAAAGAATGCACTAAGTCACACGGGTGTGTTATAGTAATAACGGTCCAGTCAACACTTTTTAAGTCATTATTGAGCATGTCAGTTTACCTATCCACAGTTTTCCTGGGCAGGCTTATACGGACGCAGTTACCAGTACAGTGCTCACTGTTTTGTCAGAAACTGACAACTGCCCTTCCTGAATCAGCGGAAGCTAGAGAATGCGGTTCTAACGAGCACCTATAGCCAACGTCTTGGAGCAGAAATAAGAAAAATATTGTATACCCCCGCAAACCCCAGTTTTATCCATATCAAACTGAGTTTAACCTATTCTGGACCGGAAACCCCAAAACGGGTATCCTGGCAAATAGTGCCTACACTGTTTGCATAAAGTTCGGCAAATTAAAAAAAAAGAAGAAGAAAACCCAACCTATCTCCCCTAATTTGGGAAATGGACTCCTGCAATATATGAGGAGGAAGATTCCATTTGGTACAAAAAAGGGTTAAAGGGATGTTCAGTGCACGTACTTGTAATCGTGATGCAACCGATAAGAAGAAACAGACCACCTGTGCATCCGGCAGTTGATCAGCATTTTGTTTTCGCTACTTGGTCTAGATGCTCTGCCTCTGGTCAGGGCCACCGGAGTCTACTGTTGGTTTTCTTTGGCTCAAGCATTTCTGTTATTTTATGCTGTCGAGTTCTCATCGTCGTCTGTTTTCGTATTTTCGAAGGGGCGTTAAAAGTCCTTAATGTGGACAAATTATTTTTTCTTGCACACCAGACAAGGAAATCCGTGATTTTACCCTGGGATGAAAATTTATGTTCTGACTCTGGTGTTCCGACCCAGGCAACTAACATAAACGCGCTTCAATTCTATTCAACTGCCGGAACTACTTCCGCACTACTTTTATATTGTAAACGATATACATGTGCTAGCTGTCAAAACTAACCGGAGGTGTTGTGCAAGAAAAAGAATCCAATATTAGGGTTCTGTTGTAGATGGTCGTTTCCAACCCTCGGGATGACCGTGCTGAGCGGAACCTCGGCGTAGCCTCGGTTCCGCTCAGCATGGTCATCCCTCGGGTCGGAAACGCCCATCTACAACAGAATCCCATATAAGATTCTTATAGTCTAAACCATGACAGAACAAAGGGAGAGGATAACTTATCTTTCCAAGGCGGCACTTCTGTTGTGGTTTATATAGTTTGTTTGAATTGAGGTTCAATGTCCCCGTCAACACTATCTTAGGTCGTTTTGGAGACGTTGCTTGCATTGCTGTGGGACTTTTACCCGATACTGAGATGAAATGACATCTCAATACCTGCCCCCAAATGAAGCCAGTTGGTATACAACCAAAGTCATGTATATGCATGGACGGTCCGACTCGCACCACTTTGCTTGGGCAGTTTTAGACCTTCAGATCTATTTCTCCAAGCCCCAATTGGTTGGTCCCGGTTTATTATTGTATTATTATTATTATTATAGTTTGTTTTTGCACGGTGTACTACTAATTTCTTTTTGTTTTGGGTAGCCTATTGGCCGTTTTGTGGGAAGGTAACTGTCCTTTTTGTTTTCCGCTTGTAACGTTTTGATTATGGTGAAGTTGTTTTGGTTTAAACATATTTATTTCGGAATTAAAATAAATTATACAAGCAAGTAAATACAAACAAATCATAGGATAAGAACGAAAGCACAAGTACTTAATGAGTCCTTCTCCTTACATGCTTAATATTGTATTATTTCATTACTTCTTCCACTGTATGCAATATCAGAGACAGCGAGGGGAACTCTTAAATGGGGTAGCGTACCTTGAGATTTCATTTAAGAGTTCCCCTCGCTGTCTCTGATATTGCATACAGTGGAAGAAGTAATGTTGGTTGTCTTCAATTCTCCCGCAGCTGTATAGAGGTGAGACAGATATATTCTTTAGAAAGAGGTGGAGATTTAAGGAGCTACAATTTGTTCTTAAGCGCGTATGGAAGATTTGGGGATTTCGTTTGCCGCTGTAATAGTGTTTGGGAACAAGTGTTTTTGTATTTGTTAGAAAATTCTTAAAAGCATTTACAGATTCAATTTGTGTCGCTGCTTCTGAGAGCTCATTCCATGCCCTGATAGAAGACGGTAGAAACGAGTCGTAATAGAGTGTAGTTCGGGCATTAATTTGATCAAGGTCGTTGGAATTTCTTAGGTTATAGTTGTTTTATATAAGTGTTCATCACGAAAACACGCCTATATCATTTTGACCCCCTTGAACCCCACTTTTATATAGTAAAACTGGGGTTTACAGGGGTATTTGTTATATTTCTTATTTCTGCTCTAAAATATAGATTGTGGGTACTCTTTAGAACCGCCTCGATGAGGCAGTTCTAACGAATACCCATAATATATATTTTGACAAGAAATAAGAAAAATATCCCAATTTTTCATGTTAAAATTTCTGTTTATTCGGCGGTGAAGTTTACAATGTATTTGTATAGGCGTGTTTTCGTAATGTCTTTCCCTTCGGTGTCTTGGATGGGAGGTGTGAGGCAACTGTAAAAGGTAGGTCACAACTCAGTATAATACCTGTAGACATCCACTGTGAGGCATGCGATATCAATAGTGAGAACCAAATGTCTTACAGGACAGTTCTCAGGCTGGAAGCTAAATTAAGGAGCGAGTGGCAGCCATTGAAAGATACTGCTAAAAATGTCGCCAGCAGCAGCAACAGCAACAACAACAACAACTGAAAGTAACATCGAAGATATCCACTGTATCCATCAAAATGATGCCCGTATCACGTTGAGGCAATTAACACGGTTGACAAATGTGTCGTTTTCACGAGTTTATCGTACTTTAAAGAGACAATTACAACCAAGACCGTTCCAAGGCGGTTCTTCTGTCGCGGTTGTTTTTGCTATGGTTTGTCTTTGGGTGTTTGTGTCGCTTATATTATTTATATTATATATTTTTGATAGCCTATTGGCCATTTTGTGGGAAAGTAACTGTCCTTTTGGCTTTCCGCTGTTGATGTTTCCATTAGGGTCTGTTGTTTCGTGTTTGTCTTTCTTTCCCTTTGGTGTCTCTGATGGGAGCTGTGGATTAATTGTATCGATTCCTGATCGTTGCCTCCACTTCTCTTTTGTAAAAGAAATGCAAGATGGATATCCCTATTGTTGACAGAGGAATGAAAGAGGATAGTCAATGCAATAAAACCTTCTGAAAATGTATCCAAAATATAGCAAAAAGGTAACTTTTAAGTAAGTAACCGGCAATGAGACCTGGCAATACTTTTTTGAAGTAACGCGTGTTCCAACCGAATTTGGGCCACTAAAAATGCGAGACGTCCAATTACTGCCAAACGAACACAAAACAGTGGTTTCTTGCTGTCGAGTCCTCATCGTTGCTTTATCTCTGTGATTGTTTGATTTTTGTGTTCTCGGAGATGTTGCACCCATGAGTTAGGAGGCCTTCATGCGGACTGCACATATTAAGAGCGAGGACGGTGGCCGCTTAAAATCGATTTAAGCAATAACCCCACCCCCTAAGTAGAATTCGTTTCACTGACCTTCCAAGGCGGTTTTTCTGTCGTGGTTTATTTTGGTTAAAATTTGTCTTTAAGTGTGGGTATCGCTTATATAATTGTTTTGGATAGCAAATCGGCCATTTTGTGGGAAAATAACTTTTGAGTTTCCGCTATTGATGTTTTTGTCTCTTTCTCTTTGGTGTCCCTGATGGAAGCTGTGGGTTAATTGATTCCTGATCATTGCCTACGCTTCTAATTTGTATGTAATTGTCTTCAATATAAGGGTCGAGTCATGCCAACACCGTTGATAAAAGGCAGAACAGTTATAAAAAAGTTCTAAATAATGATGGCCACGAAACACACTGCCCCAAACAGGACTTAAATACCTCAATTACTTGTACGAGGACTGTTCAAATATGAATGCAAGTAGAACGTTTTCTCATGCACTAATGCGAAAATCACCTGGAAATAAATATCACAGCGTAGAAAAACATTTTACCTATACATTGATACCAAACCTGTTAAAATCCGTCCACTTTAGCCATGTATATCGTTCGATAAACACTGTCTACTCTTGTATACTAATACAAAATATGGTTGGAAGAAGGTCAGAGTACGCCGTTGAAATACGGTCCTATATTAAGAATCGTTGTATTCTTGGTATACGGTGCAAAGACATTTTTGATGAACTATGTTCGGTTTATGGGCATAATGAAATGTCTTTTCCGACAGTTTTTCGTTGATGTAAGAAATTCAGCTGTGGGCTAGGCTCAACAGAAGATGCACCACTTGATCGTCGGCCGAAAAGAGCAACATCTGCCAAGATGGTTGCCAGAGTGAAAGAAATAGTTGCTACCGATGCACGATACACCACTAGGCAAATAGCTAGTATGGTTGGCATCTCATTAGGAGCAGCTCATACAATTCTGAAACGGGATTTGAAAATGAGAAATATCTGTGCTACATGGATTCCCCATCTGTTGACAGATGAGCAGATAAAGACACGCGTTCAGTGCGCCAAGAAGTTGCTTAAAAGTTTCTAAATTACAGTGCACGGTCTTTCGCTAATGTCGTCACAGGTGACGAGACATGGGTTCACTTTTTTGAGCCAAAACGAAAGGTTCAGAACAAAATATGGGCAACAAAGTCACATTGCAAAAGACCATGCATTGCAAAGCGGACCATGAGCGTCAAGAAGGTAATGTATGCCATATTCTTTTAAAATCAGGGCTATTCAGGATTCTGTGCCTAAAGACAAATCTGTAAATGCAAAGTTTTACAAGTATAAAGTTCTTCGAAAATTGAAGAAATATTTCAAAGAACGAAGACCCGCAACTGGTTTGGTCAATGTCAGATTGCTACATGACAATGCATCATCGCACAAGGCGTTCATTGTGCAAGACTATCTGAAGCAGGAAATAAAAAGACACAAGTGATACACACAGTAAGTAACAGACAACAACATCAATAAACCGCCACCGAAGAACCGCCTTTGAACGGTCAGTGGAAAGAATTCCACTGGGTGTGTGTGTGAGGGGGGCCATAATCCTCGCCCTTACCTCTGTCGCATTATACACTAATTTTGTTTAGTCCGCATGAAGGCTTCCTAACTCGTCGGTGTAACATCTCCGAGAACATACAAATGAAAAAAACTACAGAGATGAAACAAGGTCGAGGACTCGACAGCAAACAACAACAGAATTGCTGGAGCAAAGCCTTTTCAAAATTTTATAGACTTAAATCTCTTCTGCAACAGATCTATCGGAACCCGAATTTTATGGTGACTTTGAATAGAAATTCTGGAAAATATATATACTTGCAATCAGCGCGCAATTTCGTAAAATCATTCAATATAAAAAGATTGGGTGCAACACAAATTTTATACGACAGACTGCATGCATAGTAGTTAACCCAAACACGGTTGACAACTTTGCTTCCCTCTTTAATTGCTCGCCGGTGGGTCAGGCCTCAGATTCTATGACGTTAACAGCGTAAAGGCTTACAAAGAATTATAGAGAATTGAATTTTATGTAATGTAGGTTGGTGTCTAATGCTCTGACTCTGGTTGGGCACATCAGATTCTAACTGTTCTTCTTTTGTTCATTTGCTCAAGCGTTTCAATGGTTTCTTGCTGTCGATTGTTTACCGTTGTTTCTTCTCTGTGGTTGTTTGATTGTTGTGTTCTTTGAGATGTTGCACTGATGAGTAAGGAGGCCTTCAAATTATTTGTCTAAATCGCGACGGAAGTAAAGGCGATGATTACAGCCGCGTAAAATCGATTTAAGCACCCCACCCCCGCACCCCTAAAAAAATAAATTGTCGCTGACTTCCAAGGCGTTTCTTTTGTCGCGGTTCTGAGCAAATTATGTGTCTAAATCGCGACGGAAGTAAGGACGAGGATTGCGGCCGCGTGGGGTCGATTTAAGCCACCCCAGTGGAATTCGTATCACATACCGCTCCAAGGCGGTTCTTCTGTCGCGGTTTATTTATGTTATGGTTTGTCTTTGAGTGTGTGTATCGCTTTTATTTTTTTTTATTTTGGATAACTAACTGGTCATTTTGTGGGACAATAACTGTCCGTTTGGCTTTCCGCTATTGATGTTTCCATTAGGGTGTAGCTATTATATGTTTGTGTTTCTTTCCCTTTGGCGTCTCTGATCGGAGCTGTGGGTTAATTGTATCGATCCCGGATGATTGCCTTCACTTCTGTTTAACTGCCAGTTGACAACCCCCCTGGAGCCCTCCTGTGCAGGGAGAACCATCCCCTGTGCAGATAAAAATCCCAGCCGTAATTACATGATTACTTTATACGCAAAGCATTTTCAAATTTTATAGACGCCATTCTGATTTAATTTCAAAATTCAATATTGGACCTAAATCTCTTCTGCAACAAGGTCTATCGGAACCCGAATTTTATGGTGACTTAGTATATAAATTCAGAAAAACATATAACCGCAATGACTTCAGCACCCAATTTCGTAAAATCATTCTTCGATATAAAAAGATACGACAGACTGCATGCATGGTAGTTAACCCAATCACGGTTGGCAACTTTGCTTCCCTCTTTAATTGCACGCCGGTGGGTCAGGCCTCAGATTCTATGACGGCTCCAACGTAAAGGCTTATTGAGAATTAGAGAGATCTAATTCTTGCTAATGTTGGCTGGTGCCTGATGCTCTGTCTCTGGTCGGGCCCATCGGAGTCTAACTGTTGGTTTTCATTTGCTCCAGCATTTCAGTGGTTTCTTGCTGTCGAGTCCTCACCGTTGTCTCACCTCTGTGGTTCTTTGATTTTTTGTGTTCACGGAGATGTTGCACTGATGAGTTAGGAGGCATTCATGCGGACTGAAAAAGTTATTTGTCTAAATCGCGACGGAAGTAAGGGCGAGGATTGTGGCCACGTAAAATCGATTTAAGCCCCCCAGTGGAAATCTTTCCACTGACCGTTCCAAGTCGGTTCTTCTGTGGCGATTTATTTATGTTGTTGTTTGTTACTTACTGTGTGTATCACTTGTGTCTTTTAATTTTGGATGGCCATATGGCCATTTTGTGGGAAAGTAACTGTCCTTATGGCCTTCCTTTGTTTAGGTATCCATTATGGTCTGGTCGCTTAATGTTTGTATTTCTTTCCCTTTGGTGTCTTTGGTGGGTGGAGTAAGTTAATTGTATCGATTCCTGATCTTTGTTTTACTTCTACTTTTTCATCCTGCAAACCTATGTAATGTATGTAATGTACACCTGCATGTTATCCTCGTGAGGGAGTGTTGCAGTATATATACAAAGAAAGAAAGAAAACCAAAGTTGACTTTGCTTTCAGACTGTACGGCGGCTTCGGCCCAGGCATGTTTGTCGATGTTTGCCTGATACTCTGTCTGTGGTCCGACCCATCGGAGTCCAACTGTGTTCTTATCACAAAAACACGCCTATATAATTTTGACCCCCTTAAACCCAACTTTTATGTAGTAAAACTTGGGTTTACAGGGGATAGACATTAATTTTATTATTTCTGCTTGCAACATTGACTGTGAGAACCGGTTAGAAGCATCGTGGCCCCGCAATCTACGTTTTGAGCAGGAATATGAAAAATATCATAATAATTTTATCTGAAAACTTTCCTTTTTTGTGGTATTGATGGAAAATTTTCAATATATTTGAATAGGCGTATTTTCGTAATATGCTTCAGCATGTCGAATACATATCATTTTTAATCCCCGAATTTGTTTGATTTGTATGTTTTCGGAGATATTACACGGATGATTTTTAACACCTTTACACGCAATGAATAAATGGCATGCGTTAAGACGACCAAATTGTCAACCTGGCACGTGAGATAAATTTAAAGGTTGCTTAAAACGTTGATATGTTTCTGGAAAAATAACGTATTATTTTCTAAATTATGGGAATTATGTAAAACATGCAAATTAAAATGTTTGTCCAGGTATCCAGGTAGTATTTTTTTAGTTTAGATATCATTTTGGCCATTTTTGGAGAACGAAACTGTCTTTTCGGCTTTCTATATTAAATGTTTTGATTTTAACCATTTAGTATCAGAAACCCCAAAATGGGTACCCTGGCAAACAGTGCAGGCCCAGATCAGACGCCGCAGAACGCGGCGTCTGATCAGGGCTCCACTGTTTGCTAAAAGTTCAGCCATTCTCTAAATGAATTTTGAAGAAAACACAACCTGACACCCCTAAATCTTGAAATGGACCCCTGCTATGTATAAGAAGGAAGATTCCATTTGGTACAAAAAGGGTTAATGCCGTTCCTTTATGCGCGTCTTTCTCTCTCTTTGGTGTTTTGGCAGGAAAGTTTAAGATAATTTTATCGATTTCTGATCATTGTCTTCCCTTCTATCTATAGAAATTCTAACCCTACATATATCACCGATTTAGCGCAAGATCAACATAAAATATCAATTATCAGCAAACAGTCTACAAATCTAGACGTAGATGCTCTCGGTAGACATTTTTCTCTTTGTATCATGAGCAGGCTTTGCTATTTGATAATTGCTGTTGCTAGACATGTTTTCCGCGAGTTCAGTGCATCCAAAACGCCAACATTATTTCGATTGTCTTAAGCGTCCCAGGTTGCAAATACGCTTTCTTTCTTCTTTCACCTCTTTTAATGTGTCATAAAATGTGTCATGTTATATATAGAGGATATTTACTTTTTTGAGATGAATATAAAAAAAAATTCATCGAGTGTGTTGAAAATACTGATGTTTTCGACACACGAGATGAAATATTTTTTTATATTTATCGAAAAAAAAGTAAATTTTCTTTTTATTTGATAATATTTTAGGACACTTACTGTAATTGATCAATCGCATTTTACATTTCAGAGAATGCTTTTTCAAGGTATTTTACAGAATTATTTTATAGATAACATATGAATTTTGGCGAGAAAATAGTCCGGGCTGCTACTGTGAAAATAACGTGGTCATGTTATTTTTCACACTGTGAAAATATCATTTATATTTTCACAGTGTGAAAATATCACTTTTATTTGTGTCAGATATGCACTGATTTCACTGCTATGTATTAAATAAAAAAGTATATTTATATAACGTCAGACAATGACAGAATTTGAAGACGTCGTCAATTCAAGTAATAGTTTACTATGGCTGAGTCGAACCCGTTTTTTGAGCCCCTAGGGAAATTCTCTACTTAAGAAATAGTGGGGGATAGTTAAGGAGATTTTAGTCTTTTTTCTTGCAAATGTATGCTGTGTGTACTCATTAGAATCGCCTCGATGAGGCGATTCTAATGAGTACACAAAGCATACATTTTCATTATAGAACACCGAAAAGATGTCTAAAGAATCTTGTTATGCCTCCTGGCAGTCTCCCTCAGTGGCTTGAACTACCCATGTCTCGATCAGATTTTCGAGGTCCCAAAGGTGTTCGAGCCATTGAAGTTCGACTGTATTTTGATTTTTTTAGAGAACATTAGACATTACGTTATATGTTAATTTTCTGCTGGAAGAACAATTCACATCACATGTCAAACCTTATTTTCCCTTAAAATTAATTTTAACAATAGAATACACTTTACTATATAACTTTGCTGTCTAGCCTCGGTGTTGGAAAATTAACTAGTTTTCATCAATCTGTATGTCTGTATTCAGTATACGCTTGTTTCAGATTATATGGACAAACATTGCGGCGAGACACTTGACCTGGCCCATGGTCTCCAGCAGTATTCAATTAAACTTAAACTTACACCAAACTATTGGTACCAGCCGGATATGAATTGTATGCTCACGCTTGAAACCACGGAAGACCAGCAACTTATGTTTCATTTCATAAACATGAGAATTCAGTCATCGACATATTGTAGTAGTGACTGGTTGATGTTCCACGATGGGGGCTCTATCAACTCTCCTACAGTTCCAGGTGAGTGACATTGCGTTGCTTTTGTTTGATTCGAGTTTTAACGTCCCCGTCAACACTGTAAAGGTCATTTGGGGACGTTGCTTCCAATTTTGTGGGACTTTTACCCGACATTGAGATAAAATGACATATCAAGCCCTGCAACCCAATGAAACCAATAGGGTTTATAAGCATTGACGGTCCGACACTCGCACCGCTTTGCCTGGGCAGGCTTAGATCCTCTAAGCGGTTTACCAGTACTCGTGTGCAGGTAGGTTTCAGCTCTGCATGGAAGGCGGTGAGGCGGTTCTAACGAGTACCTTCAATCTATATTTTGAGCAGAAATAAGAATAACATCACATATTTTCACCTTAAAATTTTCGTTTTTTTTCGGCGGTAAAGTTTACAATGTATTTGTATAGGTGTGCGTTCGTAATGGACAATTGTTTTAATGATTAGCACTCTGGGAATTATACCAACAGACGACATTTTAAAATAATTTTCTTATTTTTTCCTGAAAACACTTTTAAATATTTTAATATTTCCTGCAAATTGCCTCCAATGGAAAATAAGAAAGACAAGAGCTTCGGGGAAACCGAGGGATGCTCCCCGAAGATGCGCAGTAGTAGGAGGGCTATTTTAGTGAAATGATCCTATACACTTTGAAGTTTGATAAGATTTGTTTGAAGACAAAGGTTATGGGTACTCGTTAGAACCGTCTGAATGAGGAGGTTCTAATGAGTACCATCAGCTGATGTTTGGAGTACAAATAAAGAAACTAGGTAGTGATTTTCAACAAAGAATGCAAACAAAAAAAAAAAAAGAGAAATGTAAGGCCCCTTCCCTGCAAGGACCTGTAAATCTTAAACCATAAGGCAAAGAAAGTTATCAACGAGGTTAAGGTTTTTGGTTTAGGTATGACAAACACACAAGTTATTCTCCTTTGTCAGAATGTAGGTCTTTCTGGGCCTGCACTGTTTGCCAATTACCCCATTTGGGGTTTCCGGTACCAAATGGGTTTAACCTAAAGTCTAAGAATTCCCTAGTTAGTGATTTTCAACAGAGACTCCAAAAATAAGGAGAAATGTAAGGCCCCTTCCGTGCAAGGGCATATAAATCTTAAACCACAAGACAAAGAAACTCAGTTTTGTGTTCCCTAGTAAGTGATTTTCAATGAAGAATGTCACAAGGAATACATATGTGAAATATGAAATAAAAATCAAAAATGAGTTCCTTTAAGAGCAATGAAAACATTCATAAGAAAGAAGATGGGTCATACTACGTAGTTTCGGCTAATAAAGCCTCATCAGTGACCCTGTAATAATCCGGCAAAGAAAGCCAGAGGAAACATACTGCAATTTTGCGAATTTCGAATAGGCAGTCGATTCAAAGACTGATATAAATCAAAATGAGGTCCAAATAATTAAAAACCTGTCTAGAATATGAGTCTAAACCAATAATTTATTTCTGATTTCTCAGAATATTCACGCTGATCTCAAAGGACCAAAAGTAAAATATAAACTACACTATGGTTGATGTACGAGGAGACCTATTACCCATGGTTATGAAAGCCCTATTACCCATGGTTATGAAACAACAGGAGATATTTTTTGAAAAAGGGGAGATAATACAGTGAAAATAAGCAACATAATTATGGCCCTTTGTCAGAATGTAGGTTTTGTGATGGTAAGTATGTGTGTGAAGTTTCATGAGAGTAGGATAAATACTTTTAAAATTTTGACCGAGTTTAAGTTGTTTGGTTATGGCCTGACAAACACACACCGAAAAGCAATACAGTTATGGCCCTTTGTCAGAATGTAGGTCTTGTGATTGTAAGTAAGGGTGTGCAGTTTCATGAGAGTAGGGCAAATACTTTTGAAGTTATGACCGAGGTTAAGTTTTTTGGTTAAGGCGTGACAAACACACAGACAAAAGCAATATGGTTTGTCAGAATGTAGGTCTTGTGATTGTTAGTATGAGTGTGAAGTTTCATGGGAGTAGGGATAATACTTTTGAAGTTAAAACGGTTAAATGTTTTGGTTTAGATTTGAAACTGACTGACAAGGAGATTACTATAGGGCACCCAAAATACTGTGTGGGGCCCTAATTAAGAAGGGAAGTAACTCCGTAAATACTGTTGGCAGGGTTATGCTTCTTGCATTCTGCGATTTCTCTCATAGCCCCCTATCAGTGTATCAAGTTTCACTAAATTACCTTTAAAACATTTAGAGATATGCTCCGGACAAGCTTAATATAGCAAAAACTTAAAACGGAAATAACTCTGTAATTACTTGTGATAGAGTTACAGTTCTTGCACTCTGCACTTCCTCTGATGGCCATCTATCAATGTATCAAGTTTCACTTAAATCCCTTTTATACTTTCAGAGATATGCTCCGGACAATCTTTTCATTGAAATAGTTAAGAAGCGAAGTAACTCCATAAATACTGGTGACAGGGTTATGGTTCTTGTATTTTACGGTTCCCCTCATCGCCCTCTATCAGTATATCAAGTTTCACTTAAATACCTTTAATACTTTTAGAGATATTGAGTGTGACGGACGGGCGGACGGACGGTCGGACGGACGGACAAAGCGGGGACTATATGGCTCCCCCTTCGGGGAGCATAAAAATCATAAATGTGTTGTCTGTTGAAATAGTTTAGAGAATGGTAAAGGATTTTAATGTGTTTTTAAAATACACGCCAAAAGAACATGGTTTTGAATCGGAGTAGATCAGCTATTTATCCATTCAGTGCACTGACGGTCACTTTGAAGAAGAAGAAGAAGAAGAAGAAGAAGAAGAAGAAGAAGAAGAAGAAGAAGAAGGAGAAGAAGAAGAAGCAATGTTAAATTGTTTCATAGTGTATGTTTTTAAGTTGATATATACGTTTTCAAAACAATTTAATATGTGTTTGAATGATGGTAAACGAACAAAACAAAGTGCAAATTACAACACATTCTGATACACGTATGTGAATTAAAGGAGTACAAATACTTCAAGAACTGATCGAATCAGAAATCAAAGCCCATCCCAAACATCAAAGGAGAAGACAGACAACACATCAAAAACATCTGGACACACAGAAGTGTTGAAATGATAACATATACACCTTATTTGCATTATCTGCTGGTTCCTAGTCTGAAGATTATCAGTGTTGGGAAAACAGGTTACCAGACCCCCCCCCCCCCCTGACCTTTCAAGGTCAGGGTGTCTGGTTTCCTGTTTTTCCAATATTGATAAAGTGTAAGCTGGGATCAAGCAAATAATGCAAAAATGGTGAATAAGAAATTGAAAAGCACCGAACATGCAACAAATGAAACTGCAACGCATTGGGACGGCCAGTACTAATTATCGGGGGGTTCAAACCGGTTTTACGGGGCCCTAACCTTCACCCTCATCTTCCGCCGCGGTTGACACAATTAAGCTGGCTGTTCGACACTGTAACATGACGCCTGATTGGATAACGTCGCTTTTGATACTCATGCTTTGGTTTACCGCAGCCCACAACCCCTATTGCTTTGAGGAAAATAGTTGAATTTTTAACAAAACAACCAAATAAGTGCATTTGAATGGGAATAACTGTATTGAAGAGGCCAATCGTCGATTCTATGGCTACTAAGTAGAAGTAAAACAAAGATCATGAATCGATACAATTAACTTTCTCCACCCATCAAAAGACACCAAAGGGAAAGAAATACAAACATTAAGCGACCAGACCATAATGGAAACCTAAACAAAGGAAGGCCATAAGGACAGTTACTTTCCCACGTAATGGCCATATGGCCATCAAAAATAAAAAGACACAAGTGATACACACAGTAAGTAACAAACAACAACATAAATAAACCGCCACAGAACAACCGCCTTGGAACGGTCAGAGGAAAGGTTTGAAACGATTCTATCTCGATCAAGTTTGTAAAGTACTGCCATGATAACTAGGTTAATCTTATACGTTAAAGTTATGTTGTTTTTCTTTCTTGTATTGTCCATGGCATTACGGCTATTGAAGTAACAAGCAAAGACAGCAGTGCAAAAGAAAGCCTTGAAGAATAAAAACAAATCGCATTTATATGATAGATAATACAAGATGGGAGAATTTCTTAAAAAATGTTGTTTCATGATTTATCTTTTATTATTATTATTATTATTATTATTATTATTATTATTATTATTATTATTATTTTTATTAGCTCACTAAAGTCGAAAGCTCATGTGAGGTATTAGTATGGCAATGCATCGGTGTCCGTCGTCCGTCCGTTCACAATTTCAAATAATTATATCTCTGATATCCCTCGACCAATCTTGCTCAAATTTCATGTGGATCATTATCAGGTAGGGGAAAATGCTGCATAAGATTTTTGGACAGGCAGGTAGTATAGGAATCCGGTTGTCACGGAAACATATAGCTCACATAGACGTATAGTTAAAACAAAAACTTAAAAATCTTCTTCTCTGAAACCATAAGGGCACAGAGCTTAGATATTTAATAAGTAGCAACGTTAAGAGGTCACCTACATAAAGCCTGCCACTCATGCTCCTGGGGTCCAAATTGGCCATGCCCCAGGGCTCATTAGCTCCCATAGCCGGCCTCGTTGGTTCAGTCGGATGCGCGTCTGACTGGTGATCAGGAGGACGCGGGTTCGACTCCCGCCGGGGTCGGGAACATTCTTTCGTGGACATTGATCATGAAATCTTTTCTACGGTCGTTCTCTCCCTTCTGCTGATTCAAGAAGGGCAGTTGTCAGTTTCTGGCGAAGGAATGTGCACAGTACTGGTTAACCGCTTACGTATAAGCCTGCCCAAGGAAAGTGTGGATAGGTAAACTGACCGGCTCAAAAATGACCTAAATAGTGTTGACTGGGCCGTTAAACTCCAATACAAACAAACAAACATTAGGTCCCATAGACAAATTATTTGTCTAAATCGCAAAAGAAATAAGGGCGAGGATTGTGGCCACGTAAAATCGATTTAAGCCCCCCAGTGGAAATCTTCCAAGGCGGCTCTTCTGTGGCGATTTATTTATGTTGTTGTTTGTTACTTACTGTGTGTATCACTTGTGTGTTTTAATTTTGGATGGCCATATGGCCATTTTGTGGGAAAGTAACTGTCCTTATGGCCTTCCTTTGTTTAGGTTTCCATTATGGTCTGGTCGCTTAATGTTTGTATTTCTTTCCCTTTGGTGTCTTTTATGGGTGGAGTCAGTTAATTGTATCAATTCCTGATCTTTGTTTTACTTCTACTTTTTAAAATGGGAAAAAACTTCAAAAATCTTCTTCTCTGAAACCACAAGGCCCAGTGCTTAGATTAACGTGTTGAGTAACGTTAAGTGGTCACCTACGTACTTCCTGCCAACCATGCCCCTTGTGTCCAAATTGGCCACGCGCAGGGGCTCATTAGCTCCAACTGATTTATAATGGGAAAAACTTAAAAAATCATCTTCTCTGAAACCACAAAGCCCAGAGCTTAAATATTTAGTATCAAGCAACATCAAGTCGTCACCTACATAAATCCTGCCAAACATGCCTCTGGGGTAGAAATTGGCCACCCCTCGGGGTTCATTATCTTCCATAGACTTAAAATTGGAAAACCTTCAAAAATCTTCTTGTTTGAAAATCACAAGGCCCAGACATTTAATGTGTATATGTGTAAAGTTATTACCTACATAAATCCTGCCAACCATGCTCCTTGTGTCCAAACTGGCCACGCCTTGGGACTCATTAGTTCCCATTGACTTATAATAAAAAAAACACCTTGAGGCGTGGACGGTGTTGTACATTTCAGAACTGGTCATGAACAGACTCAATAAAACCAAGTCTGCTATTTTCGTTTATATGTATTTTGGTGAATAAATTGCTTCCGCTTCTACTTTCCAAAGGATCTTACTCTTCAGAACTTACATGTATTTATAATGGAAAAAAATATTTAAAACTCGTCTCCTCTGAAACCACAAGGCCAAGAGTTAAGATATTTAGTTTGAAGCAACTTCAAGTGGTCACCTACATGATTCCTGTCAACCATGTAACTTGGGACCAAATTGGTCATGCCTGGGTGACTCATTAGCTCTAATAGACTTATATTGGAAAAAAATTCAGAAATCTGCTTCTCTAAAACCACAAGGCCCAGAGCTAAGATGTTTGGCACGAAGCAAAGTCAAATAGTCACCTACAGAAATCCTGCCAACCATGCCCCTGGGGTCCAAATTGGCTACGCCCCATGTTCATTATCTTCCATAGACTTAAAATGGGAAAATCGTAAAAACTCTTCTACTCTGAAACCACAAGGCCAGAATTCAGATGTTTAGTGTGAAACAATGTAAAGTGGTCACCTACATAAATCCCGCCAAGCACGGTCCTTTGGTCAAAATTGGCCAAGCCCCAGTGCTCATAAGCTCCCATTGACTTATAATGGAAAACAATTCAAAATCCTATTCTCTGATACCACAAGGCCCAGAGCTAAGATATTTAGCATGAAGCAACGTCAAGTGGTCACCTATATAAATCCTGCTAGTCATACCCCTGGGGTCCAATATGCCACACGCTCCGGGGCTCATTATCTCCCGTAGACGTACATTGGATGGGTAAAACTTCTCTGAAACCATAAGGCTCAGAACATCGATATTTAGTGTGAAGCAACGTCAAGTGATCATCTACATAAATCCGGCCCACCATGTTTCTGGGGTCCAAGTTAGTCACGCCCCTGGGCTTATTAGCTCCCATAGACTTAAAATTGGAGAAGCTTAAAGAGCCCAGAGCTTAGATAGTTAATGTGAAGCAACGTCAAGTGGTCGCCTACATAAATCCTGCCAACCATACCCCTTGGTTCCAAATAGTCCACATCCCGGGGGTCATAAACGCCAACTGATTTATTATAGGAAAAACTTCAAAAACCTTCTTCCCTGAAACCACAAGGCCAAGAGCTTAGATATTTAATATGAAGCAATGGGAGGTGGTCGTCTATATAAAGCCTACCAATCATGCACCTAGGATCCATACACCCAGGGCTCATTAGCTTCTGTAGACTTATAATTGGAAAGCCTTCGAACATCTTCTTCTCTGAAACCAAAGGCCCAAAGCTTTGATATTTAATGTATACCAACAATAAGTGATAAAATATTTAAATCCTTCCAATCATGCCCCTAGGGTCCAAGTTGGTAATGCCCCTGGGACTCATTAGCTCCCATAGACTTATTGGGAAAAACTTCAAAAATCTTCGCCTCTGAAACCATAATGCCCAGAGCTTAGATATTTAGCATTAGGCAAGGTTAAGTGGTCACCTACATAAATCCTGCAGAACATGCCCATGGGTTCCAACTTGACCACGCCCAGGGGCTAATTAGCTCCCATAGACTTATAAAGGGAAAAACTAAGAAAAGCTTAGATATCTTTTATGTAACAATGTTAAGTGATCACCTACATACATCCTGCCAGTCATGCCCCCGGTGTCCAAATTGGCCACGCTTTAGCTCCCATAGATTAAAAAAATGGGAAAAGCGTTTGAACTCTTATTCTCTGAAGCCATATGTCCCAGAGCTAATAGATTAGTGTGTTGTAACGTTAAGTGGTCACCTACATTAATCCTGCCTCGCCCCCCGCCCATCGGGGCTTGGAGAAATATATTGGGTTACATGGTGCTTCCATGCCGAGCTGAAACTGACCACATATGAGTACTGGTAAACCGCTTAGAAGGATTAAGCCTGGCCAAGCAAAGCGATTTGAGTCAGACCGCCAAATGCATATAAGACTTTTGGTTTCATTAGGCGGCAGGGCTTGAGATGTCATTTTATCTAAATGTCAGGTAAAAGTCTCACAAAATTGGAGGCAGCGTCTCCAAAATGACATAAATAGTGTTGACGGGGTCGTTAAACCTCAATTAAATAAATGAAACATAAATCCTGCCAACCATGCCCCTAACGTGCAAACTGACCACGCCCGTGGCTCATTTGCTCCCATAGATTAACATGTATAATAAAAAAAAGAAAAATCTTCTCTGAAACCATAAGGCCCAGGGCTTAGATATTTAGTATGAAGCAACTTTAAATAGTCACCTACATAAATAATGCAATCCATGTCCCATGGTCCAAAGTGGCCAAGCCCTGGGGCTCATTAACTCCCATTGACTTATAATGGAAAACAAAAATTTCAAAATCTTCTTCTCTGAAACCATAAGTCCAAGAGCTTAGATATTTTGTATGAAGCAACGCTAAAATGAATCACCTACATAAATTCTGCCAACAATGTCCCTTGGGTTCATCTTGGCCATACCCCAGGGAAACCTAAGCTCCCATAGACTTTTAATTGAAAGAACTTCAAACAGTCTTCTTCTCTAAAACATGAGACACACAGCTTATCAAAATGTTCCTCAGGTGAGTGGCTTAGGCTCATTGAGCCTCTTGTTATTATTATTATTATTATTATAACAGGTCTTTCTGGTAAATATTGCGGTCACCAAGCCCCGTCTGGTGATTACCACACGAGTAGGCACATGCTGACATTATACTTTATGAGTGATACAAGCTCGCAGGATAGAGGATTTGATATGATTATTACGAGATACCATACTGGTAAGTATTCTACTCAGCCAGGTTGAGGAGAATGTATCCATCTTTTGCGACTGAAACTCTTTCACAGCAACAGGTAAGGTTCGTATTTTTAATAACTGAAGGATAGCTTTCGTTATTTCACGACCCGCAGAAAAAGCGACCGACTGAAGTCGGTTGATTTTCTAAGAGTGCCCTAAAATCACCGTGTCATTCTGTCAGTCTTGGAATATTGGAATATTTAAACAATTTTTGGCATACTGATAGATATTAATAAGATCTAACCAATGAACTTGCGAAATATTACATTCCATTTAGTATAGCCTCGCCGAGGCGAAAAATGTGAAAATTTTCGAACTGCTTCTCCTCGGAAACCGTTGGGCCGATTGAAGTCAAATTTCATATGGAGCCTCTATGGGATGGGGAAAAATTTGCTCATGGGGTCCAGGTCACATGACCAAAATGGCCGCCAAGCCATATATGGTCTGTCTGTCTGTCCGTCCGTAACCCGTTTGTGGAAATCGGTGATAGTGACTTAACCGCTTGGAATATTTAAACAATTTTTGGCATACTGATAGATATCAATGAGATCTAACCAATGGACTTGGAAATATTACATTCCATTTAGTATAGCCTCGCCGAGGCGAAAAATGTGAAAATTTTCGAACTGCTTCTCCTCGGAAACCGTTGGGCCGATTGAAGTCAAATTTCATATGGAGCCTCTATGGGATGGGGGAAACCAAAATTTGCTTATGGGGTCCACGTCACATGACCAAAATGGCCGCCAAGCCATATATGGTTAAAACCCTTCAAAAATAGTCTTCTCCAGAACCACTGGGCAGATTTCCACGAAACTTGATAAATAGCATCTGGGACGTAAATTGCTAAAATGGTGACCCTGGGTTGACCTTGACCTTCTTTGTGCCTAGGTCATTTTTTGACACATATGCTTTTGTATTGGAAAAGTGAGAATGCATTTTATCCTGCAAACGATTCAGAATACAGTACTAAAGTATAAGATTTATTTTTGCTCCTTACGATAAGGCGCGTTTATTGGGGGAACCGTTTTAGGTCCAGGTCACATGACCAAAATGGCCGCCATACCCATATATGGTGACACTCATAAAGCTAAAAGCATCCGGCGGGTCGTGCACTTCAGCTGAAGCACTGGTTTCTATATATAAACCTATGTTCTGTATACTCATTAGAACCGTCTCGCCGAGGCGGTTCTAGTGAATATCTACAACATAGGTTTTTATTGAGTATTAACACAAGCTACACTTCCGTAAACGTATCCGTTGCTATTTTAACTTTCTAAAAACATTTTTTCTGGACTCTGTTGTTAAAAGTGCTTTAAGCGTTACGAGATCATTATTGTTTAAATTGTTAACTGCTCAAGCAAGTGTAATATCTTATAATCTGGTATTTCTGCTGGAAACATCACGTGAACAAGTCCGTGAAATAAAGACCCCCCCCCAACCCCTCTTTATATAGAGAAAACTGGGGTTTATGGGGGTAAACAGTATTTTCCTTATTTCAGCTCCAAGACATAGGTTGTGGGTACTCGTTAGAACCGCCTCAATGAGGCGGTTCTAACGATTACCCAAAACCTAAATTTGGAGTATAAATAAGAAAAATATCAGGGATTTTCATCAGGAAAGTAGCCATTTTGGAGATGAGAAATATGCACAATGTCGCACGGGTTTACGGGGGTAAACAGTATTTTCCTTATTTCTGTTCCAAGACATAGGTTGTTGGTACTCGTTAGAACCGCCTCAATGAGGCGGTTCTAACGAGCACCCAAAACCTATGTTTGGAGTATAAATAAGAAAAATATCAGGGATTTTCATCAGGAAAGTAGCCATTTTGGAGATGAGAAATATGCACAATGTCACACGGGTGTGTTATCGTAATGGTTGTGCTTAGCTTTTTGCAATTGCAAAAGCTACTCATTTTTCAGCACAAAATGCATATGTCATATTTAATGATCAACGTTCCAACGTTGCCCCCGCCCATCGGGGCTTGAAGAAATAAATGGGCTGCATGATGCTTCCACGCAGAGCTGAAACCAACCCGCACACGAGTACTGGTTAATCGCTTAGGGGATCTAAGCCTGCCCAGGCGAAGCGGGTTGGACTGTCCATTCTAATACACCCTTATTGTTTCATTGGGCGGCAGGGCTTGAGATGTCATTTCATCTCAGTGTCCGGTAAAAGTCCCACAAAATTGGAAGCAACGTCTCCAAAATGACCTTTACAGTGTTGACGGGGGACGTTAAACCTCAAATCAATCAAACAAACAAAGTTCCAACGATATGTTTACTAGCGATGCCGTTAGTTTTGAACAACTGGCCCCTGGTATATTGGAATCTACTCTTAAAAGAAAATGCTTGCCCAAATAAGGCGAAATTAGTTTTCTTTGAGAGAGGACCCATTCATTTTTAAGAGTGCTAAATTTACAGATAACAATGGAATAAGCTAACTTGAGGACGAAATGGTCATAGTGAGCAATGGTGGTCGGTCAGTGTCCGTCGTCCGTTGTCAGCAATTCGATGTAGCTTAGCAAGTTATGCTCGCATGAACAAGGTACCCCCAGAGCTAAAAATAGAAATATATGTTAATGAAAACTCCACATGTACCCTTGATCAAATTGTTTTCCAATATCCACAGGAGCATTGCTTCGGTGACCCTCTAGCAAACTTAAATGGTCCGCTGTATTGAACTATCAGAGCTAATATAGTCAACATTTAAACTTTAACACCTCCTAAACTATTGGGCCAGTTTTATTCAGACTTCCCCTCGAATGTTGATTTGGTGACCGTCTATAAAAATATCTGAAACGGGTCTGCACCAATAAGAGTGGATTAGACCTAAATATTCTTCTACATTCAAACTTCACAGAAAGGCTGCTTACTATGGATGACCCTCTACCAAAAATAGCTAAAAAATTTCAGCTCTAATGAAACCTAGCAAGAAAAGGACACACAAGAAAGGCCACAATCCCAGATCGCAGCCGTCTCAAGTCGAATCTATAGAGTGATACGAAGGCACACACAAAAAACGAAACATGAACCAACGGCACGAAGCCAAATAACAGTTAAGACACTGCAAAAGAACGTCCGCCTTGGGACGGGCAGTAGTAAAACTACTGGGACTTCAACTCCGAAGTTTATGAAATTTCAACCCTCGCCCTCAGTTTCAGTTCAGTATCAAACAAAATAACAATAACAAATTGATCCGCAAGTAGGCTTTCTAGCTCAACAGTGAGTCATGATAAAATACATGGTAAAATGGTTATGTAAAGATTAATATTATCATGAATCAGGGTTGAGGACTCAACAACAATCCGACGTCAGAGCAGAAGAAAACAACCAGTTAGATCACGGAGGGCCGAACCCAGGAAATACCCGGCTCCACCCTTCCCGAATTCAAAGGATTTAGGGTGGGATCGTCATAAAAGAGTCCGGAGTGCGGCCCACCGCCGTGCAACCAAAGAACGAAGCAAAGTTGTCCACTGCAAAAGGGTCGACAAACAAACACGCGGTCTGTCGTATAACATCCATGCTATAACCACTTTTCATGTAGTCACTTTTTTCTGAACTGACCAGAAAATTATCACTACCTAGTATTCTTCTGAATTTATAAACTAAATCCCCATAAATCTCAGGTTCCGACAGTCCCTGTTACAGAAGTGTCTTCGAAGAAATACCATATATAGTAATAATGTCGTAATACGTATCGACGATAAACATGATGACCACCAGACCACTAGAAGTAACATACGTGGGCTGATTGTTATGTTATGAGCCTCATCACTACGATAACACCTCCATGTGGTGGATAGTACTTTTTTCATACCTCAAAAAAGGTAATTTTGTGATGAAAATTTGTGATAATTTTCTTATTTATACGCCAAACATATGTTTTGGGTGCTCGTTAGAACTGCCTCAATGAGGCGGTTCTAACGAGTACCCACAACCTATGTCTTGGAGTAGAAATAAGGAAGATGATGTTTACTCCCGTAAACCCCAGTTTTCTCTATATAAATTGGGGTTTAGAGGGATCTTTATTTCACGGACTTGTTCACGTGATGACTGAAGTATTTTAATTTTGTCGGACATATTGTATTATTTTTTCAACGAATGTCAAGTTTGCCCAAAAGGATTCATTTCATGCCCTCGAAGTACTTCCCGTGGCAAAAAAAAAAAAAAAAAAAAAAATGCAAATTTTCAGCCGATGTATCCACTTCTTGAAGGCGTTACCGTACGCTGATTTGTGCACAGTAATAAGGTACTGATGGATGGCAGATATAAGTGCTTGTCGAGACTGGCATTTCCGCCCAGCAAGGATTGATTTCAATTTCGGAAACAAAAAAAAATCACGTGTGGCAAGGTCTTGGGAATACGGGAAGGCGGGTGGGGTGGGTTTGGGGGTGAGGCAAAACAGTTGCGAAGGTATGAACGGGGGCATTGTCATGTAGAAGACGGACATGTTTAAAACCAGTGGCAGATAATTCTTTTTCAGTTTCTTCAGGACTACGTATTTGTGGTACTTGCTGTTGATGCTTTTGCCCTTTTTCACCGGCACATTTATTGCGACTCCACCAGAGAAGATTGCATTCAAAACATCCTTTGTACTCAAAGAACTTTTCGCAATTATTGCACGTCGGGTGTGTTTAGTGGCCCAGATCTTATCGCTAACCTTTCTGATGGGCTCAAAATAATGGACTAGGTTTTATCACCTGTGTCGACATCGCCGGGCAAACTGCTTTTTTGTCATATTTTGGAAACCATTGGAAGCTTTCGGCCACTTTAACCCGTTGCCTCTTTTACCCATTAGTCAACAAATGTAGCACCCATCTAGCACAAATATTTCTGACACCAAATGCTTCTTCAAAATAAGGTGAACCGTTGATAGTAAAATGCCTACCGTTTGTGCAATATCACGAACTGTAAATCTGGCATCTCCTTCAATGATTTCTTTTATTTTGGAAACGTTTTCTTTACGAGATGCAGATTTTGGCCTACCTGATTTCGGTGCATTTTGATGGACTCCACACCAAGCTCAAATTTCTTTTTCCATCGCCGAACTGTGTCATAAGACCATAGGGGCTTGAATCATGAAAAGAAAAAAAAAATAAAATAAAAATGATGTTTTTTGGTACTATATTAGAGACAAGGTGGGAAACTTCGGCTCAATATTTGGGGGGTTACCTCATTTTATCCAGTGTATCTGTTTCGCAAATGCAGTTTTTCACCTGCTTATTATGAATTATACAAGTTAAATATGTCCCCTTTGCAACAATAATCCGCCTCTGTCTTTCACTTGCAGGAAACACGTTTTTTCTCGCATTGAATAAAGCAGAATCTCAAAATTCGGCATAAACGTGTGCCAAAGCTTTCAGGTTTTCATCAATCACAAGCGAACTAGGGTTACGGAGGAAACTTTTTCGCTTTCACCCGTTGTCTTTCATTTAACTTTAGCTCTCTGGGCCAATTTGAATCCAAAAAGATGTATTCGCAGCTCTAAAAATTTATATTTTGCTACTTTTGGTTCGCTTTCCGCAGTATTCTGTCAACGATCTGAACAGTTACAAGGCGCTTGCAATAATCGTCGTGTTTAAGAAGCGGGACGTGCAGATATAATCCGTAACTTTGCAAACTACGTCCGGCAGTGGAGTAGCTAGGGTTACTGTTAAAATATGTGTGATAGCCTTGATTTCTCCTTTGATTTTTTTCAATGTAACATATTCTGCTAGGACTACGTATACATGTATACGCAGATAAGATAACTGTACGGTGTTTCTACGTATAATGAGCTGTGCTCTGCGAATATTGTATTGTATCGCTTTGCGTTCAACTGCCAATTCAGCCGCTGTAACTTTTTTGACACATGCGCAGAAAAGGACACAAAAATGTTTACTGAAAAGCAGAAGACGGCCTTAGATCTGATAAAAACAAGTGTATTTTGTCTAATGTTTACTGCTCTGTCTCTGTCTCTGTTTCTGTCTCTCTCTCTCTCTCTCTCTCTCTCTCTCTCTCTCTCTCTCTCTCTCTCTCTCTCTCTCTTTCAGATATTTGGGAGAAATTTGTGAGGTCTTAAGATTAAGTAAAGGGGCATGGAAATATTGTGTACTGTTTATTCCAGAGGCAGAAAGAACGGTGTACAGACCTAAACTGCACCAAACTGGCCCAAGGATTGTCAGTAAAACTGACAAATAATAAAACTTTTTTTTCATGCTCATCTGATAGGGTATAGAATTTTTCCGGCCCATAAATAAAAAAAATGTAATGCAAACACATAGAAAACAATGTAGCCCATACTTCTATGAACGCATCGAGTCACATGTTTTTCAGTGACGTCAAGTGACGTCACTCTAAACCATGGTTCTCTACGGGCGTTGGTGGGGTCAACGCTGTTCCTCTCTTCCTCTCTTTGTAGAAAAAACGGCGTGTAAATGTTTTTCAGTTTGAAAAGTTTGCCCTATAAGCATTTTTTTTCGCCCAGTGATGAGGGGCAAAGAATGTAATTATAAAAAATATTTTTTTTCTGCTTTTTATGAAAGTACGAACGACAGAGAGTGGCTATTAAGGTTTACATGAACCCTTTGGGGGTTCATTTACTTTGCACGCAACCCACTGCGTTCGTACTATCATAAACAGCAGAAAAAATAAGTTTATTTTGTTTTCTTTGCCTCATACTGCTGCCTCACTCCAGGGTTTATTAACTATCTCAATATGTCAATCATTGCAAAACACCCACATTGAGCTAGAGGTAATTTTGTTTTGTAGCATGTTTTATTATCCATGCGATTAGGGGAGCACCCTCTCAGTTTCTCCTGAAATGTACATTTTTACAGTGAAAATGACATGTCCTTATCAACTTTTAATGAAATTGACATTCAATTTTTCACAAACTGCTGTGAAGTATCAAGGAAAACAGGTCATAAAATGTACATGCTCGGGTTTTTATTTCATGTGTAGCACTTTACATGTAAATAAATGGATGCTTTAGATACAAACTTTAGCGGCTCACTGGAAAAATGATTTTTTCATCAGGAGGTATGAATATTAAAAGACTAACTTTTTTGTTGTGCTACATTTGTGTGAATGTGCTTTTTCACTTATTAATTTCTGTATATGTGTGCAGTCTTTGCAGATAGTTTTTTCCATTTAAAACGCAAAGTATTCGGCCCCGAGAAATAGATAGGCAACGTGACTCTTCCAAGCCGAGCTGAAACAAACCCGTACACGAGTACTGGTAAACCGCTTTGAGGATCTAAGCCTTCCCAGGCAAAGCAGTGCAAGTCGGACCGTCTATGCTTATAAACCCTATTGTTTTCATTGGGCGACAGGGCTTGAGATCTCATTTCATCTCAGTGTCGGGTAAAAGTCCCACAGAATTAGTTTATACTCATTTATTTTTAGTTCGATTGCGCTGGAACCTTCAAGCTTATTTAATCGCTCTCAAACACTCATACCGGATGTTTACAGGCGCACGAGAGAGAGGCAGAAACTATTACACCACTGCTTCCCATTTACATCTGGGTGGAGTGAGGCAGTGTCATTACGTGTCTTGCCCAAGGACACACCTTAATACCGGGTGCCGGATTCGAACGCACAACCTCTCGATCATGAGTCGAACGCGTTAACCACTGCGCTATCGAGGCTGACAAAATTGGAAACAACGTATCCAAAATTACCTTAACAGTGTTGACGGGGACGTTAACCCACAAATCAAACAAAACAAACAAATTCAGGTTAATACAACCTTACTGAGCAGAAGGATTGAGCAATGATTTTTACCAAAGTCCCTATATCAATGGATGTGACCGAATTCATAAACAGAAGCGTTCACTTCAGAAACTCGGGGATGAGAGAGCATGTGTGTGCTGCACTGTAGGGGTTCTGTCCCCTTAAATCCCTGTTGGAAAAGGACCCAAAGGGCCCAACCTAAATAGTGCGTATTATTATTTACTAGCCATTCGTGACCCAGGATAAAAATTTCAAAACATAAAAAGGAATATGTTGCAATGGGGAACAAATTGTTTCCATGCTGCATTCTTTGGTGGCATTTTTAACAGGCTGGATATTTTTTTATTTCTGTCTACACAAGTATGAGTGAAACTGTTTTGAAAATAATACAGTGAGTGAAACTGTTTTGAAAATAACACAAAACGTCCACCATTTCAACAAACAATACATTTCACTTTTTCTGAATCCGGTATGGAGATAACTGCGGCTCATCCCTGCCTTCCTAAATTTAGCCACCTAGCACAGTGGTTTGTCCATTTGCCTCAGATGCTATAGGTCCCAGGTTCAATCCCCCACAGCGGTGACAAAATTTCGGTGTATAAACACGCTCCATTGGCATCATTTGCAGGTATAAATGTCATAAAGTGCATCGTCCTTCGGATCTGGACGTTACCTGGGGGCCCCTGTGCAGGGAGAACCATCCCCTGTGCAGGTTAAAGAAAAGTAGAAGTAAAACAAAGATCAGGAATTGATACAATTAACTTACTCCATCCATAAAAGACACCAAAGGGAAAGAAATACAAACATTAAGCGACCAGACCATAATGGAAACCTAAACAAAGGAAGGCCATATGGACAGTTACTTTCCCACAAAATGGCCATATGGCCATCCAAAATTAAAAGACACAAGTGATACACACAGTAAGTAACAAACAACAACATAAATAAATCGCCACAGAAGAGCCGCCTTGGAACGGTCAGTGGAAGATTTCCACTGGGGGGCTTAAATCGATTTTACGTGGCCACAATCCTCGCCCTTACTTCCGTCGCGATTTAGACAAAACATTTTGTTCAGTCCGCATGAAGGCCTCCTAACTCATCAGTGCAACATCTCCGTGAACACAGAAATCAAAGAACCACAGAGGTGAGACAACCCTCACGTAATTACATGATTACTGTGTACTCTTTCATCCTTCAAAACTGGAGTACCGTTTGTGTCCCCTCTTGGGTTTTCGTTGTTCATTTGAGGTTTAACGTCCCCATGAACACTGTATAGGTCATTTTGGAGACATTGCTTTCAATTTTTGGGGGACTTTTATCCAACATTAGTTGAAATGATATCTAAAGGCCTGTCATCCGAAGAAACCAATAGGGTTTCTAAGCATGGACGGTCCGACTCGCACCACTTTGTCTGGGCAGGCTTAGATCCTCTAAACGGTTTACCAGTACTCATGTAGGTCGGTTTCGGCTCTGCGAGGAATCATCATGCAGCCAATCTATTTCTTCAAGCCCTGATGGGCGGGGCCTCTCTTGGGGTTTAGTTGGAAATGGAAGAAAAATAGCGATAATGCTCATTTGTCACTACCTCAAACGGTTTAAAATTAAATAGCACCGGTCGTTCCGGTCGTTAGTTCATCGATAAAGTAGCCCGGAATCAGCAGAAAAACCAAGCTTCGCGGCGATTGTTTTCTTGATCTGTTACAGAAAGAGAAGTGAAAGTAGCAAAATCTAAATTTAGAGCTGCAAATACATCATTTTGGATTCAAATTGGTCAACAGAGGTTTATTTTAATGAAAGACATCAGTTGAAAGCGAAAATACTTTCCTCCGTAACACTAGTTCGCTTGTGATTGATAAAAACCTGAAAATTTTTGGCACACGTTTATGCCGAATTTTGAGTTTCTGCTTTATTCAATGCAAGAAAAACATGTTTTTTTGCAAGTGACAGACAGAGGCGACATATTTAACTTGTATATTTCAAAATAAGCTGGTGAAAAACTGCTTTTGCGAAATAGATACACTGGGTAAAATGAGGTAACCCCCAAAAAATTGAGCCGAAGTTTCCCTCTTTGTCTCTAATATAGTACAATTTTTTTTCTTTTCTTTTTTCATTTTGTTTTCATAATTCAAGCTCTTATAATTATGCATAAGACACACAAGAAAGTCTACACAGAAGAGGATGATAAGGTAAGGCGGATGAACGATTTCTTTGTAGGACAAACCGACCTTGACGAAACAAATGCCACTTTATCACATGACATTCCCCGTCCTGGACATAGCCTGAACTCTGTCTCTAATTCACCCTCCGAAGTTGAATCTGTTTTAAAATCTCTAAAATTAGGCAAGGCAACGGGTCCCGACTCTATAAACAGCCGCGTGTTGAAGGAACTAGCACAACCTCTTTCTTTCCCTCTTAGTGATCTATTTAACTTCTCGTTAACCTCTGGCAAGATACCTTTGATATGGAAGGAAGCAAATGTAACTCCGATTTTTAAAAACGATGACCCCTCAGTTGTTTCTAATTATAGGCCTATATCTCTTCTGAGTGCAGTGGGTAAAGTCTTTAAAAAAATAGTGCATAAACATTTATTTAATTTCATCCGTGATAATGACATACTGAAAACATTACAGTCAGGATTTATTCCCGGAGACTCTACGGTTAATCAGCTCGTAGATATTTATAACACTTTCTGCCAATCTCTTCACCAAGGCAAAGAAGTTCGCACAGTGTTTTGCGATATAAGCAAGACATTTGATAGAGTGTGGCACCGAGGCCTTCTCTATAAGCTTGAATATGCTGGGATCTCTGGTTCTTTCCTGGCGTGGCTTAAGGACTATTTGAACGACAGGAAACAGAGAGTTGTATAACCTGGATCTGCTTCTTCGTGGGCAGCTCTTAAAGCAAGTGTGCCGCAGGGATCTATTTTAGGCCCCATTCTTTTTCTTATCTATATTAACGACATTGTAGACGATATTCCCTCTTGCATACGGTTATTTGCCGACGATACCAGCCTTTATATTATTGTAGATAACCCTATACATGCGGCTGATGAACTGAATGCAGACCTCGCAAAAATACATTCGTGGGCGACTAAATGGCTTGTATCTTTCAACCCGGCGAAATCTGACTCCACGGTATTATCACGGAAACATAATAAACCCCTTCATCCACCGCTTAACATGAAGCAGCAATTGATTGATGATGTGAACTTCCACAAACACTTAGGTCTTACATTCTCAAAGGACTGTTCCTGGCACGACCATATAGAACTGGTAAAAGCGAAAGCATGGCTTCGCATAGATATTATGCGGTGACTGAAATTCCAGCTTGATAGAAAGTCTCTTCAGACTATATTTATATCTTTTGTAAGACCATTTCTAGAAAATGCTAATGTTGTTTGGGATAATTGCACTCAGCAAGAGTCAAACGATTTGGAAAAAATCCAAAATGAAGCTGCTCGTATTGTCACAGGAGCAACTTAACTTGCACCAATCCAATCACTTCTATCTGCCACAGGGTGGGAAAGTCTTGCATCTAGAAGAGAAAAACATATACTCATCCTCTACTATAAGATGGTTAACAATATGACCCCCGAATAAAAATCAAAAATGAGTTCCTTTAAGAGCAATGAAAACGGGTCATACTACGTAGTTTCGGCTAATAAAGCCTCATCAGTGACCCTGTAATGATCCGGCAAAAGAAGCCAGAGGAAACATACTGCAATTTTGCGAATTTCGAATAGGCAGTCGATTCAAAGACTGATATAAATCAAAATGGGGTCCAAATAATTAAAAACTTGTCTAGAATATGAGTCTAAACCAATAATTTATTTCTGGTTTCTAAGAATATTCACGCTGATCTTAAAGGACCAAAAGTAAAATATAAACTGCACTATGGTTGATGTACGGGTGACGTTTTACGGCCGCCACACGGCACAACACCAGCTGCAGTGAAGGCAGATAAAAATAAAAAATGAGTTCCTTTAAGAGCAATGAAAACATTCATAAGAAAGAAGATGGGTCATACTACGTAGTTTCGGCTAATAAAGCCTCATCAGTGACCCTGTAATGATCCGGCAAAAGAAGCCAGAGGAAACATACTGCAATTTTGCGAATTTCGAATAGGCAGTCGATTCAAAGACTGATATAAATCAAAATGGGGTCCAAATAATTAAAAACCTGTCTAGAATATGAGTCTAAACCAATAATTTATTTCTGGTTTCTAAGAATATTCACGCTGATCTAAAAGGACCAAAAGTAAAATATAAACTGCACTATGGTTGATGTACGGGGAGACGTTTTACGGCCGCCACACGGCACAACACCAGCTGCAGTGAAGGCAAATAAAAATAAAAAATGAGTTCCTTTAAGAGCAATGAAAACATTCATAAGAAAGAAGATGGGAATACCTCTCTTCACTTGTACCACCAACTGTTGGCAGTATATCTCGATACAATTTGCGTAATGAGACGAACCTTCAGACATTTCCTGCAAGATCTCAACAATACTATAACTCATTTCTTCCTTCAACTACGCGAATTTGGAATAATCTTGTGGAAGATACTAAGAACTCACCATCTGTAGCAACTTTTTAAAAAAAACTTAATAATGATATTAACAAACCCCCACGATACTACCAAACTGGTTCACGACTATGACAAATACATCATGCTCGATTACGACTGAACTGTAGCTCTTTACGCCAACATCTTTTTCAGAAAAATATTATTGACAATCCTTTATGTGAATGTGGCATAGTTGAAAACACTTCACATTTTTCTTAATATGCAACCGTTTCGGACAGATCAGGCAAGAGCTGCTAAATAGAGTCTCGATATATTGTCAACCAACACTAAATATTTTCTTATATGGTAGTACTGACCTGCCAGAAGATAAAAACGAAGACATCTTTTTAGCGGTGCAAGATAACATACTAAAAACTAAACGCTTTTGTTAGCTCGTTCGACTGTTTAAACGTTCGAACTGTCTTTAAAATTAATTAGTTTTGACCACAAGCGTTTATATGGCATAAACTACGTTAAGGAAAATTTAGATGCGCTACTTTCAAATGCGAACACACACACACACACACACACACACACACCCCCCCCACACACACACACACACACACGTCGGCACGTCGGACATACATTGAAAACATTGAATCCAGCTTTTTACAGGTTTATTGCTGAATGTTGTCAAAAGTATAATGAATCTTAACTATTACAAAACTGGCTATATGTTCCACAACCCCGTGGAGCCCTTACCAACTCTCTACTATATTTATGTTTACTCAGTTATAAAAGTGTGATTAATTTCACATTTTTATTGAATGACAATTACAATATGATTGTGCACACAATAGTATTGCAAACACTTGGGATACAGATTCGAAAAAGTCACTGGACTTTTTTCTGAATCCCATTTGTATAGTGGCTGTATTGTAATCGTATTCTATACTGTTTCGTATATTTACTATGTATTATGCAAATGAAATAAAGTTTAAACCAAGAAAGTCCGTAAGCTGTAGAAATTTCAGTCATCAGCTGCTTAAAAAACAACCAAGTTTTAGCGAGCTTTGCTGTAAATAAAAATAAAGGCAATGATCAGGAATAGATACAATTAACCCGTCAGAGACACCGAAGGGAAAGAAACACAAACATGAAACAACAGACCCTAATGGAAACATCAATAGCGGAAAACCAAAAGGACAGTGACTTTCCTACAAAATGGCCAACTGGCTATCCAAATCAAAATAATATAAGCGACAAAAATAAACCGCGACAGAAGAACCGCCTTGGAACTGACAGTGAAACGATTTCCTCTCGGGGTGGGGCTTCAATCAATTTTACTTGGTCACAATCCTTGCCCTCACTTCCGTCGCGATTTGGACAAATAATTTATTCAGTCAGCATAAATACCTCCTAACTCATCAGTACATCATCATAACAAAAATCAAACAACCACAGAGATGAAACAACGGCGAGAACCCGACAGCAAGAAATCACTGAAATGCGGGAACTAAAGAAAACCAACAGTTAGACTGATGGACCCAACCAGATACGAAGCATCAGGCACCAACCAACATTACGTATACTTAGATTCTGTCTAGTTCTCTTTAGAAGCCTCCGTGGTGTAGTGGTTACGCTACTCGCCTTATAAACCAGGGATAGCAGGATCGATCCCGGACTTCTCCAGACTTTCGGATGGGTCTTTAAACCGAGGTCCCGTCTCCGTATGACCTTAGCTGTTGGAGGGACGTAAAACTCAAAACACTCACTCTGTCTAATTCTCAGTAAGCCTTTACGCTGGAACCGTCATAGAATCTGAGGCCTGACCCACCGGCGTGCAATTAAAGAGGAAAGCAAAGCTGTCAACCGTGATTGGGTTAACTACCATGCATGCAGTCTGTCGTATAACATTTATGTTGTACCCAAACTTTTTATATCGAAGAAAGATTTTACGAAATTGTGTGCTCAAGTCATTGCGGTTATATATTTTTCTGAATTCTTATACTAAGTCACCATAAAACTCGGGTTCCGATAGATGTATGTCCAATACTGAATTTTGAAATTAAATCCGAATGATGTCTGTAAAAGTTTAAAAGGTTTTGCGCAGGTTATGGCACCGATAACCCTGATTAAGAAGTTTAGCAGTTAACAATTTATTACGAGTGTTGAAGTCAGTTACATTACGACACACTCTGGCAAATCGAATCAAGTGCGAAATATAAACTCAATAGGATGGCACACGAGGAACATCACCATCAAAAAAAAAAAAAAAGGAAAATTAATGCCCGTATTTCGTCTTTCTTGTTGACGCTTCTACCAAACATTTTCATTGTGGCCTCCGGCCAATGCAACAGACCTCGGACCTGTATCTGGGCCAATACGAAATCACTTGATTAATAACATAATAGTATTGCTTTTTATCGTACCCCACGTGGATATCCAGCTAGAGGACAATACGCAATTCATTTCGAACATACTTCGTAATCTCATTCAGTATTTGTACACCTTCAGTGCCTCGACGCCCTTTTTTCTCGGCTGTTTAGAAAGTCATCCGCTGCATATATGACGTCGTTCTGTTTGTTTGTTTGATTTGAGGTTTAACGTCCCCGTCAACACTGTAAAGGTCATTTTGGACACATGCTTCCAATTTTGTTTGACTTTCACCCGACCTTGAGATGAAATGACATCTCAAGCCCTGTCGCCCATTAAAACAACTAGGGTTTATAAGCATGGACGGTCTGACTCGCACCGCTTTGCCTGGACAGGCTTGCCCCCAAGTGGAATTCTTTCCACTGACCGTTCCAAGGCGGTTCTTCTGTGGCGGTTTATTTATGTTGTTGTTTGTTACTACTTACTGTGTGTATCACCTGTGCTTTTTTATTTTGGATGGCCATTTGGCCAGTTTGTGGGAAAGTAACTGTCCTTATGGCCATCCTTTGTTTAGGTTTCCATTTTGGTCTGGTCACTTCATGTTTGTGTTTCTTTCCCTTTGGTGTCTTTGGTGGGTAGAGTAAGTTAATTGTATCGATTCCTGATCTTTGTTTTACTTCTACTTTAGATCCTCTAAGCTGTTTACCAGTACTCGTGTGCGGGTCGGTTTCAGCTCTGCGTGGAAGCATCATGCAACCCATATATTTCTTCAAGCCCCGACAGGCGTCATAATCGGACTGAAAGTGAGTGCCTGGAATAGCCGTTTTCAATTTTGGAAATAGATGCAAGTCTGATGGACCGAGATCACGTGAATACGCCGCGGATGCTCAATCAATTAAAGCCACAGTCGTGAATGGCAGCCATAGCAATGACTGACTTGTAAACAGGAGCATTGCCCTAATGTAACAACTAAACTTTGGTGAGCTTTCCGCGGCGCTTAAGTTCAATATGTTCCCATAACTGCGTCAGACATAAAGCATAGTATGTGTCATTGATTGTTTGTCCCTTTTGGAGACAATCTATCAGCAGATTACCGTATGCATCCCAGAAAACCGAGACCATAACTTTCCCAGCTGATGGAACAATATTTGCTTTCTTTGGCGGGGATGAGCCAGGGTGCTTCCATGGTTTCGATGGTCGTTTGGCCTCTGGGGTAAAATGATGGATCCATGTTTCATCCAGACTGACAAATCTCTGATGAAAGTAGGCAGGGTCTTCCAAACAAAGCTAGAATTAGCACGCGATAATGTGGGCCTGGTGTCCTTCTGATCGACTGTCAGAAGTCGTTGTATCAATCGGGCCCAAAGTTTTCTCATTGCAAGATCCTCTGTCAGAATGTAATGTACTCTTTCCTGTGAAATGCCAACTGTACTGACTATATATCGTTCTGTGACTCGTCTGTAAGTCATAACAAAACCATGGACATTACTGACCATTTCTTGGGTTGCAACATTGACATGCCTTCAAGGACGGGGGTCATCCTCAATGCTCTGTCGTCGGCTCTTTAATTCCCCCACCAACCGTTTCACTGTAGCATATGAAGGAGCATCTTTCCCTAGTGTTGCTTCCATATCATTATGGATATCCGTAGTTGTTAAACCTTTTTTATGCTTTGATCACTGCTCTGTCACCGATTTTGTCCATTTTGTAAAAGCTGCTTGTCTTGTTTACTTGTTCACTCGTCGATATAAACTGACCAAATGAGACCAGTCATTTGGGTACACGGACCTATATAGTCAGAGAATAGTAGGACTAAAAAGAACATCCCTGCGTACCTCCTCTAATACAAGGCTCACAATATATCAATCAGCCCTCGTAACAAATTCTTTAAATGTCAAGCTTAAGATCTGATATCACAAAAATAGAAAAAATCACAGCAGAAGGCGGTTGAGATCCTCGTGTTTTTACTTTCTGTTTGGTATTACAATTTTCTCATACTCTTCATCGCCTAATTGGATTTCTTTCCCTTTAGTGCCTTGGATGGGAAGGGCGAGGTAATTTTATCGATTTATGATCATTGCCTTCACCTCTTTTCGTCAAAACCTTCTGCAATACATATTCTGCGATGAACTGTCGGAAATTCGACGACATTAATTGACGTCGCTTTTTGTAGGCAGGCATTGGTTTCTTGCCTTTGATAATTCTTTTGATTTTGATATCACACCGGGGCGAGGACGGTGGCAGTTGTATTAAGAATTGAATTTTGAGGATGTAACTCAAGGATTATACGGAAGGAAATATCCTTGTATGGCAACACTGTAGGTAATACAATCGTCATTAATGCTTAATGGTTCCGAAGTATTTGGCCGTTAAAACGCCGTTTTATCTCTACAATATACAGTTTCTACACATTGACTCCTAAAATATGCACTCTTGCATAAAATTCAATGGAGTAATTGTTTGAAGCTATTCTTGAATGGGCCAGTAGCCCTGTTCAAACCACAAAACCCATATTCATATCATGCAATTCTCGTGCTCTATGGAACTTGGTTTTTAACTTTAAATATCACAAGATAAGCCTTATGCATAATATACCACACATACGATAGCCAATTACGTCTGGTCTTCCGTCACCTTTGTAGAAACACAACCACAACAATCACATTTTAACCCATTGTAAACTAGTGGACTCTTGCATTGCTATATTTTGGACAAGTCCATTTGTCTTTTAAGGGGTGGAAGGCCTATTTTTCTTTTCATTTATACTCTATTTTGACGTAAAAGTCTGTTAGCAAATAGTACAGACCCTGATCAGTTGTGTTATACGTGGGCAGTGCTGTGCATTCATGTCGCTATTTCTATCAGTTATTTCGGTGGCGTAAGATTTGTGTGGTTTGTTGTTTTCGTTACATTCCCCCAAGTAACGTTTTGTTCTTTCCCAATGGTTTTGTTTGGAGATATATATGTACTGTTGTCGGGGGATAAGTAGACAGTCGCGTAAAAGAGTATACCACCACAGGTATGTTTGACAGGTTGCACCGTTATCATAACCATACCCCTCATTGGCTGGCAAGACAGGCTATACCGTTATAATTATCATTACTACTGAAATAAAAGCTGAAACCCATTCTCATGTGCAAATAATATTCAGGAAAGGTTTTGCGAATAAAGCAAGGGTACAGTCGGTCACCCTATATAACGGTATCTAATGGATAGTGTTCAGTAAACAGTCATCGATCTGTACTCAATATTGTTTTGCTTAAAGCAACATGGTCTATTGACTTACAGTTAAGCCTGCATTTAGCAAGCGTCTAGAGCAATATTCAAGACCTGGGGTTGGTAACTCGAAGCTGGACATCGTAAATATATCAACTTAAGATGTACTTAAGGCATACTTAAGGTGACCCCCGTAAAATTTATGGTCTCGTTATGCCGGTAACTGAAAACCTGTCGTATCGTTTCCATACAGTTACGACCATCTTAAGAAGCCTCCGTGGTGCAGTGGTTACGCTACTCGCCTTGTAAACCAGGGATCGCAGGATCGATCCCGGGCTTCTCCAGACTTTCGGATGAGTCTTTAAACCGAGGTCCCGTCTCCGTATGACCTTAGTTGTTGGTGGGACGTAAAACTTAAACTCACACGACCATCTTACCACTTACGATTTACCTGTTTAATTTTTAATCTCGTGCAAAGCGCTTCGGAAACTTTTGTAAGCCAGGGCATAGCAAAATAAAATAACGCTTAACATCTTACTATAAATGATACTACCGGGGTTTGTTCAACAACAAGGCAACCTTGTTGGAGCCTTTTCTGCCAAAAAAGGCTTGGCATTTTTGATTTTTATTGGGTAGCGATTTCATAATAGGCAAGGTTCTTAATAAACTATGGGATGAGAAACATTTACAACATGTGATGTTGCCTTATTTCTGTTACAAACGTAGATTTGTTTGTGCTTTTAGAACCGCTTCGATGCGGCTGTTCTCAATTTGCACGTATCTTGTATGGATGCGCAAGCCGATGAGAATATTGACTGTTTGCATGGTTTGTCGTTGTTTTGAGATTTAAGGTCCCAGTCAACACTATATCAGTCATGTTCAGCTACTGACAGCTTTTCTGCAGAGTTGTCATGCAGCCCCCAGTGGGCGCGGATCTTTGCTTTGGTGAATCGTGTATACAGCCGAATCTTTAAATGCATAGGCTGATCTGCGGTTCCTGTAAAGCAGTCCTCAGGACAGGACGTACAATATAGAAACTTCTTCATGGTAACACGTTTGCTTACGCATCTAACCAAGAATTTTCTCCCATTACAACATTTGTATCTGTATTATACGCCCCCCCCCCCACGTGTGAGACACAATATGGGATTAAATCATGGTGTCTCGAGTTAGGTTTTGAATAACAAATTTCCACGCGAGGAATCACTTGGTCCCTTGAGAAACTTTTTTGATCGCTATCATTACATGAAAACTTTCTTGTGCACGAAGAAGGTGTGAAGTAGGAAGCGAGAAATAGGAAGCGCAGAAATAGCAAATAGGAAGTGTACAGTCATGACGGCTATTTCTCAAAAACAAGACGATTGTGGTCAGTAGTACACTTATTGTACGGGCTATACTATATTTTACCTCATTTCTTTTTTTCTTCTTCTTCTTTTCTTCCTTTGTTGATTACCGGCCCCGATAGCTCAGTTGGTAGAGTGTCCGCTCCGGGACACGGGAGGTCACGGGTTCGATCCCGGGCCGCGACATACCAAAGTCGTTAAAAATGGTACTAGCTGCTCCTCGCTTGGCACTCAGATTTACGGGGTAGAGCTAGGACTGGCCGACCCAGTGTCAGGACAATGTGACTGGGTGTGGTATCATGTAATGTGTCTGGGACATGATACTTCAGTGAGGCAGCACTATAAGAGCTCCCTGTCGCAACCAGGCACCGTCGTGATATGACTGAAAAATTGTTGAAAGCGACGTTAAACCCGAACACACACACACACACACACACACACACACACACACACACACACACACACTTCCTTTGTTGACACGACTATTACACAAACAAATAAACAGCTTGTACATAATAATTACGTACTACATATATACATGTTTATCGGAGATGTATAGATCTTTGTTTACATGTATTATACAGGTAATTCTGCTAATGCCTTAATACAATACCATACAATACAAGCATATCATTAATACTAAAAGAAACCCTGTGTGTCGAGAAAAAAAGTAGATAAACTTCTTTTCTAATGCTTCTTTGTAGTGTCTGTTTCTTTCGCAATAGTTATGATGAGGTTACGGCATGCCTGAGTTGTCCGTATCTTTACGATATGGTTAAGTTGTCTCCATAAATTACGGTACTTTCGAGTTACTCACACTAATCGCTACGAGGTGATTAAGATATACTTAAGGTCGTCGTAAGCCTTAAGAGAGCTTCGAGTTACCAACCCCTGCTTGCTTAATTCAAGTGCTGCTTAACGCAGGTGAGCTTTAATTTGTCTTTTGTGGGAAATGAATACACGCGTTTCTTGTCATTATCAAGATAGCCACTTTGATGGGTTTTACTGTATTATATGAAAATTACTTTGCAGGAGCATGCTACAGCTCTGAATATTCATGTTTAAATGGACGTTGTATAGATGAAGGCTTAACATGTAACGGCTATAACCCGTGTGGTGACTATAGCGATTGTCCCCTAGCGGCAGCGGCTATTGTTGGCATTGTCATTGGGTGTATATGTTTCGTTGTCATCGTGGCATTTGGTATTTGCTGCGGTTGTAGACGACGACGGAGAAGGGTAAATACTAATACATACATTTTGTTTGTTTGATTTGAGGCTTAACGTCCCCGTCAACACTATTTGGGATATTATGAAGACGTTGCTTCCAATTTCGTGGGACTTTTAGCCGACATTGAGATGAGCTGACATCTCAAGACCTGCCGCCCAATGAAACCAATAGTGTTTATATGTATAGCCTGTCCGAATCGCAACACTTTACCTGGACAGGTTTGTCTTTTAGTGTGTGTATCGCTTATATCTTTTTGTTTTTGAAAGCCAAATGGCCATTTTGTGGGAAAGTACATGCCCTTTTTGGCTTTCCGTCATTGAATTTTACCATTAGGGTCTAGTTATTTAATATTTGTGTTTCTTTCTCTTTGCTGTCTCCGATGGGAGGTGTGGGTTAATTATATCGATTCCTGATCATTGCCTTAACTTCAATTTTAAAAATCCCAAGCGGTTTACCAGTAATCATGTGCGGTTGCGTGGAAACGGGCCTCAGTGGCCTAGTGGTTTAGAGCGCTGACTCTTGATCATTAGGTCTCTCGCCGCTGTGGTTCGAGCCTCGCGCCACACCATATATTTTTACTGACGTCAAAGGCAGTGCTTCTGTTGCGGTTTACCATTGACATCATTTGCCTTTGTATGTATGTAATTCTAATTGTATCGTTTTAATTTTGGATATTTGTTGGCCATTTTGTCGGCAAGAAGCTGTTCTTTTGACTTTCTATGTGTGGGTTTGAGTTTTAGTTTTACGTCCCACCAACACCTAAGGTAATACGGAAACGGGACCTCGGTTTTAAGACTCATCCGAAAGTCTGAAGAAGCCCGGGATCGATCCTGCTAACCCTGGTTTACAAGGCGAGTAGCGTAACCACTGCACCAATATAGAATAAAACGTCTTCTTGAAAGATAAATTATGCTACACCATGCCGTGTTACTATTGCATTGTATTTAAACAATTCTCATTTAATACTGTATGTATTCTGAGAATAATAACGTTGATTTGATATGTAAATAAACAGACCAAAGCAGTGATGACATTGAACGAAGATGGCGGTAAATGTATTTTAAGTATATAAAAGGAGTGATAAATGTACATTACGTTTGTTTGTCAAGCATATGAAATGATCGCGATTGTGAGATGTGCATTATACATGTATATAGTACGAACCAATTGACATGAGACTGGTGAACTCTATTAACATATGTTCACCTGGTGTGTGGGAATGTGTGGCGGCGGTAAAACGTCTCCCTGCCCTACATCATAGTGTAGATTATATTTTCTTGTCCTTTGGGATCATTGATTCCATTGCGGAATTTTGAAAATATCTGAGGGTCACTGATGAGGCCTAATTGGCCGAAACTAACTAGTCTGGCCCAGAAAACATGTACACTCCATATTTTTTCAGTTCTATGGTGTATCCCTTGCTTCCAAAGGATAACCCTTTTATAGAACATATTCTGCAACTTTCTATGTGTAATAAGTAAAATTCGTATAATTATACCACTTTTGAACAGCCCCAATGGTGGTCTCTGATCAAAGGACACTGTATGCAGAAAAATATAAAAGAAAGAATAACTACAACCCACTAAATAAGCTTTTTATACGAATAAGTCTTAATTTAAGTGGTCTTAATAGCGGAATTTTACTCTATTTAATTACGGTATCGTTTTTTCTTTCTTTTGATTCTTTCCCTTTTTTGTCTTGGTATCAATTCCAGTTCTATTTTATAAGCATATATAAATGCATAGATACAGAGGACCCTCTAGAAGCCAGCGTGGTATAGTGGTTATGCTACTCGCCTCGTAAACATGGGGTCTTGGGTTCGATCCCGGGCTTCTCCAGACTTTCGAACCGAGGTATCGACTCCGTATAATCTTAGCTGTTGGTTGGTGGTAAAACACACACACACACACACGCACGCACGCACGCACGCACGCACGCACGCACGCACGCACGTCCCTCGTTAAAACTCGAGTATCTGTTCCCTTACACTTTACCATTATAAAGAATATTTCGCTATAATGAATCTCAATAAGGAGTAGTATACTAGGTAACAAACGGCATTTTTCCCTCATTTACCCCAAGAAACAAATGCTGTGGATATTAGTCAGAATCGCCTCGTGGAGGCGATTCTAACAAATTTCCGCAACATTGGTAACAAATACAATATTCTTGAATGTCTCCATTGAGCTAAGAATTTATTCCATTTGAAGTGTAGTGTCGTTATATCAAATGTCGGTATAAAGAGACGGGCCTCCGCGGCCTAGTGGTTAAGAGCGCCGACTCTTGATCATTAGGTCTCTCACTGCTGTGGTTCGAGCCTCGCCCGGGTCACATTTGAGACGCCAAGTTCTGCAACGGAAGGTCAGGTGGTTTTTCTCCGGGGACTCCGATTGTCGCCCACCTCTGATTAACGATCGGCTCGATATGAGTGAAATAATCTTGTAAGGGCCGTAAAACGAAAAAAAAAACATGTCGGTATAAAGAGGGTTATATGACATAAGTGTCCTTCTCGAACAGGCCGGCTCTACCCATTACAATAATAATATAAGGGACAAAACTGTATAGTTTTAATATAACTTAGTTAATGGGAGGTTTTCTCCCTTGGTAGGCTAAACACTGTCATTCACACCCCTAACTACTAAACCTTTATTCTGTACAAGCATAATATTTTAATCCGTACAAACAGATTGAATATAGAATAAACCGTCTTCTTGAAAGATAAATTATGCTACACCATGCCGTGTTACTATTGCATTGTATTTAAACAATTCTCATTTAATACTGTATGTATTCTGAGAATAATAACGTTGATTTGATATGTAAATAAACAGACCAAAGCAGTGATGACATTGAACGAAGATGGCGGTAAATGTATTTTAAGTATATAAAAGGAGTGATAAATGTACATTACGTTTGTTTGTCAAGCATATGAAATGATCGCGATTGTGAGATGTGCATTATACATGTATATAGTACGAACCAATTGACCTGAGACTGGTGAACTCTATTAACATAAGTTCACACCCGACCGAATGCATATATTTATCTTCGTCGTCTGCGATATTTTATACAATACATAGAGGTCGGTAAATGGGCCGCTATTCACGGGATGCCGAAAATTTACGAGAAGTTTACGAAAGCCGACGTATTAGGCGATAGCATTGCCTAACTTATTCCTTGCATAAAGGTAAATAAAAATCAAAAATGAGTAAGTCTCATGTTAAATTGGTCGCACTATACCCGGCTCATGTATACGTTAGAGGACATAATCAGTTTGCAAAGAACAGAACTGCCAGTATAACGATTGACCGTGGTGTGTTCTTTGTTTCTCATTACGAAAACACCCGTGTTCAAATATACTGAAAATTTACCAGCAAAACACAGATTTTGGGTGCTCGTTAGAACCGCCTCAGCTACATTGTATAGATGATACATTTTAGATAAAAAGTGGTATTTGTCATATTTCTCTTCAAAACATAGACTTTGGGCAATCTACCGTAAGAACCGCATCGGCGAGTACCCACCATCTATGTTTTAGAGGAATAGCAAAGATAACTTATACCCCTGTAAAATAGAAGAGAATGCAATGATCAGGAATCGATACAATTAACCCACAGCTCCCATCAGAGACACCAAAGGGAAAGATATGCAAACATGACACAACAAGACCCTAATGTAAAACATCAGTAGCGGAAAGGCAAAAGTAGAGTTACTGTCCCACAAAATGACCGATTGGCTATCCAAAACAAAAAAAGCGATACACACACTCAACGGCAAGCCATAACAAAAATGGACCACGACAGAAGAACCGTCCTGGAACCGTCAGTAAAACGAATTCCACTGGGGTAGGGGGCTTAAACCGATTTTACGTGGCCTTACTTCCGTTGCGATTTAGACAAATAATTTGTTCGGTCCACAGGAATGCCTCCTTACACAACAGTGCAACATCTCCGTTAATACAAAATCAAACAACCACGGAGATGTAACAACGATGAGGACTCGATAGAAAGAAACCATTGAAATGTTGGAGCAAAAGAAAACCAACAGTTAGGCTCCGATGGGCCCGACCAGAGACAGAGCATCAGGCATCAACCAACATTACATAAAATGAGATACTCTCTAATTCTCAGTAAGTCTTTAAGCTGGATTCGTCATAGAATCTGAGGCCTGACCCACCGGCGAGCAATGAAAGAGGGAAGCAAAGTTGTCATCCGTGATTGGGTAAACCACCATGCATGCAGTCTGTCGTTTAGCATTTATGTTGTACCCTATCTTTTTATATCGAAGAATGATTTTACGAAATTGGGGGCTGATGTCATTGCATTTATATTTTTCTGAATTTATATACTAAGTCACCATAAAATTCGGGTTGGGATAGACCTTGTCTCAGAAGAGCTTTAAGTCCAACATTGAATTTTGAAATTAAATCGGAATGGCGTCTATAAAACTCCAAAAAGGCTTTGCATAGTTTGTGATGCCGATAACCCCGACCAAGAAGCCTAGCAGCCAACAACCCACCACGAGCGTTGAAGTCAGTTACATGTCATGACACTGTCAAATCGAATTAAAATAAAAATATAAACGCCATAGGATGCCGCACGAGGAACATCACCATCCAAGAAAGGAAAATTTACAATCTCAAAATCAACCCCCCCCCCCGCGTTAATCACAAATTTTGCAAGAAACAAACCCATCTACAATAGATAGTAAATCCAAAAACGGGGCCTCAGTATCAGAAGAATAAGCTTATTTTTTATGATATAGAAATGGGGTTCAAGTGGGTCAACATTATATAGGTGTTTTTTCGTGATGTAAAGACAACCTTTATGCAATACGACGACACACCCTTGTGGCACAGTGTCCCTAACGTTTCTTTGTTTATTTGATGATGAAATATCGTGATATTAATCTTATTTACACCCCAACAAACATAAATTGTTTGTGATGAGGAGGTTGCAACGTGCCCCTATGTCCTACGTCTTGGAGCAGAAATAAGATAATATCCACCACAGTGACTGTAAACCCCAGTTTATCTGAACAAAGAGGGATTTACAAGGGTGTAAATCACACGGACTTGTTAACGTGATGGTATTTTAATACTTTTTCAGCATTTTCGGCATATAAGTCCAACAAAACAATTAGAAACTTATTTTTTGAAGGTTAAAATTCTGTTTGTGCACTGTGTTATAGTGTTATATGTTGCTAAATTTTATTACATGTTTTGCCAGTATCGTCAACACAAGATGGTTTCTGTGGCTACTACCTATGGTACACCTGGTGATGGCTACAACCAGCCTGTTCCTCAACAGTATCCACCACCCATGCCGGGTTATCCCACCAGCAAGACGCCACCGCCACCATACCCAAGTTAATAGACTATGTGAAATACATGTATAATGGGATATTGAATAAAACGCTTGTCTACATTTAAGTCAAGTAAATGATTAAGTTTTTATTTACAGTATAATTCCTATATTAAGACCACCTATGATGCTGTCAGGCCTCCTAGTGGCCCACTTTGAAAATATAGGTTTTTATATAGGTTCTTCTGACTCAAAATATAGGTTATTTACAAGTTTTTCAATAAAAATACATGTTGAATAAGTGTCTTCCAAACTTACATAAAGATTTAAAACTGAAGAAAAAATATTTGATGAAAGTTTGTGCCACAATTACAATAAAGTTGATCTGAATTTTACGAAGTAGAAGTAAAACAAAGATCAGGAATTGATACAATTAACTTACTCCACCCATAAAAGACACCAAAGGGAAAGAAATACAAACATTAAGCGACCAGACCATAATGGAAACCTAAACAAAGGAAGGCCATATGGACAGTTACTTTCCCACAAAATGGCCATATGGCCATCCAAAATTAAAAGACACAAGTGATACACACAGTAAGTAACAAACAACAACATAAATAAATCGCCACAGAAGAGCCGCCTTGGAACGGTCAGTGGAAGATTTCCACTGGGGGGCTTAAATCGATTTTACGAGGCCACAATCCTCGCCCTTACTTCCGTCGCGATTTAGACAAATAATTTTTTCAGTCCGCATGAAGGCCTCCTAACTCATCAGTGCAACATCTCCGTGAACACAGAAATCAAAGAACCACAGAGGTGAGACAACGGTGAGGACTCGACAGCAAGAAACCACTGAAATGCTGGAGCAAAAGAAAATCAACAGTTAGACTCCGATGAGCCCGACCAGAGACAGAGCATCAGGCACCAACCGACATTATCTCTTTAATTTTCAATAAGCCTTTACGTTGGAGCCGTCATAGAATCTTAGGCCTGACCCACCGGCGTGCAATTAAAGAGGGAAGCAAAGTTGCCAACCGTGATTGGGTTAACTACCATGCATGCAGTCTGTCGTATAATATCCATGTTGTCTGAAGTCTGAGCGAGTGGAGCGAGCGAGGAAAAAAATTTCAATTTCATGACAGTTTTCATCACTTTTTATGGGACTAAAAAGTGCAGTTTGAATCAAAATTAGGGCTGAGTCGCAATCAGATTCAAAAAGTGAAAAATATAGTGTTTTTTTTTCATGAAAATATAGGCTTTTTATAGGTTTTATGAACAAAATAAAGGTTTTATAGGTTTGGCACAAAATTATAGGTTATTATAGGTTTTATAGGTTTTGCTAGGAGGCCTGTGCTGTTCAAAAGACCACTTTTGGACAGTCTCCAGGGTGGTCCATGAATAGAGGACACTGTAGGCAGAAAACAAAAAGAAAGATTAAGTACACCCTTCAAAATATGCTTTCAAAAACAGAAATAGTCTTAATTTTAAGTGGTCTTAATAGCGAAATTCCACTGTATATGTTACATTATCAAATGTTACAAAAACGGGGTCCGTTTCCCAGAGAAGTCCTCAACGTGGACACAAAAAATATTTTGTGATCACCTACAGTCAAACATCAATGGCTTGAACCACTTTTGGACCATGAAAATTTGTTCGAGACAGGGGAAATACGAACTCATTACGAAAAACGCCTATACAAATACATTCTACATTGTAAACTTTACCGTCGAAAAAGCGCAAAATTTCAGATGAAAAATTGTGATATTTTTCTTATTTCTGCTCAAATTATTGATTGTGTGTACTCGTAAGAACCGCCTCATCGAGGCGATTCTAACGAATACCCACAATATAAATTTCTAACGAATACCCACAACCTATATTTTAGAGTAGAAATAAGAAAAATAAGGTTTACCCCTGTAAACCCGTTTTTACTGTATATAAGTGGGGTTCAAAGGGTCAGAATTATATAGGCTTGTTTTTGTGATGTACTGAGAGGGGCGTTTTGGCGAGGCAAAGGTGTCATATATCTTGCGCCACTGGGGCTTCGAACTGATATTGGCCTACAGGGCATGGGCTGCTGTTCTTGCCGCAGGTACATTGTAAGGTTGTTATTTCTTTTCCGTTTCCTCTTTCTCCCCTGTCCCTCACTTTCATCTCATCTAGTCGTGGTAAATGAGCCACCGCTGTCCGAGACATTTTCACTGTTAAAATGCTCCTAGAATTACACTGCTCAAAACAATTAAAGGAGTAATAACAGATATGTCCTCGTAGTATAAAGATTTTGGATAATGATGATGAAACAACGGTTCAGAAAGATGAATAACTTTATCTGCAACTTTTTAATGGCAAACATTGGCAACCAGTTCACAAATCACGGCCTGAAACCTGTTAAGGAAGAATTTGCATATATGTTTGGGAAATCGCCATCATTTTTGTTGTGGTTTGTCTTTGTTGGAGTCGCTTATATTATTTTATTTGGGATAGCCTATTGACCATTTTGTGGGAAAGTAACTGTCCTTTTGGCTTTCCGCTGTTGATGTTTCCATTAGGGTCTGTTGTTTCATGTTTGAGTTTCTTTCTCGTTGGTGTCTCTGCTGGGACATGTGGGTTAATTGAATTGATTCCCGATCTTTGCCTCCTCTTCTACTTTACGTCAGATTGTTTCAAACGTCATAGACGTGCGCAGATCATTCACTCTTTCCTGTCAGTAACGTGTATGGCCACCTCGAGCAGCACAACACTCCTAGCATCGCCGAGGCATGCTACGAACCAAATAGTTAGTTTCCCATTCATGTCGAAGGATGTTTGTGAGTTCTTGAATAGTCATTGGTGGATGATCGCCCTGTGAGACACTGTACGTCTGTAAAGAATGTCCCACACATGTTCTATTGGGTTTAAGCCAGGATAACTTGCCGGCCAGCCCATTACTTCAATAGTCTCACGATTAAGGTACTCAATGCACTCCCTAGCAGTATTGGGGGCGCGCATTATCCGGATCAGAATGAAATTGTTACCGACTGCCCCAGCGAAAGGCCTCACAATAGGATCTAGAATTTCATCTAGATTTCGAAATGCAGTCCATGTACATCCGTTTATCACGTACAAGTCCTTTCGGCCTTTATAAGAAATTCCACCCCATACCATCAGTGACCCCACCATATCTATCTGTTTCCACAATTTTGCAGTCCCCGTATCGTTCTCCTGGACGTCTTTAGACTCGAACACGTCGATCACATGCACTCAGATGAAATCTGCTTTCATCCGTGAACAGAACTGTACGCAAGTCTTGCAATCGCCAGTTCTGATGTTCTTGGGCAAACTCATATCGCCGTGCACGATGTTGCTTGATGAGAATATGCCCTCTTGCCGGACGTCTGGCATCAGATCACCTTCATGTAACCTGTTACGTATTGCCTAATCAGATATCCTTTAACCAACTGCTTGTTGGAAATCGACTTCTATCCTACTGGCTGTGTACTGCCGATTTCTTAGCGCTAGATTTCGAAGATATTGATTTTCCCTTTTTGACGTCATGCGGTGTCGGCCTTGCGCTTCCCGTCTAGTAAACTCGCTCGTCTCCTGATAGCGTCTCCATAGCCTGGCAACAACACTTCTCGATTCATCGAAGCGTTCAGCAACGATCCTTTAGGTGTACCCACTTCCAAGCAAAGCGACAGCTTGAGCGACCTCAACTTGTTCCAAGAACCGTCTAACACCACATGAAGACACTATGAAAGGTAGAAGAAAATCAAAGATCAGGAATCGATACAATTAACTTACTCCACCCATCAATGACACCAAAGGGAAAGAAACACAAACATTAAGCGACCAGACCATAATGGAAACCTAAACAAAGGAAGGCCATAATGGCAGTTACTTTCCAGCAAAATGGCCATATGGCCATCCATAATAAAAAGCCACAAGTGATACACACAGTAAGTAACAAACAACAACATAAATAAATCGTCACAGAAGAACCGCCTTGGAACGGTCAGTGGAATGATTTCCACTGGGGGGCTTAAATCGATTTTACGTGGCCACAATCCTCGCCCTTACTTCCGTCGCGATTTAGACAAATAATTTGTTCAGTCCGCATGAAGGCCTCCTAACTCATCAGTGCAACATCTCCGTGAACACAAAAATCAAAGAACCACAGAGGTGAGACAACGGTGAGGACTCGACAGCAAGAAACCACTGAAATGCTGGAGCAAAAGAAAACCAACAGTTAGACTCCGATGGGCCCGACCAGAGACAGAGCATCAGGCACCAACCAACATTACCTTAAATTAGATCTCTCTAATTCTCAATAAGCCTTTACGTTGGAGCCGTCATAGAATCTGAGGCCTGACCCACCGGCGTGCAATTAAAGAGGGAAGCAGAATTGCCAACCGTGATTGGGTTAACTACCATGCATGCAGTCTGTCGTATAACATCCATGTTGTACCCTATCTTTTTATATCGAAGAATGATTTTACGAAATTGGGTGCTGAAGTCATTGCGGTTATATATTTTTCTGAATTTATATACTAAGTCACCATAAAATTCGGGTTCCGATAGACCTTGTTGTAGACGAGATTTAAGTCCAATTCTTGAATTTTGAAATTAAATCAGAATGGCGTCTATAAAATTTTGAAAAGGCTTTGCGTAGTTTATGGTACCGATAACCCTGATTAAGGAGTTTAGCCGTTAATAATTTGTTACGAGTGGCCCAAAATAACGCATAGCCGAAGGATTGACATGTTTCTGACCCAAACTCAAATTTTAAACAGATCGCCCCATACCGAATTTCAGCCGTTTTATAGGGGTATCCATGCTGTAGCTCACATTCTTGCTTTGCACGCGAACCTTGCTTCTTGACATTTGCATGAACATTGTTAAGAGATGCAACTTTAAAATAGTGCCTTTCCTTGAGTTTGACAATTGCCAAGCGGTGATGTTATACAGGCTTAAATGTTTGCTCCTTTAATTGTTTTGAGCAGTGTACACAGTCGCAACCTACGACATCTAAAGCCCTGCTAATCATAACGATAAATAAAGCTGTTAATAATAAATATGCAAAATTTTCCTACTTTTACATTGGCTTTATTAACCGAGGGAGTTGAAACAATCCGACAAAGAAACGAGTGCCCTACGTTGTATTTAGAATAGGATTGAATATACTACATATTACATGTACATGCAGTTTGAAAGACTAGCAGGATTATTTTTCATATGTCTTTCGATACAGTTGACACGCTTTACAGCTCATGTTAACGGTTCAATCAGCGTAGAAATACATGAGCTGACTGAAAGAAAAACTGGATGGTTGCCATTTTGAAAGCGGTTTCTACAGGTCTGAATAAAAGCAAAAGAAACAAAGTGTTTCAGTGATAAAGCAGTTGTAAATACGAGACTGTAGAAAGCAAAACGTTCTCCATGTCCATGTAATCTTTGTTTCCACGTTGCATCCAAATCAAACGTCACGCATTCTGAACGTTTGTTGATATTTTCTAATTATCAGACGCCGTTGAGGTGACGTCAAGAATAACGTCAAGATGACTGAAAATTTTCCGCGATGAAATATCACGATTACATTGCAAAGCAGTATCTTGTATCTCGTTCAAAATGTAGTTCCAGCTGAAGATATTCATTTCCCCGGCTTGGAGGGAACATTTCCTTGTGGAAAAAATACCAAGTTTATGTTTTGTAGAAGTCACGGTATACATGTATTATTAGACTTCATTTTTCGTGGGTAAGACAATTAATACTATCTGTCTATATTTTTATACTGCTTCAATAGGCCTTTGCGGGATTTTTTTCGCAGGGTCTGTACGTCGTGCCATGGAAAGAGAAAAAGTGAAAAACATATAAAAGGTCTATGTCAAGATGAAAGGTTGAAATATAGATTGACAAGAGGTTGAGACATAAATGAATGACTTGGACGGATCAACCTTTAAATGGATGAGTATGGAGATGTGCTTAAAAGGCTAAGACAGATAAAACAAGAATATCTGTCTAGAGAACTGCTACTTTCGAATCTCTGCCTGAAATGAGTCAAGACTTGGGAAAGTCACATGTTACTCTGGGAGGGCATTTCACTGAACAATGGCCAGTGGAAAGAAGGACTACTTATATGTATCCTCGCCAGTATGAATCTGACGAAATATCATAGAATGGCAGTCCTTCGAAATTCTGAGTGCGGGGCTGGATAGAGTCGGGAAGGGGCACAGCAACAAGGCCATTACCATCTTTTTAAAAAAAGACAGAGACGAGCCACTGAACGTCTCTCTTCAAGAGTTCGCCAGTCCAACTCGCGCAATATAATGATGTGACACTAGTTGTTCTGGCATAACCATTCATGGCCCAACGGGCTGCGCGTTTTTAAACCATTTCAACTTGTATGAGTGTTCCTTTGGTTTGAGGTCCCATACCCCTGACACATACTCCAGCATGGGACGTACAAGGGTCTGGTAGGCCATTTATCGGACTTTCGGAGACTTAGTTTTATATTTCTCTTTATGAAGCTGAGAGATCTATTAGCATTCGTTGTAATCCGTCCAGATGAATGTTCCAACTAAGGTATTTGGAGATATCCACCCCAAAGTACCTGACACCAGTGCCCACCTCCAGGACATGGCCATGAAGTATATACTCTGTATTCAAGGGGGTCATTGATGTAGCCACCCGTATTACCTGGCACTTGGAGGGATTAAATTCCATGCCCACTTAGATTTGCATTTCAAGTCTTGTTGCATGCTGAAAATCAATAGTCAGGTTCAGCGAAGAGACGCACCTGTGAGACTATGTCTTAGGAAGATCATTGCTGTAGGCCAGGAACAGAACCGGCCTAAGGACAGAGCCCTGATGAACTACCTACGTTTTTGGACTGAGTCTGAATCCTCGCCCTCAAAACTGACCATCTGCTGACGGTTGCTTTAAAATGCCTGTGGGGCCTGTTACACCGAACGAGTGCAATTTCTGAATAAGCTTCGAATGGAGAAATCAAGGAGGACCAAGTCAGTTTGTTTATCCTGATTAGATATTCGGGCAAGATCCTCGGTCTGGGGAAGCCAGTTGAGTCTCACAAGAGCGTTTCAACCTGAAAGCGTGCGAGAGGTCATGCAGAAGGCATGTTTAACAAGGCTGGGGGCTATGATGTGCTCCATTACCTTACACAAGCTAATATAAGGGAGATAGTTCGGTAATTTGCAGCAGTGGATTTGTCACCTTTCTTGAACAAAAATAACTTATCTCCCTTGTGTCTTTCAGAGAGAAAATGCATGCATATGAGATTATATCAATCTTACATGGGGTGAAGGGGTCGATAAAAAAAACCCGTCTGAGGGTCACAGTCCATCGTCACGAGGCTTGTTTCAATGTATAGATTATTTATCTACACCCCTCATACCATATGATATTAACTTTCATTTTTAGGATGGAGTTTTAATAATGCAGTCAGTTTGACTGCCACCGTGTTGTTAAGACAATGCTGGGATGTTAAGTGATGTCATGTCACTTGCAGTGACGTCAATCTAAACCCCGGCATAAATAAGGTCTTTCTTTACCGATGTAAATCAAAGACGTCAGAATATTCATTTTTTATCCTGTCCCTGGGTAGGATGACAGTGGTAGGATAGACTTTTCTTGCACACCAGACAAGCTAATCCGTGATTTTACCCTGGGATAGAAATTTATGTTATCACCCTGGTGTTACGACCCAGGCAACTTACATGAGTGCGCTTCAATTCTATTCAACTGCCGGAACTACTTCCGCACTACTTTCATTTTGTAAACAATATACATGAGCGAGCTGTCAAAAACTAACCGGCAAAAAACGAAATGAAAATATCAATAAGAATGATAATTATTCGACTTATTTATTGCTAAAAGGACACTGAAAACAGGGCTCATATATAAATCTTAAAGAAAGAAAGAAAAAAAAAACTCTGTAGTTCAGTTATTTGCTACAACATTTGCTTTTGTCCATGATCGTCTGCAACGATGCCATTCTCACAGCTTCCAGAGTTTAAGGTTGGAGACATCGTCTGTATAGGGTCTAATGGAGAAAAGGGGAAAATTATTGACATTGTTAGACCCCTAGGTACCTATCCTATGTACAAGGTGCACTTGATGACTACTGGTAATGTGCAGACAGCTGCACGTCATGAGCTAGTCAAAGGTTTGCCTGATGAAGATTTCCAGGATCTTTTTGATGCTTATCAGCCTCTTATGCTCCGGAACAATGCTGGAAATCAACTTGAAATCTTGGACAGCGACACTCCCATCATCAGGCCAAATCCTACATCTCCAGGACCAGATCTGTCTGTTGACTAGACTATTGAAACTGACAAAATATTTCATGCAGATGCTGAAATGCCTGAAGGTCGGTTTCTATGCTTTTCTCCTGCCCTTGTTCTTCACAGTCATGTACATGTCAAGCCACCAATCAATTTTCATATATCTGAACCAGTCTGAAATAAGATAAAGATTGCACATTTGTTTCTTTGTTATAGACTTCAAAGGTCCAGTTAATACTAAAAGAATCTGACATGGGTGTGAGGCAGGGCCTGAAAATCAAGTTCAAGCACTTGCCTGGCATCTTGAAAATAGCTTAGAATTACAATATAGTTTAAATTTCCTAAAGATTTTTCTGGGCAAGTGCAGTTGAAAAATCACTTGTCCAGACAGAATTTGGACTTGTCCTGGGCAATGGATTTGTCAGGCCCTGCAGTGTGATTCTGAGGGTTGGCTGGAAAAATCCATCCTGAGGGTCACTGTCGGGCATCACGAGGCTTGCCGAGTGATGTTCAGCAGTGATCCTGAGGGACAGATTTTTCCAGTTTGTTTGTTTGATTTGAGGTTTAACGTCCCCGTCAACACTCTAAAAGTCATTTTGGAGACGTTGCTTCCAATTTTGTGGGAGTTTTTTACCCAACATTGAGATGAAATGACATCTCAAGCCCTGTCACCCAATGAAACCAATAGGGTTTATAAGCATGGACGGTCTGCCTTGCACCGCTGTTCCTGGACAGGCTTAGAGCCTCTAAGTGGTTTACCAGTACTAGTGTGCGAGCCAGATTCAGCTCAGCTGTGAATGGAAGCATCATGCAGCCCATACATTTCTTCAAGTCCCTTTCAGATTTTTAAAGGCACCCCTCACAACCATGTAGGATTCTTTTTATTGCACACTTTGCATTTCTTGGCACGGATTTTTAATGGTGTATATTTAAGAAATGAATTTTATTTTTCTGCAGTTCATGGAAGTATGAACGCAGTGGGTCGCGTACAAAGTAATCGGGGTTCATGTAAACTTTGCTAGCGACCCACTGTCGTTCATAATTTCATGAAAAGCAGAAAAATAAAGTTTATTTTTTATATTTACATTATTTGCCCCTCATCACGGGGGGAAAACAAGCTTGTAGGGCAAACTTTTAAAGCTGAAAAACATTTACACGCTGTTTTTCTACAAACAGCGGAGCAGCGTTGACGTCATCAACGCCCGTAGAGAACAATGATTTAGAATCACGTCATTTAACGTCACTGGAAATCATGTGATTCGATGTGTTCATGGAAGTATGAACGCAATTGTTTCATATAGGTTTCTTATAATCTTATACGGGTGTGAGGGATGGATGGAAAAATCCATCCCGAAGGACACTGTCCTGCAACACGAGGCTTGCCGAGTGATGCCGGAGATTGATTCTGAGGGACGGATTTTTCTATCCACCCCTAACATCCATATTTGATTTTTTTTCTTGCATACCTTCAATTCTTAGCGCGAAATTTCAATACTGCAGTCACTTTGGTTACCAAAGTCCGATGGGCCCCCTCCCATAGGGGCTTGAAGAAATATATGGGCTGCATGATGCTTCCACGCAGAGCTGAATCCGGCCTGCACAATAGTACTGGTAAACCGCTTAGAGGATCTAAGCCTGTCCAGAAGCCGCGGTGCGAGGCGGACCGTCCATGCTAATAAATGCTATTGGTTTCATTGGGCGACAGTGTCTGGTAAAAGTCCCAGACAATTGGAAGTAACGTCTACCTTTACAGTGTTGACGGGGACGTTTAACCTCAAATCAATCAAACAAAACAAAAAAAAAAAAACGTCCGACATATTGTGTTGACACTGCAGGAATGTAAAGTGACGTGACGGATCATGCACGATGTCAACCTTAAAGACGGCGCCCACAAGGTCGTAATCAACCAGTGTATTTATCAAACACCCGATTATATTCGATTTGGGGTCGGAACATCAGGGTAAGAACATAAATTTCTATCCCAGGGTAAAATTGCAGATTTCATTATCTGGTGTGCAAGAATACACTTAATGAGTTAACTTGTACAGTGCACATTGTTTTGCTAGAAACTGACAACTGCCCCTCTTGAACCAGCTGAAGGGAGAGAATGGTTGTAGAAAAGATTTCATGATCAATATCCACAAAAGAATGTTGCCGACCAAGGCAGGTTTCAAATCTGTGTCGTCCTGATCACCAGTCAGACGTACATAGGACTGAGTTACCCAGGCCAGCATATCCTGGGCTAAAACCACATGTATACTTTGTTATCAGGTGTGCAAGAGAAATTCACCCCAAGGGTCAATGCCCCAAGGCTTGCAAACTGGTGGCGGACAGTGATCATTACGAAAACACGCCTATTCAAAATACACTGTAAAATTTACCGCCGAAAAAAAAACTAAATTCTTGGATGAAAATTGTTATATTTTTCTAATTTCTGCTTAAAATATAGATTGTGGGTGCTCATTAGAACCGCCTCATCGAAGCATTTCTAACAAGTACCCACAATCTATATTTCAGAGCATAAGTAAGGAAAATAAGGTTTACCCCTGTAAACCCCAGTTTTACTGTAAGAAGTTGGGTTCAAGGGGGTCAAAATTATATAGGCATGTTTTCATGATGTCCTGAGAGACGGATTTTTTTCTATCTATCCCTGTATATAAAAAATCTGAGAGTATCCCATTTTACACCATGTCCCTGGGTAAAAAGAAAAGTAATATCAAAGGCTCAAACTACTGATTTCCTGAGCTGGTGGGGTAGAAAAATATGTGCTTTGGGTCACAATCCGGTGTCATGAGGCTCACTGATTCCTTGGAACGGGTTTTTCTAGCCACCCCTCTCTCAAACTTTCAGTTGAGTCTTTAAATCGAGGTCTCGTCTCCATATGACCTTAGCTGTTGGTTGGATGTAATATTACAATCTTATATGGGTGTGAGAGGTGGAGAGAAAAATCCGTCCCAAGGGTCACTGTCGGGCATCACGAGGCTTGCAGAGTGATGCCGCACAGTGATCCCGGGGGACGGATTTTTCTATCCATCCCTCACACCCATATCAGATTCTTTTTCTTGCATACCTTCCATTTTTTAACGCGGAATTTTAATGCTGCAGTCAGTTCGGCTACCAACGTCTGCCATATTGTTTTGACACTGCAGGAATGTAAAATGACGTCATAGATCGGGCATGATGTAAACCTTAACGACGGCGCATAGAGGGTCGTAATTAAGCAGTGCATTTATCAAACACGTGATTATATTCTATTTTGGGGTTGAACACCAGGGTAAGAATATAAGAATCGTATATGGGTGTGAGGGGTGGATGGAAAAATCCGTCCCGAGGGTCACTGTCCGGCATCACGAGGCTTGCCGAGTGATTCCGGACAGTGATCCCAAGGGACGGATTTTTCCATCCACCCCACACACCCATATTGGATTCTTTTTCTTGCATACCTTCCATTTCTATTGAGAATTTTTAATGCTGCTCTCACTTCGGTTACCGATGTCCGCCATTTTGTGATGACACAACAGGAATGTTTAGTGACGTCACACATGACGCCACCGCGCATGAGGTTGTAATCAACCAGTGCATTTATCAAACACGCGATTGTATTCGATTTGGGGTCGGAACACCAGGGTCAGAACATAAATTTCTATCCCAGGGTAAAATCACGGATTTGCTTGTCTCGTGTGCAAGAATATGAATTGTATATGGGTGCGGGGTGGTGGGAGAAATCCGTCCCGAGGGACACTGTACGCCATCATGAGGCTTGTCTCATGATGCCAGACAGTGATTCTGAGGGACGGATTTTTCTATCCATCCTTCACAACGATATTGGATTGTTTTTCTTGCATACCTTCCATTTCATAGTGCGGATTTTTAATGGTGCAGTCACTTTGGTTACCAACGCCCGCCATATTGTGTTGACACTGCAGGAATGTTCAGTGACGTCACGTTACGTGCTATGACGTCAATCTTAACATTTGATAAATGCATTTAAGAAACACGCGATTATATTTGATTTTTGGCCGGAACACCAGGGTCAGAACATAAATTCATATCCCAGGGTAAAATCACGGATTAACTTGTCTGGTGTGCAAGAAAAGTTTATATATCCGAGGCTAAACCCATGTATTTCCTTATCCGGTGGGGAAGCCTTGTAATGTTAGAACGACACCCTTGGGACAGATTTTTCCATTAGTTAAGTGATATAAACCTGGGGCTCCTCTCGGTTGGCCCGGGGCGATTCCCACCTCTCCACTTCATAAAAGCTGATAATTATATATGAGCCAATGTTCAAGTCCCCGCACTTAATATTCTTGGTGTTTATGAAAAGACACACTAAGCAAGTAACACGAATCTGGAGCCCCAAGGGTGTGACAGGGCCAAACCCCACCCCTCCACTTCATAAATAGTGTAATATGTGAGAAACTGTTCAGATCCCCACCCTTAAACCATATACATGCTTGTTCATTATGATGACACATTCAAGGATACTAACCTAGGGGTTCCGTGGGGTGTGCCATGCCCCACTTTTGTACTTCAAAGAAATGCCTCCATGACCTACCTCTCAACTTTGAAAAAGCCCATAATTACATATATTATTCCTACACCTAGCAGCTTTCAGATTTTTACTTTACTTATTTTTTTTTTAAATATAGATTGTGTGTACTTGTTGAAACTGCCTCAATTAGACGGTTCTAATGAGCACACACAATCTATAGTTATGACAGTCTTGTTGATGTGGTTCTAATTAGTACACACAATCTATATTTATGAGAAAAAAAAAATCACGTACACCCATAATCTATCACGAGGGTCACTGTCCGGCATCACGAGGCTTGCCGAGTGATGCTGGGAAATGATCCTGAGGGATGCATTTTTCTATCCACCCCTCACACCCACGGAGGATGCCTTTTCTTGCATATATATCCTTCATTTCTGAGCATGGATTTTTAAGATTAGTTAGGTTGCCAATGTCCGATATACTGTGATGACATAAAGTGATGTTTAGTGATGTCACATAACATGCTGTGACGTTAACTTTGACAACAGTGCATATGAGGTTTTGTTTGTGTGATTTGAAGTTTAACCTCCCTGTCAAGACTGTATAGGTCATTTTGGAGATGCTGCTTCCAATATTGTGGGACTTTTACCTCACATGGAGATGAAATGACATCCCAAGCCCTGTCGCCCAATGAAATGAATAGGGTTCACATGTATAAGCATGGACGGGCTGATTCGCACCGTTTTGCCTGAGCATGCTGATGAGAATCTTATATGGGTATGTGGGGTGGATGGAAAAATCCATCCCGAGGGACACTGTCCGGCATCACGAGGCTTGCCAAGTGATGTCGGACAGTGATCCCGTCCGCCATATTGTGTTGACACTGCAGGAATGTTTAGTGACGTCACGTAACATGCAGTGACGTCATCTTAATGACGGTGCATATGAGGTCGTAATCAACCAGTGCATTTTTTTCAAATACGAGATTATATTTGATTTTGGGTCGGAACAGCAGTGTCAGAACATATATTTCTACCCCAGGGTAAAATCACAGATTTCCTCGTCTGGTGGGCAAGAATAGATTCTCTAATTGGTTGACCAGTACTCGTGTGCGGCTGGTTTCAGCTCTGCGTGGAAGCATCATACAGCCCATCCATTTCTTCAAGCTCTGAAGGGTGGGGTCAAGAGGTTGTATTCAACCAGTGCATTTATCAAATATCTAAGAATATTTTATTTTTGGTAAGAGCATACGGGTTATATAGCAACTGTGGTTTCCTTATCTGGTGTGCAATAATAGAATTGCTGGCGTAGGTTAAAACCACAGATGTGCTAATCTGGTATTCAATTCTTTTTTTCCTCACCCCACATCCTGTAAGAATCTTACATGGGCGTGAGGGGTGGATGGAAAAATCCATCCCGAGGGTCAGTGTCCGGCATCGCGAGGCTTGCCGAGTGATGCCAGAGAGTGATCCCGAGGGGCGTGAGGGGTGGATGGAAAAATCCATCCCGAGGGTCAGTGTCCGGCATCGCGAGGCTTGCCGAGTGATGCCGGAGAGTGATCCCGAGGGATGGATTGTTCCTTCCAGTAGGATTCTTTTTCTTGCATACCTTCCAGTGGTGAGCGTGAATTTATACGCCAAGCTAAACTCCTAAAGAATTACCGTAATGTTTCTGGTATATTAAGCACACCTGGGATCTACTTATGAAATTTCTGCTCTAGAACACAGATTGTGGGTACTCTCTAGAATCACTGCATCAAGGGTGTTATTACAAGAACATGTATATTTGTGATATTTTTTCTTTCTTCTTGGTAGACATTGCAAGGCTTGAAAAACTAATTAGCCAGCATTCAGCAACAGCAAGCGTAAAAACAAAAGCCAAATACCCTGTGGAAGAAAAATTGCTACTGGCAGAAAAAGGATCAAAACAGGCTGCATCTAGCAATGAGGACAACAGCTCTTCTAGGGACCCAAGTGTAACAGAAAAAGGTGATGCGTCCGACAATCAGCATAATAAATTTACCATAAATCCAAGTTTTGAAACAGATTTGAGGGGAATGGAGATACATATTGGAGAAAAGGAAAATGTCTATAGAGATGATTCGAACAGATTTGCCAGTATCAGTATGTCTGCAGATGAATTTATTGAAATGAATGAAAATGAAAACACTAAAAGGAAGACGCTTAGTCATCAGAGGCTATTTGAGAGTTTTTTGCTGCAGAGGCATGAAACTAGAATGTTCCATGAAATCAAGCCTGTAGACCTAAATCCCCTTCTTTGCGACTTTCTCCTAAGAGTAAGGCAGAAGGATGGATCCGAGTATGAGCCATCTACCCTGAGGTCAATTGTTTGCAGCCTTGATCGATAACTGAAAAGGCATACTTATGAAACCAGCATAGTGAGAGCAACAGAATTCCGACAGAGTATGGATGTCCTGGCCAATAAAGGGAAAGAACTGAAGAAACAGGGACTTGGGAATAAGACACATGCTTCAGATGCTATCAGCGATAATGCTTTTGATGCACTGTATGCGGTGGGCCAACTTGGAAAGTCCACCCCTTCAAGTATTATCAACACTTTATGGCTAAACAACTGTCTACACTTTGGAATGAGAGGTGGAGGGTCAGAACACAGGCATGTTTAAAAATTTTTGTTGCACGTGTAGTTTGTTTTCCAATTTGACTGTTACTTAAAGTTTGGAAGGAGAGGAGTATTTAAAAAGCCACACAGATTATAAGAATGTTTCACTAATGACTGTTGGTTGTTTTAGGAAAAATCTGTTCCTCGGATCTGTGTAACAGGGCACAACAAGGCTTTCGAAGTGATTGCCAAGCACAGTGATCCTAGAAACAAATTTTAAAATTCTTCCGCAAGGCACTTCCCCTCTAGCAGACCCCCAACCCCCACCCCAACCTGTCTTCCGCAAAGCACTTCCCCTTTAACAGCCCCCCCCACCCCACGCACACCCCAACCCCTAGGCCAGTACCTGGGGCATGACGCAAGGTCAGATCCAAAATCATGTAGAATGTTTTAAACATGTTGTGATCCTATAAGAATCTTATATGGGTGTTAGGGGTGTATGGAAAAATCCGCCCCGAGGGTCACTGTCCGGCATCACGAGGCTTGCCGAGTGATGCCGGACAGTGATCCCGAGGGACGGATTTTTCGAATCGCCCCTCACACCCATATCGGATCCTTTTTCTTGCATACCTTCTATTTCTATTGCAATTTTTTAATGCTGCTGTCACTTCAGTTAGCGACGTCCGCCATTTTGTGACGACACAAGAGGAATGTTTAGTGACGTCACGCATGATGCCGCCGCACATGAGGTTGTAATCAACCAGTGCATTTATCAAACACGCAATTATATTCGATTCTGGGTCGGAACACCTGGGTCAGAACATAAATTTCTATCCCAGGGTAAAATCCCTGATTTCCTTGTCTGGTGTGCAAGAAAATACATTTCTATCCCAGGGTGAAATCATTGATTTACTTGTCTGGTGTGCTAGAAAAATCAGTCCAGAGGGATCACTGTCAGGCATGACGAGGCTTGCCGGGTCATGCATGACTGTGATCCTGAAGGACTGATTTTTCTATACATCCGCACACACATATAGGATTCTTTTGCTTGCATACCTTATATTTTCTTAATGCAGATTGTTAATGCTATATTTAGTTAAGTTACTGATGCCCGTACACTACATTGATGTTTACTGGCGTCAAATGAGGTTATTTTGGAATGTTGTTTCCAATTCTGTGGGACTTTCACCTGACATTGAGACTAAATTACACCTCAAGCCCTATCGCGCAATGAAACTTATAGGGTTTATAAGTATGGATGGTCCAAGCAATACTACTTTACCCTGACAGACTTAGATACTCAAGTAGTCATGGGCTACCGGTTTCAGCTCGTGGTGGAACCATTCTGCAGCCCATCTATTTCTTGAACCCCTGGTGGGCAGTGTCCCAAAGTAAAAATATTTTTGGGTGTAAGGGATGCGATAGAATAACTTTCCCCATGGATGACTGTCTAGTAGACTGATTCAGAACAGTGATCTGGATGGTTATTTTTTCTTTTTGCAATAATTACCCAGACTCATACATCTCTCATTTGACAGTTTTTTTTTTATATATGTCTTTTTTTTATCTTACTGTAGGAAGAAATATGAAATATTGTTCTTGTGTTTTTGCTTGTTTGATTTGAGATTTAATCCATTTAGTACCGGAAACCCCAAAACTGGTACCCTGGCAAGCAGTACAGGCTGAGATCAGATGCCGCAGGCGCGACGTCTGATCAGGGTGTCCACGGTTTGTTAAAAGTTCAATCATTTTCCATAGAAAGTTTGAAGAAAACACAATCTGACACCTGTAAATTTTGAAATGGACTCCTGCTATATATAAAAAGGAAGACACCAGTCGGTATAGAAAGGGTTCATGTCCCCATCAACACTGAAAAGTTCATTTTGGAGATGTTGCTTCCAATTTTGTGGGACTTTTTACTCAACATTGAAATGAAATGACATCTCAAGCTCTGTTGGCCAATGAAACCAAAAAGGATTGATAAGGACGGACAGTGTGACTCGCATGGTTTTCCATGGGCAGGCTTAGATCGTGATCTAAGTGGTTTACCAGTACTCATGTCTGGATAGATTCAGCTCTGCGTGGAAACATTATGCAGCCCATCTATTTCTTCAAGCGCTGATGGGCAGGGCAGACTTAAGCGATGGATTTCCTAATCTTGTATGCAAGTAAGCCTGGCACATTGTCAATATTTGTCATACTTTGACGGAAATATGTTACTTCATGCCCATTAATGTCAAACATAGTAACTGCTTTTCTGACATCCAATTCAGCAACTACATATTTATCAAAAAATGAAAACTATCGAATGCTTTCCTATCCTTGCATAGGATTCTAAGATTCTTATATGGGTGTAAGGGGTGGATGGAAAAATCCGTCCAGAGGGTCAATGTCCGGCATCACTCGGCAAGCCTCGTGATGCCGGACAGTGATCCCAAGGGGCAGATTTTTGTATCCACCCCTCACACCCATATAGGATTCTTTTTCTTGCATACCTTCCATTTTTAGTGTGGATTTTTTATGCTACAGTCACTTCGGTTACCAACGTCCCCAATACTGTGATGACACTACAGGAATGTTTAGTGACGTCACGTAACGTGCATGATGTCAACCTTAACGACGGTGCATACGACGTCGTATTCAACCAGTACATTTATTAAACACCCGGGAATATTCGATATTGGGTCGGAACACCAGGGTCAGAATATAAATTTCTATCCCAGCGTAAAATCACAGATTTCCTTGTCTGGTGTGCAAGAATATGAATCTTATATGGGTGTGAGGGGGTGGACGGACAAATCCGTCAAGAGGGACACTGTCGGGCAACACAAGGCTTGCCGAGTGATGCCAGACAGTGATCATGAGGGACGGATTTTTCTATCCACCCCTCACACACATCTTGTTTTTTTTTTATTGGATACCTTCCATTTCTTAGCGTGGATTTTTAATGCTGCAGTCACTTTGGTTACCAATGTCCGCCATATTGTGTTGACACTGCAGGAATGTTTAGTGACATCATGTAATGTGCTGTGACGTCAACCTTAACAAAGGCGCATACGAGATCGTAATAAACCAATGCATTTATCAAACACACGAGTATATTTGATTTTGGGTTGGAACACCAGGGTCAGAACATAAATTTCTAGCGCAGGGTAAAATCAAGGATTTCTTTGTCTGGTGTGCAAGAAAAATCTGTCCTGAGGGCACTGTCTGGCATCACTAGGATTGCTGAGTGATACCGGACAGTGATGCAGAGGGACGGATTTTGGTAGCCATCCCTCACTGCCATGTAGGAATATAAGAATCTTATATGGGTGTGAGGGGTGGATCGAAAAATCCGTCCCAAGGGTCACTGTCCGGCATCACGAGGCTTGCCGAGTGATGCCGGACAGTGATCCCGAGGGACGGATTTTTCTATCCACCCCTCACACCCATATTGGATTCTTTTTCTTGCATACCTTCCATTTCTATTGCGAATTTTTAATGCTGCTGTCACTTCGGTTACCGACGTCCGCCATTTTGTGATGACACAATAGGAATGTTTAGTGACGTCACGCATGACGACGCCGCACATGAGGTTGTAATCAACCAGTGCATTTATCAAACACGCGATTATATTTGATTTGGGGTCGGAACACCAGGGTCAGAACATAAATGTCTATCCCAGGGTAAAATCACAGATTTCCTTGTCTGGTGTGCAAGAAATATTTTTCTTCAATACCTTCAATTTTAGAGTGTGGGTTGTTTATCAATTGTGTGACTACTCATCTGTTTCAGACAGCTGAAATGGGGAGATGTAAACCTATGTTACGATGCAGAGTTGAAGCTTGAATACCTAGAGTTTAATGAACGCCAAACAAAAACAAGGACCGGAGCAGACTGTTCAAATGTTAGGCCAGAAAAACCGAGAATGTATGCAACAAATACAGAAAGGTGCCCAATAGAAATGTACAAGAGTTATGAAGCAAAACGGCCTGCGAACTTCAGTAAGCCAGAAGACCCATTCTATTTGGCAGTCAATACGACAAACCTAAACCCGAGCAGCCAACAGACATGGTTTTTACGTGGTCCCATTGGAAAACATAAATTGAGTAATTTGATGAAGAAAATGGCAGAGAAATCCGACATTCCAGAACTTGATGGAAAAAAAATCACAAACTCATCTGTCAGGAAGTCACTGTGTCAAAAATTACTTGCCGCCAACGTGCCGGACACCCAAGCAATTCATATTACGGGCCACAAGAATGCTGGTTCATTGAATAACTACCGAAAGTTAAACAACTACCAGCAAGCTTCTCTTTCTCATCTGTTAGCAAATCATACAGCAATGCCAACATGTGTCACTACACAAAATGAGCCTGTTACCCCTCGTATGAGTTTAAGTCAACTAACAACTAACACAGTAACCAAACAGGCAACTACAAGAAATAAGGCTCAACCAGTTTTCTTCCCACATGCAACAATTCATGGTGGAACATTCAATATTACTATAAAGACTGGTAGTAAACGGAGATATGTTACTTCCTCAGAAAGTGAGGCCGAGTCTCAGTGAAAGCAGAATTCTACAGACATGAATGGCAGCAAGTGGAAAGAAAACTGAATGCCCTGGCAATATTGTGTTGATCACTTAAAAGAACAGACACAGGTCAACCATTTTGCATTGTAAACTCAGACAATTATAGAGCATCATAAATGAGTGTTCATGTGTTATTGAATTTTTTAAACAAGCTGAGGAAAAGGGATAAAATGCGAGGCTCTGCCGAGCATTTTATCCCTTTTCTTGAACTCATTTAATAAATTCAGTAGTACATAAGCAGGAATGGAACACTATTTATCATATGACACTAATTAAACACATTTAATTTTTTCTACTGATACTGCGATTAACTATTTTTACACAAAGGTAAATATTCAACCATTAGAAATAGTGACATTGTTAAGGACGTCATGCCTAACGTTACGGGCATGTAATATACTAGTGGATCACGGGATATATATTACACGGCTTTCTTACATTCTCAGACACGACGTCATATGACAAATAGAGGATCTTATATGAGTGTTCATTCGCATGAAGTATATGAAACAAGCCTTTGTTGAGTTTCATAAATTTTATATGAAATGAACACGAGTGTACATTTTGTTTATCATGTAATGTTTAAAGTTTCTTCTTTTTTTGCCAAAGGATGGGTTTCCATGAATGACATTGTGACATTAATGTGCCTGGAACTTTTAGCTATACAGAGGATCTTACACTCTTGGTCATTTCATATGAAAATTATGAAACAAGCATTTTAACTATTGTAATGAATTGACTTACCAGAGATCTGAAAATGCAGCCGCAAGTCGGGTCAAAGCAGTCTTCAAAGTCTGTGCCATGTTAGCTGGAATAAAGTTATAAGCTGTTTAAAGTTAAGCCACCAATAACATGAAGAAGAGAAAGAACTTGTAGATAATTATGGCACTGGCTCAGACTATGCCTAGCACTGTTATATCTGTATGTACAAGTTTGTCGTGTTTACAGTCAAGCTGTATTATTAAAGGCTTGGAATATAAGAATATTCTATGGGTGTGAGGGATGGATAGAAGAATCCGTCCCAATGGTCTCTGTCCGGCATCACGAGGCTTGCCGAGTGATGCCGGACAGTGATCCTGAAGGACGGATTTTTCTATCCACCCCTCACATCCATATTGGATTCTTTTTCTTGCATACCTTCCATTTCTTAACGCGGAATTTAAATGCTGCAGTCACTTTGAATACCAACATCCGCCATATTATGTTGACACTGCAGGAATGTAAAGTGACGTCATGGATTGTGCATGACGCCAACCTTAACGATGGAGCACACAAGGTCGTAATCAACCAGTGCATTTATCAAACACGCGATTATATTTGATTTGGGGTCGGAACACCAGGGTCAGATCATAAATTTCTGTCCCAGGGTAAAATCACGGATTTCCTTGTCTGGTGTGCAAAAATATAAGAATCTTATATGGGTGTGAGGGGTGGATGGAAAAATCTGTCCCAATGGTCACTTTTTGGCGGACACTGTTGCCGACTGCAGTCACTTTGGTTGCCGACGTCCCCCATATTGTGTTGGCACAACATTGATGTTTATTTACATAAAGCAGTGTGTTGTGACATCAATGTTAATGTTAGCACATTATGGTATATGAGATTTCAACCAGAACATTTATCAAACACGTGAATTTTATTGTGTCCCTGTGTAAGAAAGGCAGGGTTAGAACAAATTCTATTATAAGGTAAAAGTAGGATTAATAAGAATCTTCTATGGGTGTGAGGGGTGGATAGAAAAGTACGTCCCAAGGGTCATTGTCTGGCATCACGAGGCTTGCCGAGTGATGCTGGACAGTGATCCCGAGGGACGGATTTTTCTATCCACCCCTCACATCCATATTGGATTCTTTTTCTTGCATACCTTCCATTTCTTAGCTTGGAATGCTGCAGTCACTTCGGTTACCAACGTCTGCCACTGCAGGAATGTAAATTGACTTCACGGATCGTGCATGACGTCAATCTGAACGACGGCACCCACAAGGTCGTAATCAACCAGTGCATTTATCAAACAAGCGATTATATTCGATTTGGGGTGGGAACACCAGGGTCAGTGTGTGTGTGAATTTGGGTTTAACGTCGCATTCAACAATTTTTCAGTCATATCACGACGGAAACACCAGGGTCAGAACATAAATGTCTATCCCAGGGTAAAATCGTGTCTGGTGGGCAAGAATTTATTATCTGGTGTGCATGCAAAAAAGAGGATCTTACACAAGTGTCATTTCATGTGTTATTTATGAAATGAGCCTTTGGCGAATTTCATAAATTTCTTATGAAATGACCATGGCTGCAATATTCTGTTTTATTATATGGATTTTATCACCTTTGAATTTGATAATTATTTCACAAAAAAAATTCATTGACATGGATATCGGCCTGGCGTAACTTAATCCCAGCGAAGTATTATTACATCATGTGCCGTCATACAACTTTTTTGAATGATGTTATCCCTGGTTTATCAGCAACATCATGTGATATTAAAATAGAGGATCTTACACAAATGGTCATTTCATATGAAATTTATGAAACGAGCCTTTGGCGAGTTTCATAAATTCCATATGAAATGCCCACAATGTAAGATCCTGTTTATCATATGACCACTGTAGATTGATTTTTACCGCCTTTAAATCTGACAATTCTTCAACAAAAATACATGGTTGACATGGGCGTCATCTTGACATTATTTAATCCCACCAATGTGTTATTACATATGTGGTGAAACGACATTTATTACACAACGTTATCCTTGGCTTATTAACGATGGGATATGATAAACATAATTTTGCCATAATGATTATTAATTGAAAAAAAAAAAAAAAAAAAAAAAGATAGTAATAAGTTACATGTACGGAAATTTGGAATAGACGTGATAGGGAAGTGTTGGAAAGTGTTTGGTAACTGTATTCAAAAGTGCCGGGGAACTGTTTTGAAAAAGCGGCCCGGGGATCTGTCTGCTTGAGAACTGTCTTGTGGTCTTTCATGACTAACGGCATGCAAATTTGGCCAATTTTAATGGGGAGAAGACAAATTTTTTAATTGTCAATCAACATTTGACATACTGTTAATGGTGAGTGGAGGAGTTGAATTTCCAGCCCTGAATTATTCCTTAAACATGTTAAAGGCGTAGTATCTGACATGTATTATCCTTTATGTATAGTTAAGTGTTTTGAATTAAATACCATGTTAATATTTTATTATTTATTGTGGCTTATTTGCAATGTCCAATGGTCAGCTAGGTCATTATGGTGATTTTTTCTTCTTTTTATATACATTTTACGGCCTAAAAAATTAGCTGTGTTTACACTAACCGGACCGACCCTGCTTCAGACCCCCACCCCCCGACTCTACTACTCTACTATTCAATCAAGAAATAGAGGATCTTACATGAGTGCTCATGTATGATTGAATTTATTAAACGAGTTGAGGAAAAGGGATAAAATGCGAGGCTGTGCCGAGCATTTTATCCTTTTTCCTCAACGAGTTTAATAAATTCAATCATACATGTACATGAGCACGAATGGAAGATTCTATTTATCATATGACATTTTAAACGCATTTTATTCACAATTGTTTACAAAAATGTCAATATTCCATTCCGCCATTAGTAAACGCGACGTCGTTAAGGACGTTGTACATGTAACGTTACGGGACGTATCTAGCTAATTTGCATATTTAATCCACTAGTGGATTATCGAAAATATTTCATGGCGTTATTACACTCTCAGACACGACGTCATACGATAAAAGAACAATAAAAAGAAGACCCTAACGTTTTCAATATCCGACCCTACCGAGTGTCCTCTTTCCTGTGTACATTTTCCCATAGAAAAAGGCGCGTTTTAAGTACATATGTGTCGTTTTTTCCAGTTAGTACCTTCCAAAACACAGAGCTGACATTTTTTGATCATGAATGTAAAATGAAATATGATATATACTTAGTACAGTGCAAGTCTAAATATAATGGAATTTGATTAACCAAGAACAGTTAGGTGTAGAAAAACAAAAACACCCCCCAAAAAATTAAAAAAATACCGACCTGACCTTTTTTTCTTTTTTGTTTTTTTTAAGAAAAAAAGAGAATTCTTAGAAAAGTTCTCCTACCTTGTAACCTACTGATCAAAAATTTCTTCAGCATGTTGTTAGAAACACAGCTATCTTTTTAACGCCTAAGGTGTAGCATGCAACTGTCATATACATACGTTCATGTGAACTACTCCCCGCCCTTCGGCCTGCATTATGCTTCCACGCAAAGCTGAATTCGACCCACACACTAGTACTGGTGAACTGCTTAGAGGATCTAAGCCTGTCCAGGCAAAGCGGTGTGAGTCGGAGCCACCCATGTTCATTATCCCTTTGGTTTCATTGGGAGGCAGGGCTTGAGAAGTCATTTCAACTCAATTTCAAAGCGGTGCGAGTCGGACCCATCCATGTTTATTATCGCTTTGGTTTCATTGGGCTGCAGGGCTTGAGATGTCATTTCAACTCAATTTAGGGTAAAAGTCCAACAAACATTACGAAAACACGCCTATATAGGTACATTGTAAATCTTTATCGACGAAAAATGAAAAGTCTTAAGAAGAAAAATTTGTTATATTTTTCTTATTTCTGCTCCAAATATAGATTGTGGGTACTCATCCAGGTTGTTCTAACGAATACCCACAATCTACAGTTTAGCATTGTTTAGAGCAGAAATAAGATGAATAAGTTTCACCCCAGAAAACCCAAGTTTTACTAAATAAAAAGTGGGGTTTGAGGTTGTCCAAATTATATAGGCCTGTTTTCGTGATGATTGGATGCAATGTCTCCAAAATGACCTTTACATTGTTGACGGGGAGGTTAAACCTCAAATCAAACAAACCAAAAAAATCATGTGAACTACTACCCTCCCTTCCACGGATTAAAGGGCAGTGGAGCGCTTTGGTGCAGTATTAGCGCGTCGGATTTGTGATCAGGTGGTTTTGGGTTCGAGCCTCACGCTAACCAAAGTGTTGTGCCCTTGAGCAAAGTACTTCTTCCAGTACTGGTTACCACCCAGGAAATCCTGTTCATGAAGCTCAGATTTGAGCGAATAGCAGTCAGAATCAGAATTGTTACTGGTGACACGTCAAATGACATTCATACAGCAGGACCTGTGATGTGGGTAGTTAGTCCATAGCTCTAACCAAAGAGGTAAATTTAGCTACACAATCATCAGCACCTTCTGCTGTCGAAATATTCGAATCGGGAAGGGCTATAAGAATCTTATATGGGTGTGAGGGGTGGATTGAAAAAATCCGTCCCGAGGGACACTGTCCGGCATCACGAGGCTTGCCGAGTGATGCCGGACAGTGATCCCGAGGGACGGATTTTTTCTATCCACCCCTCACACCCATATAGGATTCTTTTTCTTGCATACCTTCCATTTCTATTCTGAATTTTTAATGCTGCTGTCACTTCGGTTACCGACGTCCGCCATTTTGTGATGACACAACAGGAATGTTTAGTGACGTCACGCATGACGACGCCGCGCATGAGGTTGTAATCAACCAGTGCATTTATCAAACACGCGATTATATTCGATTTGGGGTCGGAACACCAGGGTCAGAACATAAATTTCTATCCCAGTGTAAAATCACGGATTTGCTTGTCTGGTGTGCAAGAAATTCCAATCTCTAATGTTTCTGGAGGAGAACGAGTTTTTATAAATGTCAGTTCTTGCAGTAAGGTTCTGAAACGCCAATGAATGGTGATTTCTACAGTGTCTAGCTGGGGGAACAAGGTCATCTGTTGGAATGCTGGCAGCACCCTTTAGACCTTTGTATAAAAGGATTAGCCTACTGTCTTTTCTCTTTTTCTTAGCAGTAGCCTAATAGGAGAAAAAGGGCAGTTGACGGTTTCCAGCGAAAGAATGTGCACTGTACAGGTTAATCGCTTCTGCTGAAGAAAAGTGTCAATAGGTAAACTGAGTGACTGAAAAATGACATAGTGTTGTCTGGGCCGTTAAAGTACAATACAATCAATGAAACATATCATGAAGACTTCTGTTGTTGTTGTTGTTGTTGTTGTATATCTATAAGGTATTTTATCGCTGCCATTTTTTGTTAGTTTGAGTTGAGGTTGAACACCCCAAGTCAACACTGAAAAGGTCATTTTGGAGAGGCTGCTTCCAATTTTTAGGGACTTTCAACTGAAAATGAGTCCGAGATGAAATGACATCTCAAGCCCTGTCGTCCAATGAAAGCATGGATGTTTCAACTCACACCGCTTTGCCTGGACAGGCTTAGATCCTGTAAGGTGTATACCAGTACTTTCAGCTCTGCATGGACGCATCATGGAGCACATCTATCTATCTGTCTATCTACTGATACTGCTTCGGTCACATTTGACCATTACCGCAGGTGTACATTACCTGCACTCCATGTTTAAAAGGATTTATTTCTCCCAAGGCCCGATGGAAGGGTCCGAATGACTTTTGTCCTGCGCCTGATACAGTGGCCTATATGTCATAGGATGAATTTTATCACCCAAATTCATATACTCCTATGGAGCGTGATAGCTCAGTGGTTAGTGCACTTGCCTCTGATGCTAGAGGTCCCGGGTTCAATCCCCGGCAGCGGCGATAAAATTTCGGTGTCCGAACACGCTGCATTGGCATCATTTGCAGGGATGAATGGCATAAAGTGTACCGTCCTTCGGATCGGGACGTTAACTGGAGGCCCCCTGTGCAGGGAGAACCATCCCCTGTGCAGGTTAAAGATCCCTACCGTTATTACATGATTACTACGGGCCTCCGTGGCCTAGTGGTTAAGAGCGTTCACTCTTGATCATTAGGTCTCTCACCGCTGTGGTTCGAGCCTCGCTCGGGTCATTTGTGAGACGCCAAGTTCTGCAACGCAAGGTCAGGTGGTTTTTCTCCGGGTACTCCGGTTTTCGCCCACCTCTGATTAACGATCGGCTCGATATGAGTGAAATAATCTTGAAAGGGCCGTAAAAACAAAACCAAAAAAAAAAAAATTACATGATTACTGTGTAGACTTTCATCCTGCAAAACCTGGAGTATATGTAATATACACCTGCAGTAATGGTCAAATGTGACCGACGCAGTATCAGAAGATAGAGATAGAGGAGCGTGATAGCTCAGTGGTTAGTGCACTTGCCTCTGATGCTAGAGGTCCCGGGTTCGATCCCCGGCAGCGGCGATAAAATTTCGGTGTCCGAACACGCTCCATTGGCATCATTTGCAGGGATGAATGTCATAAAGTGCACCGTCCTTCGGATCGGGACGTTTACTGGAGGTCCCCTGTGCAGGGAGAACCATCCCCTGTGCAGGTTAAAGATCCCTACCGTATTTACATGATTACTGTGTAGGCTTTCATCCTGCAAAACCTGGAGTGTATGTAATATACACCTGCGGTAATGGTCAGATAGATAGACCCCTTGCCCTTGTCCTTTGACCAAGAACTGGTAAAAGGACAAGGGCAAGGGGTGTATAGGAGGTGGTATTTTTAAGAATTGCTGCCTATATCGCCTCTAAAAGTTCGGTGTTATAAAGACATCGTATATTTCTGTATCGTTATTTTGTTCGTAATGAGGTAGATTTTTGTTGTTGTTGATAGATTACCCCACCCGCAAACTCACCTTCTAGTGTCAATTTTTCTTCAGCTGACGTTCTCCGAGGCAGGTAATTGTCTTCGAAGTAGTTTATTCCGCATCATATTCCTAGCCAACAGATTCTGGCAATGTTATCTGCATTTGACAATTTTTTGAAAACGTCCTGTTTTTCCGTTTATTTTTCATTTCCTCAATCAGCTGACAATGGCGACTGAGAGCCGTATCTGACGCCAAGTTGGCGCCGACACGAAAAATAGCCGGCAATGCGAAACACTTTATTATGTTGCACATCAGTATTATGCATGAATGTTTACAGTCTTATACAAGAATATTATTAGTACAAATATGATTCTTTCCCCCGTATTTCAAGCATTTATGCAAGCACTGTTTCTTGCGCGGAGTTTGAAGCGTCCGTTTCTAGGTGCTGCGTTGACCTACTGCAAGGGGACGACTTGGAAATATAAGAGTTTTGGGTGGTCTCGGGTGGATATATTATAAGTCAATAGCACCAGAGAAGCATCGATAAAAAATGTAATTCGGCTATTTTATCATGTTTTATTATTCTGTTATAGAATAATTTTTTGTTATCGCACTATTTTGAGGGAGTAGTGAATGGTTCGTTCACTAGCAACAGCGGATGAATATCATGAATATATTAAAAACAAAAAAAGTATAGTGCGCGAAAAATGAAACGTTAAAAAAAGAAAAAGGAAATGTTTGGGAGGTGTTGTGCAAGAAAAAGAATCCAATATGGGGTTCTGTTGTAGATGGGCGTTTCCAACCCTCGGGATGACCGTGCTGAGCGGAACCTCGGCGTAGCCTCGGTTCCGCTCAGCACGGTCATCCCTTGGGTTGGAAACGCCCATCTACAACAGAACCCCATATAAGATTCTTATATTCATCACAGGGTAAAATACGGAATTGACCTATGATACCTTCTGCTGACCTACATGTATGATACTTATGATATGAACGTCTAGAGATCGTTCATAGACCGGACCTACTTTTCATTTTCAAAATATAAATTAAGACGGCTTCAATGAGCACCTACAATCTATGTTTGGAGCAGAAATAAGAAAAGAAGGACGATTTTTTCATCATAAAAATATAAGGGGTTATGAAAACGAATATGGTATCGTAATTTGTCCCAACGAGACAACTAACAAAACGAGTATTCAAGAGCGTTAAATTCTATACGAACTGTGTCAAACATTAAAGAGTTTGTTTTCCCTTTGACGACTGGACAGTTGGTGGCCTGAGAACAACACATTACGAATACACGCCTATACAAATACATTGTAAATTTTACCGCCGAAAAAACAATAAAATAAACGAAAATTTTAAGATGAAATATATTATTTCTACTCACAATCTATATTTAGAGCAAAAATAAGAAACTACCGTTTACCCCTGTATACCCCAGTTTTACTATATAAAAGTGGGATTCAAGGAGTACAGAATTATATAGGCGTGTTTTCGTGATGAGATACTATTATGTTTTTTTTTGATACTTACGGCTTTGTGTGCAGCCAGTGAGGTGAGGAGCACCCACGACCTATATTTAGGATATTAATATGAAATATATATCTTAAGATTTCAACAGAAAAATAACCGTTTTGGAGTATGAAAAAGTACACTACGCCACACGCATGTGATATCGTAGACTGGCTACAGTCGTTTTTGTTTTATATCCATCTTTCTTGTTCTTTACATTATTTTATCCTGTTCCTCTTTAATCCAATGTCAAGTTACCGTTCCCTGAACAAAAACCTTTCTTTCTAGCCAAGGGACTGAAGTAAAACAACATTCTATAAGCTATGCAAGCTTTATGTCCCTTCCAGAAAAAGAAAAAGAAAGAGAAGATCTAAAGAAAGGGTCTGGAGCCAGGCTAGTGATGTCGGAATGAATCTTTATATGTAATGTTCTGTTTTGCCCCGTCTCTTGGTGTCATTGGTAGCCTGTGTTCTGTGATTGATCATCTCCATTTTGTATTTTGTTTCCAAAGGCAACCTTTAATGGGAGTGGATACACCTTCAGGGGAGGCAACTCCTTCAAAGTAATTTTGTTTCCAATGTCAATAATGGTCAACTCTTAAAGGAATGAATTTGCTCCTAAGGAGCTAATTGTTTCCTTTAAGAGTAGATCCCCTTTTTCGTGGAACAGAGTTTATAGAAAAGCGAACTGGAAGTTCCGAAATTTGGCTCTTCCCTTTGAAAAATGGCGGAAAAATCTGTCAGGTGTTCTCAATCACTTTAAAGCTGTATTACTGCCCACAGAGCCGATGCTAACCATTGTACGTGTATCTTAACTTTCTTTGTGATGTTGCTTTTTTTTGTTTTATTTTCTGATTTCTGCCCCATATGTTTAAATTAATATAAGGCTAATATCACTCATTTTGCATAAGAAAATTTATTATTTATGAAAGCATCACGTGAACAAGTCCGTGAAATGTAGACCCCCCCCATACCCCACTTTATATAGAGAAAGCGAGTGATTTTTAGTTTTACGTCCCACCAACAGCTAAGGTCATACGGAGACGGGACCTCGGTTTAAAGACTCATCCGAAAGTCTTTATATAGAGAAAACAGGGGTTTACGGGGGTATACATTAATATTCTTGTTTTTGCTCCAAGACATAGGTTGTGGGTACTCGTTAGAACCGCCTCAGTGAGGCGGTTCTAACGAGCACCCACAACCAATGTTTGCAGTATTTATAAGAAAAATATCAAGGATTTTCATCAGAAAAATGGCCATTTTTGGAGATGTGAAAAAATTCACTATGTCGCATGGGTGTATTATCGTAAAGAATACCATTATGAAAGAATGCACTATGTAACAAGGATGTGGATTTTTTTCTGAGTGTAGGCTGGGAAAATAGTCCTGAAAGGGTCTTATTTTTTGTGTCAACCCTAAATTTCTGTGCTATAAGTAAATAGTGTAAACCCTAAACAGCGGCGTCTGATCTGCGTCTACTTGTTTGACGAACTCAACAAATGATTCCAGTCAAGATTCTACAGGTAACCCTCTAACGCATCTCTCTTGTCTCACAACGATAAGGATTACGCGTTTTTTTCTATAAATAACCGTTACCTGGATTTCCTACAAATCAGAGTTAGTCATGTGGACTTCACCTCACGTGAACAAGTCCATAAAATGAACACCCCTTAAAACCCCACTTCATATTCACCTTATTTGCATTATCTGCTGGTTCCTAGTCTGAAGATTATCAGTGTTGGAATAACAGGTAACCAGACCCCCTGACCTTGAAAGGTCAGGGGGTCTGGTTACCTGTTTTTCCAATATTGACAATGTGCAAGCTGGGAGCCAGCAAATGATGCAATTATGGTGAATACAGAAAACTGGTGTTTACGAGTGTTAGGTTTACCCCGACCCCGCCCATATAGTTGGGTTGTATGATGCTTCCACACAGAGCTGAAACCGACCGCACGCGGTTACTGGTAAACCGCTTGGAGGATCAAAGCCTCCCTAGAGAAAGCGGTGCGAGTCGGACCGACCATGCTTATAAACCCTTTTGGTTTAATTGGACGACAGGGCTTGAGATGTCATTTCATCTCAATGTCGGGTAAAAGTCCAGCATAATTGGAAGCAACGTCTCCAAAAGGACCTACATATTGTTAACGGGGACGTTAAAAATCAGAAAATGTGGGTCCGCATCATCTGCCTTATTTTAGCCCAAAACATAAATTGTGGGTACTCGTTAGAACCGCCTCATCTATGTTGAAAGCAGATGTATGGAAGATGTTATAATTTTTACCTAATATTATGTTGGACGGCATTATTTCACACGGTCATGTTTTCCTAATGAACAATGAAAAATAACTGTGCTTAGTACATTTGGGTCGATTGACAAACAATCGACCTTAAAATGATTTCTAAAACCATAGAAGTTGTATATTTTCAAACCAAATGTCAATTTACTTTAACTGTGGTCATTAATACGATATTATATAAGAATGAGCACGCGACTGAACAACCGGAACCAAATTAATAACTTTTGATTTGCAGTTGTCATTATCATCAAAACATGATCAAAGACAATATTAAAGAGAATATGTATCCCAGCTGCAGTCGGCGATTATCAGGTTTTATGATCTATTAAATGTAGCGAGAAATACGTTTCGCAGAACTGTTAGAATAAGTTGTACATGGGCCCGTCAAGCGATTTTGGTACTTGTCGCCTATGCGAGCAGCGAAGGTTCAGGCGAGCCTCCGCATCCGCGCAGTCTCGCCAGAACCTTCGCTACTCGCTCATACAAGCAGTGAATCAAGAGGAACCTTCAGACAGAAAGCCATATCCCTGGCCCCTCTGAATGGCTGGGCATGCGCAGTTAAAATTTGTCATGACGGAATGCTCGAAGACACAAATTCGCTTGGCGGGGCTGATATTATATAGGCAGTCTGATGAATGGTACACTGTGTGGACTGAGATCAGACGCAGCAATTACATTACGAAAAAAAACCCTATCTAAATATATTGTTAAAATTTTATCACTAAAATAGAAGTCTTTCAGATAAAAATCCTGATATTTTTCATATTTCTGCTCAAAACACAGACTGTGGGTACTTGTTAGAACCGCCAAGAAACAATCTATGTTTTGGGGAAGAAATAAGAAAAATAATGAATACCCCTTTGAACCCCAGTCTTACTACACTGCTCAAAACAGTTAAAGGAGCAAACTTTTAAGCCTGTATAACAATGTTCATGCAAACGCCAAGAAGCAAGGCTTACGTGCAAAGCAAGAATATGAGCTACAGCATGGATACCCCTATAAAACGGCTGAAATTCGGTATTGGGGGGGGGGGGGGGGGGCTGTTCAAAATTTGAGTTTGGGTCAAAAACATGTCAATCCTTCGGTTCTGCGTTATTTTGGGCTTCATAGTGACTTCATATGGTGTTAGGCGGTTCTTGGTAGAAGTTGAGGTCGCTCAAGCTGTCGCTTTGCTTGAAAGTGGCTACACCCAAAGGATCGTTGCTGAATGCTTTGATGTATCGAGAATTGTTGTTTCCAGGCTATGGAGACGCTACCAGGAGGCGGACAAGTTTACTAGACGAGAAGGGCAAGACCGACATGTTGGTGGGTACTCGTTAGAACCGCCTCATCTATGTTGAAAGCAGATGTATGGAAGATGTTATAATTTTTACCTAATATTATGTTGGACGGCATTATTTCACACGGTCATGTTTTCCTAATGAACAATGAAAAATAACTGTGCTTAGTACATTTGGGTCGATTGACAAACAATCGACCTTAAAATGATTTCTAAAACCATAGAAGTTGTATATTTTCAAACCAAATGTCAATTTACTTTAACTGTGGTCATTAATACGATATTATATAAGAATGAGCACGCGACTGAACAACCGGAACCAAATTAATAACTTTTGATTTGCAGTTGTCATTATCATCAAAAGATGATCAAAGACAATATTAAAGAGAATATGTATCCCAGCTGCAGTCGGCGATTATCAGGTTTTATGATCTATTAAATGTAGCGAGAAATACGTTTCGCAGAACTGTTAGAATAAGTTGTATATGGGCCCCGTCAAGCGATTTTGGTACTTATCGCCTATGCGAGCAGCGAAGGTTCAGGCGAGCCTGCGCATCCGCGCAGTCTCGCCAGAACTTTCGCTACTCGCTCATACAAGCAGTGAATCAAGAGGAACCTTCAGACAGAAATCCATACCCCTGGCCCCTCTAAATGGCTGGGCATGCGCAGTTAAAATTTGTCATGACGGAATGCTCGAAGACACAAATTCGCTTGTCGGGGCTGATATTATATAGGCAGTCTGATGAATGGTACACTGTGTGGACTGAGATCAGACGCAGCAATTACATTACGAAAAAAAAAACCTATTCAAATATATTGGTAAAATTTTATCACTAAAATAGAAGTTTTTCAGATGCGAATCCTGATATTTTTCATATTTCTGCTCAAAACATAGATTGTGGGTACTTGTTAGAACCGCCTAGAAACAATGGGGGTTTTTGGGGAAGAAATAAGAAAAATAATGCATACCCCTTGGAATCCCAGTTCTACTATGTAAAAGTAGGGTTGAGGAGGCCTTCATGCGGACTGAATAAATTGTTTGTCTTAATCGCGACGGAAGTAAGGGCGAGGATTGTGGCCACGTAAAATCGATTTAAGCCCCCCAGTGGAATTCGTTTCCGCTGACCGTTCATAGGCGGTTCTTCTGTCGCTGTTTATTTTGTTATTGTTTGTCTTTGGGTGTTTGTGTTGCGTATATTATTTTATTTTGGATAGCCTATTGGCCATTTTGTGGGAAAGTAACTGGCCTTTTGGCCTTCCGCTGTTGGTGTTTCCATTAGGGTCTGTTGTTTCATGTTTGTGTGTCTTTCCTTTGGTGTTTCTGATGGGAGCTGTGGGTTGATTGTATCGATTCCTGATCATTGCCTCCACTTCTATATAAGGTGGTCAAACTTATACAGCCGTATTGGCGTGATAGAGGCCTATGATCGTGATATATATTAGTTTTATTAGTTCCATATATTACAGATATTTGCAGAGATAAATTCACAAATCAGAACAGTAACCCATAGCCCTACATCAAAAGAGCAGAGAGAGAGAGAGAGAGAGAGAGAGAGAGAGAGAGAGAGAGAGAGAGAGAGAGAGAGAGAGAGAGAGAGAACAACAACAACACTTTACATCCATAAAAAGGAAATGGATCAGTCAACAGCTTCATGTTTTGTATGATGATACTATTTATCATAATTATGTGATTGGCTACTTTTGGACGAATCTGCGGAGAAACAGTCTAAATGACACTCTAGTACGTTAAGAAACAAGGAGAACAATTCTAGCATATATACCTTTTCTTTTGAATCTGTCTGAGCACTACGACCAACATCAATTAGTTACTTTTTGAAGTCAGGTATGTTCAATATTTAATGAAACTGTCTGTACGATTTTGTTCACGAATATTTTCTTGCAACAGAATATGTCTATGTCTGTTTTTGAAAGAATTGTATATATAGCACTATTTTATGAATTTTACATTCTTTCTCTCAGAAGCCTCCGTGGTGTAGTGGTTACGCTACTCGCCTTGTAAACCAGGGGTCGCAGGATCGATCCCGGGCTTCTCCAGACTTTCGAATGAGTCTTTAAATCGAGGCCCCGTCTCCGTATGACCTTAGCTGTTGGTGGGACGTTAAACTCAAACTCTCTCTCTGTGTGTGTGTGTGTGTGTGTGTTGGCAAGCAGCCAAACCTTAACGACTAAGTTTACCCCTCTCTCGAACAACTGTTCATAGTCCCATAGATGTTCTTGTTATTGACGCTTGACTGTCTTTTCAACGACCCTTTTTCTTTGCTACAACTACATGGATCAACTGACGTTCTGGTATGAAGGCAATGATCAGGGATCGATACAATTAACCCACAACTCCCATCAGAGACACCAAAGGGAATTAAACACAAACACGAAACAACCAGACCCCAATGGAAACACCAACAGCGGAAAGCCAAAAGGACAGTAACGATCCCATAAAATGGTCAATTAGCTATCCAAAACAAAAACAAAACAAAACTAAGCGACAAACACAACACACACACTCAAAGGCAAACCACAACAAAAATAAACCGCGACAGTAGAACCGCCCTGGAACGGTCAGTGAAACGAATTCCACCGGCGGAATGCTTGTCAATCATTTATTCGAAAACACGCCTATTCAAATATATTGCGATTTTTACCACTAAAAATGATTTTTTTTTTTTTTCAGAAAAAGAAGAAGTCATTTTTCATATCTCTTCTCAAAATATAGATTGTGGAAACTCGTTAGCAGCGCCTCGGCGAGGCGGTTCTAACGAGTGCCTGTAATCTATTTTTATCAAAAATAAGAGAAATTACATGTATGTATACCCCTGTAAACCCGAGTTTTACGTTATATAAAAGTTGGTTTTAAGGAGTCAAAATAATATAGATGTGTTTTCCAGATGAAACATTGTTTTAACATGAACCTAGACTCGTACCACGCCGTCTAATAGCTATAAATGAAAATTACATGTTTAATTAATTAAGTGTTATCAACACTATTCGTGTCTCAGACCTTTGTGTCATTTCCAAAGATTAACCCGTTTTGTTTTGTTGGCAACACCATAGTTGTACTGGTTGCACTGTATTAATCTTTTCATCCATGGCTGACACCTATTGAACATGGCCAGGTAATTTAGTCGTTTGTATCCGGCATCTTCTAAAATACCTTTGCACTGGACTTCTGTTATTAATTTAACGTGATTGCATATAATTCTGATTTAACCTATGTAACAACAACATAATAGTCGATACATAAGAAAAAGGCCTGAACGTAGCATTAAACAAATGCTTGTCCGCAGCCAGCCTTTGACTACTTGCCAAAACGGTTAATGTGTATGGTCGGTTCTGCTGGCATTACTTTGCCTGGGCAGACTCAGACCTTCTAGGCGATTTACCAGTACTCATGTGCGGTTGGTTTCAGCTCTGTGTGGAAGCACCATGCAGCCGAAACGATTCCTCATAGCCCCATGGGCGGGGGCCTGTGTCTAATAATAGTGATTAGGCTGAGTGTTGTATATATGTCAAGCGGAACAGATATACCTGCAGAAAAACTTTGTGTCTCTCTTACTATCAGGCGTCTACTTTTGACCCATAGGAAAAATGATCAAACTTCGATACACGTTGAACGAATTGCCATTATTACTAATATTAAAATTATTTGCCGTCCAAATTCTGGTTTGATTGCAAAAATAAAAAAATGCTCACAGTTGTCCAATTTACAGTGGAAGGGAAGAGTGACATTGATGTCACAACGTCGCCATCGTCCAATGATACTTGAGGGAACCACGTTTGATATAACTAAAGGATTTTTGTGTAACTGCAATTAGAATGTAAATGTTTCTACTTGCCGTTGGCTTTTTAAAAGACTTTGATATTTAGCATGCTCTTCACCTTTACATCGATTCTGGAATTAATCACAAACGTTACTACATCAACATTTCTTTCAAAGATAAAGGGGCAGATTTCACTGATTTCCCTGGCATATTCCGGAACAGTTCGGTGATTTCATCTCTCCCTTCTTATTTTCAAAGTAGAAGTAAAACAAAGATCAGGAATTGATACAATTAACTTACTCCATCCATAAAAGACACCAAAGGGAAAGAAATACAAACATTAAGCGACCAGACCATAATGGAAACCTAAACAAAGGAAGGCCATATGGACAGTTACTTTCCCACAAAATGGCCATATGGCCTTCCAAAATTAAAAGACACAAGTGATACACACAGTAAGTAACAAACAACTGAAACACCAATAATGTGATATAAGTTCACCAAACCTGTTCGATCTACCATTTTCAAGTTTGATTAACTTGTTTCAGATGTTGATATTGATTCAAATACTCCTGGTACGTGCGATTTTAAAACTCCGTTGATACCTGTCCTGCAGCAGGCAATATAAGTACTGGGAATTAAAAAATAATTCATGATTCTAGAATGCGAAATATAACTTCTAACATTGATTTCAATAGATGTATGGAAGAAATTGTTGCTGCCTCGAATGAATTCGGTATTCTATTGTGTAAGCGAGATTATATTGAGCGTAAAGTCTTTAAAGAATGGAAACTGAGTATTTTGAAAATATTTTACAAACGTATTTCCATTGTCAAAGCCCGAATTTATTTAACCAAAGAACGTCACCTTTAATAAGGTCATTTGTGTGTTGAGGCCGCAACCAATGCCGTTGTTTGTCGGCTAAACTATGCTAATACTTCGGCGAGAACTTACTGGTCCAAAAACCTACGGCCTGCAGCTTTTGGCTGCAGACACGTTTATGGTTAATTCAATATCTACAAACCTCAAGTTTGTTCTCCCTTAGTGGATTATTCTTAAAAATTTACAATCCATTTTTTCCGCTAGAGATTGGCGTGTTAGACGAGCTTTACATAGAAATAAAAAGCTAAAAGATAAAAAGTAGAAGTAAGACAAAGATCAGGAATCGATACAATTAACTTACTCCACCAATCAAAGACACCAAAGGGAAAGAAACACAAACATGAAGCGACCAGACCATAATGGAAACCTTAACAAAAGAAGGCCAAAAGGACAGTTACTTTCCAAAAAATGGCCAAATGACCATCCAAAACAAAAAAAAAAACACAAGTGATACACGCAGTATGTAACAAACAACAACATAAATAACCCCCCACAGAAGAACCGCCTTGGAACGGTCAGTGGAAAGAATTCAACTGGGGGGCTTAAATCGATTTTACATGGCCATAATCCTCGCCCTTACCTCTGTCGCGGTATACACTAATTTTGTTTAGTCCGCATGGAGGCGTTCTAACTCATCAGTGTAACATCTCCGAGAACATACAAATAAAAAAACTACAGAGATGAAACAAGGTTGAGGACTCGACAGCATACAACAACAGAATTGCTGGACCAAAAGAAAACCAACAGTTAGACTCCGAGGAGTCCGACCAAAGACGGAGCATCAGGCGCCAACCAACATAAAGAATTCTAAAATAAAATAAAATTCCATCTATGTTTTTACGCTGGAACCGTCATATAATCTTAGGCCCGACCCACCGGTGTGCAATCAAAGAGGGAAGCAAAGTTGCCAACCGTAATTGGGTTAACCACCATGCATGCAGTCTGTTTTTTATAACATTTATGTTGTTGTACCCAATCTTTATATATCGACGAACGATTTTACGAAATTGGGTACTAAAGTCATTACAGGCATATATTTTTTTCTAAATTCATATACTAACTCACCATAGAATTCGGGTTCCGATAGGCCTTGTTGCAGAAGTAGACATGAAAATCTCGAAACACCCTGCTTAGCTGATGGCAGTGTAAGAAGGCAATACAATAAGTTTAAAAAAAATCTCAAGAGTTTGGTCAGCAACAGTAGTGAATTGTTGAGTAAAGAATCACAGTTTGGTGGTCGGTTGTAACTACAGTCGAACTTCAATGGCTCGAACACTTTTGGGACCTCGAAAATCTGTTCGAGACAGGGGTAGTTCGAGCCACTGAGAGATACTGTCAGGATACATAACGAGATACTTTTAGAGGCGATTCTAATGAGTACACACAGCATGCATTTGCAAGCATGTATCTGCAAGATAAAAGACTAAAATCTTAATTATCCCCCACTATTTCTTATGTAGAGGAGTTCGCTAGGGGCTCAAGAATGGGTTCGACTCAGCCTTGGTAAACGAGCCATCGGTGTTCGAGCCATCGAAGTTCTACTGTAGATCAAATCACAAAGTGCGTGCATTAATCAATTTAATGGCACACATCAGTAAGTCGGTGTGTGCTTTCTTGCGATCTATAAAATGACAAAACGTTACCCCGATGCAAAACTATTCCAGATACGATTCATACACATTTGGAATATGTATCTAAGGTTGAAAACAATTTTTTGAAACCCAAGGATCGAATGAAATTCTCTGGTTTTGGCCCCAGAAACACAAATTTAATGAACAATAACTATGCCTTTTTTGCGGCTGTTCTGACGGGCCACACGTGACCTGTATTCAAAACTGGCGCCCCAGGGATCTCCAAGTGTCTCAGTGCATTGTAACTGTCCAGTCCTCATCCTCGCTTCATAATAGCCTGGTGCACTCGTGCAACATTGCACATTCCTCCAGGTCTCCAAAACGGTTAATTTTCCGATGAAAAGTTGTGATTTTTTCCTATAGGTTGTGTATGTTCGTTCGAACCGCCTCTTTGACACGGAAAGATGCGGTTCTAACGACCCACAACTTATGTAATGTAGCAGAAATAAGAAAAAATAATGTATACCCCTGTGAAACCCAGTTTTTCTCTATATATCGTGAGTTTAGGGGGTGTTTATTACACGGGCCTGTAAGCGACGATACGAGAAGGAGAACCTAATGAGTACACTATTTTTTACTGCCTGAAACAACTTTACGATAACACACCCGTGCGACATTGTGCATTTTTTCATATCTCTATAATGACTATTTCGTGATAGTTTTCTTATTTATACTGCAAACATAGGCTTTGGGTACTTGTTAGAACCGCCAAATTGAGGCGGTTCTAACGAATACCCAGAGTCTATGTCTTAGAGCAGAAATAAGACAACATATGTTTACCCCAGGATACACCATTTTTTTCTCTCTATACAGGAGTGTTTACGGGGGTGTTCATTACACGGAACAAATTATTTGTCTAAATCGTGACGGAAGTAAGGGCGAGGATTGTGGCCGCGTAAAATCGATGGAAGACCCCCCCCCCCCCCCCTCCATTAGTTTCATCGCTGACCGTTGGAACTGTCGCGTTCCAAGGTGGTTCTTCTGTCGCGGTTTATTTTCTTTTTATGGTTCGTCTTTGAGTATGTGTATCGCTTATATATATTTTTGTTTTGGATAGCCAATTAGCCATTTTGTGGGAAAGTGACTGTCCTTTTGGCTTTCCGCTATTGATGTTTCCATTAGGGTCTAGTTATTCCATGTTTCTGTTTCTTTCCCTTTGGTGTCTCTGATGGGAGCTGCGGGTTAATTGTGTTGATTCCTGATCAATGTCTTCAATTCTGTTTCGTTGTCGTGAATGAATGAATGAATCATTATTTTAACCCATATATGCCTAGTGGCCCTTTTTGGGACGTTGGCAAACAGTGTAGACCCAGATCAGACGCCGCATAACGCGGCGTCTGATCTGGGTCTACACTGTTTGCTCAAAGAACATACATTTTTGTACAACTTACATTAAACAAAACAAATCTGACACCCCTGTAATTGAAAATGGACAACTCCAAATTTATAAGATGGAAGATTCCATTGTCATATATGGGTTAAACGTGATGCATCTGTTTTCCTCCTGAGGACAAATATTGTGTGTCGAGCAGGAAAACCTAATGAGTCTACTGATCTTTTACTGCCCAAGTCAATAGTGGAGATTGCAGACAGATTGCCTTTACAGCTGTACTCAGACAGGAAGATACATATCTATTCTTGTATAGCAAAGGTTAATAAAGGTCTAATGAAGACGAGCAAACGCAATTATTGCCTGTATTGAATTCTATGGTAAGGACAGAAAAAGCTGAAGCTTAATCAATTGTCATTACAAAAACCCGCCTATACAAATACATTGTAAATTTTCATAACGAAAACATGCCTATATAATTTTAACCCCCTTGAACCCCACATTTGTATAGTAAAATTTAGGTTTACAGGGGTAAACCTTATTGCCATAATATAGATTATGGGTACTGGTTAGAATGGCCTTTTTGAGAAATAAGAAAAATAGGCGTGTTTTCGTAATGATTGCCGAAAAAGAGAAAATTTTAAGATGAAAAATTGTGATATCTTTTTTTTTCGCTCAAAAAAGAGAAATAGGAAAAATAAGGTTTAACCCTAGGCCCGTAAAACGGAGATGTTGCACTGAGGAGTTAGGAGGCCTTCATGCGGACTAAACAAATTATTTGTCTAAATCGCGACGGCAGTAAGGGCGAGGATTGTGGCCACGTAAAATCGATTTAAGCCCCCCAGTGGAATTCGATTCCGTTGACCGTTCCAAGGCGGTTCTTCTGTCGCGGTTTATTTTTGTTATGGTTTGTCTTTGGGTGTCGGTGATGCTTATATTATTTTATTTTGGACAGTCTATTGGCCATTTTGTAGGAAAGTAACTGTCCTTTTGGCTTTCCGCTATTGATGCTTCCATTACATCACGATAACAAGTCCGTGAAACGAAGACCCCCCTAAACCCCACTTTATATAGTGAAAAGTGGGGTTTACGGGGGTATATATTATCTGCCTTATTTTGGCTGAAAAACATGGATTGTGGGTACACGTTAGAACCGCCTCATTGAGGCGGTTCTAACGAGCACCCACAATCTATGTTGAAAGCAGAAATAATAAAGATGTTATCATTTTTACCTAATATTTATCATTTTCTGACACCATGTTGGACGCCATTATTTCTTACGGACATGTTTTCCTAATGAGGTCTGTTGTTTCATGTTTGTGCTTCTTTCCCTTTGGTGTCTCTGATGGAGCTGTGGGTTGATTGTATCGACTCCTGATCACTTCTATTTTACTGTATAAAATGGGGTTCAAGGGGGTAAAATTTTATAGGCCTGTTTTCGTGAGGGATTTTCGTTTTGTATATGCACCAACAAAATATAATAGTATAATAGAAACAGCAAATAGAAAAAGTAGTTTTATTATTATTGTTATTGCTGTTGTTGTTTCTGTTGTCGAAGATGATGCTATTGTCGCTGCTCAACTTGTAGCAAGGTTTCCGTTCTCTGTTGAAATACCAAAACTACAAATGGACTCTTAACCTAAAGATATAATTAAGTTGCGTCAAACAATGAATATGTTTCTTTTCTGTTCGCTTCCTCTACCTACAGAAGTGAGGGCAATGATCAGGAATCGATACAATTACCCCATACATCCCATCAGAGACACCAAAGAGAAAGAAACACGAACATGAAATCACTAAATATGTTCTATATAGAGGATCTTACATGAGTGATCATGTATTATTGAATTTATTAAACGAGTTGAGGAAAAGGGATAAAATGCGAGGCTTTGCCGAGCATTTTATCCCTTTTCCTCAACGAGTTTAATAAATTCAATAATACATGAGAACGAATGCAAGATTCTATTTATCATATTTAAAACGCATTTTACTCACGATTATTTACAAAAAATGTTAATTTTCTGCTATTAGTAAACGCGACGTCGTTAAGGATGTCGTAGATGTAACGTTACGGAACGTATCTAGCTAATTTGCATATTTAATCCACTAGTGGATTATCGAAAATATTACATGGCGTTATTACACTCTCAGACGCGACGTCATATGATAAAAAAAAGGTTATCCATTGGAAGCATGGAATACACCACAGAAGTGCAAAATATGGAGTGTACATGTTTTCTGGGCCAGACTTGCTAGTTTCGGCCAATAAGGCCTCATCAGTGACCCTCAGATATTTTCAAAATTCCACAATGGAATCAATGATCCCCAAGGACAAGAAAATATAATCTACACTATGATGTAGGGCAGGGAGACGTTTTACCGCCGCCACACATTCCCACACACCAGCTGTAGTGAAGTTAAATATGTTCTATAAAAGGGTTATCCTTTGGAAGCATGGAATACACCACAGAAGTGAAAAATATGGAGCGTACATGTTTTCTGGGCCAGACTAGCTAGTTTCGGCAATAAGGCCTTATCAGTGACACCCAGATATTTTCAAAATTCCACAATGGAATCAATGATCCCAAAGGACAAGAAAATATAATATAAACCCAAATTAAAACATCATTGAAGCGAAAAGCCGTAAGGACATCTACCTTTCAACAAAATGGCAAATGGCAATTTCATACTGGCTTCTTATCCTTCTAATGCTTGTTACGATATAAGTTTGAAAATGAGCCAGCACATGATAAAACCTACAATAAGACATGTGCGCCAAACGAAGACTCAGATCAGCCTGCGCATCCGCGCAGTCTGATCAGAGTCTTCGCTGTGTGCTCTAAGGATAGCTAAGGGCCCAATGCTCCTTCATGCAGCAAGAGAAGTCTCTGGTTAGACTATATGCAAGCGCAGGATGATCAGAGTTTTCGATGTGCGCACATGTCTTATTGTAGGTTTTGTCTTCCGCTGGCTCGAATAACAATTATGAAGGGTAAGTCCAAGAATGTTGCGAAAGCAGATTTGAGCAAAGTAGAAGTAAAACAAAGATCAGGAATCGATACAATTAACTTTCTCCACCACCCATCAAAGACACCAAAGAGAAAGAAACACAAACATGAAGCGACCAGACCATAATGGAAACCTAAACAAAATGGCCAAATGGCCATCCAAAATAAAAAGACACAAGTGATACACACAGTAAGTAACAAACAACAACATAAATAAACCGCCACAGAAGAACGCCTTGGAACGGTCAGTGGAAAGAATTCCACTGGGGGGGGGGGGGGGGGGGGGGCTTAAATCGATTTTACATGGCCATAATCCTCGCCCTTACCTCTGCCACGGTATACACTAATTTGTTTAGTCCGCATGAAGGCTTCCTAACCCATCAGTGTAACATCTCCGAGAACATACAGATCAAAAAGCTACAGAGATGAAACAAGGTTGAGGACTCGACAGCATACCACAACAGAATTGCTGGAGCAAAAGAAAACCAACAGTTAGACGCCGAGGGGCCCGACCAAAGACGGAGCATCAGGCGCCAACCAACATAAAGAATACTAAAATAAAATTCCATTTATGTTTTTACGCTGGAACCGTCATATAATCTTAGGCCCGATCATCGGTGTGCAAACCTACAATAAGACATGTGCGCATCCGCGCAGTCTGATCAGAGTCTTCGTTGTGCGCTCCAAGGATAGCTAAGGGCCCAATGCTCCTTCATGCAGCAAGATAAGTCTCTGGTTAGACTATATGGAAGCACAGGCTGATCAGAGTCTTCGATGGGCGCACATGTCTTATTGTAGGTTTTGTCATGCGCTGGCTCAAATAATACTTATGAAGGGTAAGTCCAAGAATGTTGCGAAAGCAGATTTGAGTAAAGACTTAAATCAAGTTAATTTCCACAACGGGATGAAGTTCCGGCAATGTCTCAATTCCGCATTAAATGTTAACGAATAGGAAACGTTTGAATAACTGGCAATTAACCAGTTTTATACGGGAAGTCTCAAAATGGAACATTGGCAAACATCGCATGCATTGATCAGACTGCACAGAACGCTGCGATCGATCAGGGCCTTCGCTGTGTGAAAAACGTTACGCAATTTTCCTAAATGAATTCCTAAAACAATTAACTTAAATGACACCTTTAATGTACGCAACTGATTTCTACAAAATCTGATGCGGGAAAGATGCCCTTCGGTACTATATGGGTAAACCAATTCTTAAGATGAACACTGTTTTCTCAAGAGATATTATCGTGTTATTCTATCATAATGGAATAGTAATTAATGGACAGAAAATCACTAAAGACGACCAGCAGATTTAACCAATCTCGACAATGACACAAAGCTATTGTCAATTAACTACTCGGACTAGTTGAATAGATCAAGTTGAATTAGTCACTCAAAGAAGCTATAAATATGAAACTCTTTCTCTCTCTTTCTCTCTCTGTCTCGCTCTGTCTGTTTCTCTCTCTCTCTCTCTCTCTCTCCCTCTCTCTCTCTCTCTCTCTCTCTCTCTCTCTCTCTCTCTCTCTCTCTCTCTCTCTCTCTCTCTAACAATTTCGGAACATGAATAAATATACCTTTATATTGAGAAAACTGAGGTTTACAAAATAAAACACAAAACAATATACATAATTAGGGAAGAACCATATTCACCAATATAAATCAGGAAAGCCCCGACTTGGACGGTCAGTAAACATTGTTTTGGGGCATACGAATACTGAAAGGGATCCCGACTTCCGGATTCTTTCCCTCACTTTCACTGCATTTTTTTCGGTCCGCTTGACCCCAGATAATACTATATACCTACGTTAAGATTTTCCATAAAGGGTTATCCTTTGGAAGCAAGGAATACAGTACTAGAAGAGAAAAGTATGGAGTTTACAGTGACCCCCAAATATGTTAAAATATCGACAATGGAAATATAATCCCAGAGGACAAGCAAATATAAACTGCAGTATGATGAAGGGCAGAAACACTTATTCTTGCACACCAGACAAGGAAATCCGTGATTTTACCCTGGGATGGAATTTATGTTCTGACCCTGATGTTCCGACCCAATATAGAATATTCCCGCGTGTTTGATAAATGTACTGGTTGAATACGACCTCGTATGCGCCGTCAGTAAGGTTGACGTCATGCACGTTACGTGACGTCTCTAAACATTCCTGTAGTGTCATCATAATATGGCGGACGTTACTGTAGCATTAAAAATCCGCGCTAAAAATTGAAGGTATGCAAGAAAAAGAATCCTATATGGGTGTGAGGGGTGGATAGAAAAAACCGTCCCTCGGGATCACTGTCCGGCATCACTCGGCAAGCCTCGTGATGCCGGACAATGACCCTCGGGACGGATTTTTCAATCCACCCCTCACACCCATATAAGATTCTTATATTACGGCAGCCTTAACACAAGCTGCAGTTGCGTTAATACGTCGTATTAAAGGGTTATCATTTGGAGACAAGAAGTATTCAAACATTATAAAATTCCTCAGTGGAATCAATCATTTTGTTTGCATATTTGAATTGAGGTTAAACGTCCCATTCAACACTATGTAGGTCATTTTGGACGCGTCGCTTCCTATTTGGTGGAATTTTTACCATACATCGAGGTGAAATGATATCTCAAGTCCTGTCACCAAACGAAACCAATATGGTTTATACGCATGGGGAGCCCGAACCGACTCGCACCACTTTGCCTGGGCAGGTTTATTTTTGTTATAGTTCGTATTTGAACCTGTGTATCGCTTATATATTATTTTTTTTGGATAGCCAACTCAGGCCATTTCGTGGGAAAGCAACTTTCTTAAAGTGGTGATAGTTATTTTATGTTTGTGTTTCTTTCCCTTTGGTGTCTGTAATGGGAAGTAGGGGTTAATTGTATCGATTCCTGATCATTGCCTTCACTTCTATTTTAGACTTTTTAAGCGGTTTAGAAGTATTAATGTGCAGTCGGTTTAAGTTCTGCGTGGAAGCATCATGCAACCTAATTGTCCAAGCCCCAATAGGCGTGGCTATGGAATAAAAGATTTCAAAGGACAACAAAGTATAAACTACACTATGATGAAGGGCGGGGAGTCGTTTTACGGCCGCCACACTTTCCCTTAACAAGTGTAGTGACGTAAAATATGTTCTATAAAAGGGTTATTCAATTTCGATATATAAAGTGGGGTTTACAGTGTTCTTCATTTCTTGGACTTGTTAACACGATAATTGAATCATATTACGAAAACACGCCTATACAAATACATTTTAAATTTTACAACCGAAATAAAAAAAAAAGAAAATTACGATAAGATGGTGATATTTTTCCTGTTTCTGCTCAAAATATAGATTGTTGGTATACGTTAGAACCGCCTCATCGAGGCGGTTCTAACGAGTACCCACAATCTATATTTTAGAGCAGAAATAAGGAAAATAAAGTTTACCCCTGTAAATCCCAATTTTACTCCATAAAATGGGGTTCGAGGGTGGGGGGGGGGGGGGGGGGAGCAAAATTATATAGGCGTGTTTTCGCGATATTACATATGGTTGTGATATCCAAATGGACGCAAATGACTTTGAAGCTGTCTGATAACAAGACAATATCAAAAGTCTATAAATATAATAAACATGTCGATTTACATGTACTGAAAATGAAAGTAAAGATGCACGTCTCTGACAGCTCGTTCTTTGATCTTTTCTTCGTCGTAATTGAAACCATGTGTCACTGTCGTTTGCTCATGATTTAATTTCCGCATAATTTCCGTTGTTACACGGCGATTGAGACAGAAATAAGTTTGTCGTTGTGTACTACTGTGTTTAGTCTTCCGTATCAACAACTTTTCTTTTTATGCTGCATCATCTCGTTCATTGCGATAACACACCCGCGTGACAAAATCAGTTATTACATGGCTTCAAAATCAGAATCAGAATTAGAGTTGTTACTGGTGACACTTCAGCTGATATTCATTTACCAGGAAAGATATGGAAAGTTGTCCCCTAGATATCACCAAAGATGTGAACTTAGCTACACTATCCTCTGCGCCTTCAGCATTGGAAATAATCTAATCGGGGAGGGCATTCCAATCTCTAATGGTCCAAGGGATGCACATTCTTTGTAAATGTAGGTTCTTGCGATAGGGGTCTGAAATGCCAAAGAATGATGATTTCTTCAGCGCTTAGCTGGGGGAACAAGGTCATCTTTTGGATGCTTGCAGCACCCTTTAGACATTAGTATAATAATACGAGCCTTCTGTCTTTTCTCCTTTTCTTGAGAGACTCCCGTCTTATTTTTCCCAGTATTCCAGTGATGCGTCGGTGGTGGTCGGGAGGGGCTCGGTTAAATGTTAACTCGCACTTAAAATTCTCACCGACTTCTCACCGACTTCTAGGTCGGTGGCTTATCGAATAAATGTCGAGCAGAGCTGGTGCCGACGTCGGGACGATGTCGATGACATCGGCTGGCATTGGGTGGTCGAAGAATGGACCCCGACCAATTAGATAATCGGACATGAATCAGCCGACGCCCGGCCGGCTTCCGACAGGTAATCGAGCGGATCCCCGCTCGAATCTAGCGGCTCGACGAATCCTGTTTCGGCTGTCGCTGCTCGATCGCCGTCCGGTTTCCTGCCGGCGTCCCACTGATTGACACTCGACCATATATGGGCCTGATCTCCGATGCGTGCCAGTAATTAGCAGAACAGGAGGGAGCAGGTTTTTATACTGCCCGTGCAAAGGACGGCGCTCGATCCATGGCTTCACCCACCATCGGCGCAGCAACGTTGACGGGCTGCCTACAGTTCTTCTTTCTCTGCCAACGTTGACACGGTGCTGAGCCCAAAGCAGCCTCTCCTGTGACATCCGGATCATTTCCTGCGACGGCAATAGGTGTAGTGTTGGGATAAGAGGGATTCTTGTTCCGCTTTTCTTCGAAGAAAGTTTTCTTCGACGTTAACATAGTGGAGGATGTTCACCTACAACCGCGCTGACCCATTTGTTGTACATGCAGTTTATATACCACTGGGCAACTGGACCATTCCCGGCGGTTGTACGCCCGGCGACGGGCCATGCCCCTCCGGGAACTGGGCGGACATATGCGGAACATCGAACGATGTTCGGCCGGCCAGTAACAATCGCCTGGTATACGGCCGGTATACGGCCGGTAACCTGCAGTGCACCGGCCGATTTCCGCCCGGCGTATACGCCGAGGCTTCCCCGCAAAAATCCGGCAGACACCGCTAGATTCCCGGTGGATGTCCCTGCAGACCCCGCACCTCCAAAACCGATCCAGACACCTGCTTCCGACCCCTTCTCGACTTGTTCAGGTCGGCCGACCACCACGTCCGGGGTACGCCGAATTTGTGACCGAGGCATTAGGTGTAAGAAAACTGGTAAGAAAAGGTCACTCAGAAAAGGTCACAATCTAATTATATAAGAATGCAGCCGTCTAAAGTCAACTATAGAACGTGACACGAAGGCACAAACAAAAACAGACGAAACATGAACCAATGACACAAAGCAAAATAACGAATAAGACACTGCAAAAGAACGACCGCTTTGGAACGGTCAGTAGCAAAACTACTGTGGGGTTTCAACCCTAGAGTTTATGAAATTTCAGCCCTCGCCTTCGGTTCCAAATTGATCCGCATGGACGCTTTCTAGCTCAACAGTGAGTCATGATAAAGTACATGGTAAAATGGTTATGTATAGATTGATAGTAAGCCTCAGTTTCATTTCATTGATTCTTTTCCTAAATATCTGCATAATATTGCATTTAACGGGCTACAATATCCTGCCCCATTCTGGTGTCCAACATCCTGATCTATCTATATCAATGAGTTTGATCATCTCTAATTTTCCGGGAGTAAACACAGTCGTCTGCGAACAGTATTCTTTCTGAGACAATGTCAGTGGAAATACCATTAATGTAAAGTGAGAACAAAAGTGAACAAAGAACTTTCCCTCTGCGGTACCCCAGACAAAATCGGATCCCACTCCAAAACTTCACCATTAACAACAACTCGCTGTAAAGAAATCTGTCGATTTGAGAGGATTACGAAACCAATCCTATATAAATACATGTACATTGTAAATTTTACCTCTGACAAAATAGAAAAAAAAATAACGAAAATTATCAGATACAAAATTGTGGCATAACGGCCTCATCGAGGCGATTCTAACAAGTACCCACAGTCTATATTTTCAGCAGAAATAAGAAAAAAAAGGTTAACCACTGTAAACCACAGTTTTACTTTATCAAAGTGGCGTCTAACTGTTGGTTTTCTTTTGCTTGTCTTGCTGTCGAGTCCTCACTGTTGTTTCATCTTAGTGGTTGTTTGTTTTTTGTGTTCTCGGAGATGTTGCACTGATGAGTTAGGAGACCTTCATCCGGACTGAACAAATTATTTCTCTAAATCGCGACGGAAGTAAGGGCGAGTATTGCGGCCGCGTAAAATCGATTTAAACCCCTAAATGTAATTCGTTTCACTGGCCGTTCCAAGGCTGTTCTTCTGACACGGTTTATTTTTAGCTCGCCTTACGAAAGTAAGGGGGAGCTATTGCTATACCCCGGCGTCCGGTGTCAGCGTCGTCGGCGTCGGCGTCCGAATTGTGTTAAAATTTATCTGCAAGCTCTTATTTGTGATGTTTCCCAAATTTATTTTCAAATAAAATAAACAATAGGTAGAAATCAATATTTTACATAATGTTTTTCACTCCATTTCCCAGGGTTTTTTCTTTATATAGTAATCACACATCTAGACTGCAATGCAAAATAAACTAAGATTTTCCAAATTGTTACCCAGCACTGTGGGTTGCAATATAAGTTCAAAAAGCAAATACATTATGTAAAGCAAATTCAAAAACTACAGTTTAAGACCAAATGATGGTCCTATAAGACCACTAGACGAAAATTAATTGTCCAAAATGAGGCAAAATCCCCTAAATTTTCAAACAAGGATACCGACAAGGCAGGAGCACTCGTCCTTAAAATATTATCATTTTCAGTTGTTATGTACTCTGAAGTAGCAAAGACGAGGCATAATTTTCTTACTTTCTACATTTTAAGCACTTTTGTGAAAATTTCACCGAATACCACATGGTAAATTTCATCGCCATCTTGGATTTCGACAAAATTCTTACCCTGGATTTAGTGAAATTCAAACCACAAGTATTTCCCTGTCAGTCGAGATCGGATGATGACAGTTATCTCTTGCAATTGCTTAATCAATGGCTTTGCAGAATCATCAACCTGATCGTCATGTCATTTTGCTTCAGGTGTTTTAAACGTCTTTCAAAATACTGACTTCGGTTTGTTTACAATAGAGAAATGTGTGACTTTTCTTGACGACCTCATCACTGTTTCAGCTGATTTGTGTTATTGTGCATGTATTAAAAAACGAGATAAAACTTGATGAATATCATACAATAATTACAATTTAATAAAGCTCTTTAAGTTCTGTTTTAGCAAAATGATTTACGACCACCTTTTTCGGCATTATGACTGTTTTTATGTTTTACTTTTTTGCGTATGTACCTTCCATTAAATGGTAATTCGGTTGTATCCGCTTTCTTTCGGACTGGTTTCGGCACTGGAAAGCGTCATTGTCATAAAACGGGGTCGAATCAAAGCACCCGGGATCTAGCAAAATATAAATGGCGAAAAAACACACATGTAGCAGACAGAAGCAATAACGTTTTCTTCGTATTTGTAAGTGTTTTATGGCATTGATCATGAAATCAGTTTGCGGTAATAGGGATATCATTTTAGTTTTTCGAATTCCACACCGGTAGCCATGTCACACACTATGGGTTTTTGAAATGAAGATGGAAACCGCGTATTTTAGCAGTGTAAACAGAAACTGAAGATTTGTTGTCACGTGACAAATTTTATGAAAATGAAAAGCAACATTAAAACAGATAGAAACAGCATTTATCGATATATTTTGCAGACCGGAATATTTCTTTATTTTAACTGTTCCTGGGAAAGTTCCTTTGAAAATTAGCCACGGTTCTTGAACAAGGAAATGTATTATTATGTATGGTGGTTGCATTGTGTCATGGTAAAATGTTGTGTTTCTACTGATAATAATCTTTCATCTTTGACCATTACTCGCAGCAGATTTGCAGGTGTACATTCAATACATTCCAGGTTTGCAGGATGAAAGCGTACACAGTCATGTAATTACAGTAGGGATTTTTTAACCTGCACGGGGGGTTCTTGCATAGAGGGCTTCCAGTTAACATTCCGACCCGAAGGACAGTGCACTATGTGGCATTCATCCCTGCTAATGATGCCAGTAGAGCATGATCGGACACGAAAATTACCGCTTTTGGAGATCAAACCAGGGATGGGGGTTTCTTGCACCAGAGGCAGCATCCTAATTCGTTCGGATGGGGGACATTAACCTTTTCTGAGCTGGCTTGTACATAAGCTGTTAATCAGTGTAAAGTAATTTTATGTAAGAAAATGACAACTGCCCTTCTTGAATCGGATGAATTGATAGAATGAGAGTAGAAAAAAAATTCACAGTCAGTCTCCATGAAAGTTTGTTTTGATCCACAGGATAAAGACAGTGACAGTGTGGAAACTCACATCACGTAAAAGAAGGAGAGCATAATGCAGCATCTGATCAGGGCCTGCACTGTTTGCATAAAGTTCAGCCTTTTTTAAAATACATTTTGAAGAGAAACACAACCTGGCATTCCTAAATTTTAAAAAATGGACTTGCACTATTATATAAAGTGGAACACAGGCACGTGTTTCATAGAGGAAAAAAATCTACCCTCTACCTTGAGACAGGCACTTGTTTAAGAGAAAAAAATCGTCCCTCTACCTTCTCAAGTTCAAGAGGGTAGATTTTTTTTCTCTTTGAAACAAGTGCCTGTGAAGTGGAAGATTCGATTTTGTATACAATAGGTAAAGAATGAAAACAGTACACTTTTTACTCTCCAGAGGTTGGGGCCCTGGCGATAGGGACTTGGATTTATACATCAGGCTGCATGGTGCTTCCACGCAGAGCTGACGCTGACCACACATTGGACGAGTACTGGTATACCACTTAGAAGAACAAAGCCTGCACAGGCAAAGTGGTGTTAGTCAAACCCTCCAATGAATATAACTTTTTTGGTTTCATTGGGTGGCAGGCCTTGAGACGTCATTTCATCTCAAATGTCGGGTAAACTCCCGCAAAATTGGAAGCATCATCGCCAAAATAACCTCAATAGTGCTGATGGGGCATTAAACCTCAGTTCAAAAAAACTCTCAAGAGGTTATGACCAATTCAGACCACGGTAGATAGAAGGAACTACTTTCTTTTTGTTTACATGTTTTCACAATGTGCTCAAGAGAAGCCATGTTTCTTCAACTTCAAGTGCATGGAGGTGGCAAGATGAAAATTTGGTCAATTTTGTAATGGGAAAGAATTTTTGAAAATCATTGGTAGGTTTTGTTAGGAGAGGTTATACAAAGGACTGATTTGTGCTAAAAAGAAACATTTGATGAAATGACGGCTCTGCAGTGACGTTTGAAATTTGCCAATTTTCATCCTGATTGTTTTTGCCTTTTGAAAACTAAATGTTAGTAGCAATAGAGCTACATAAAGCCAAAATGTTATGCTTTCATGGAATTAATCACAAAAAATCATATTAGTCATAATTTCTTTTCAAAAAAATTTTCATCTTCACACTTGTCAAATTTTCAATACAGGTTGTCAGCCATTTTGTATAGTCCTTAAATTGGACTTTTTGATAAGTTAATATTTATACCCCCACAAATGAAATTTGGGGGGGGGGGTATATAGGAGTGAGCTTGTCGGTCTGTCTGTCGGTCGGTCGGTCGGTCGGTCGGTCTGTTGACTTGGTTTCCAGACGATAACTCAAAAAGCGCTTCACCAATTTTTATAATTTTTGGTACACTCATGTAACATCATAAAATACAGGTCAAGTTCGATTTCCACCACAATTCGTCAATTTTCGACATAGTTATGGCCCCTTTCAAGTGAAAAAATTGCAAAATGCGCTGATGAACTATCAAGGCAGTTTGCAAAATGCGCTGATGTACTATCAAGGCAGTTTTTGTGGGGGTATTCATCACCTTTAGTGATAGCTCTAGTTTCCTCTGTATTACCTCCCTTATTTACCTGTGTTAAAGTTTACCTGCAATCTTTGTGGTGCAGTGGTTAAGGCTTTGGACTCTAGATCAAGAGGTCGTGAGTTCGAATCCCATTGGAGGAATGTTATTTTTTCTTTGAAAAAAAATAGCGGGTCTGTGTCTCAAGGTCAAGGTCATTATGGCTATTTTTAGAAAACATTGTCATGGCTCTAGCGCCTTCATTTATTGATGGGTTTTAATGTAGCTTCACACAAATGTTGGATATGATAATATTTCAAGTGACTTTGACTTACAGGGTCCGGGGATGAAGGTCAAGGTCATTACTTTCAGGGTCACGGGGTCAAGGTCACTGTGGCTTTTTTTTAGAAAAAATTGCCGTTGCTCTTGTGCCTTAATTTATTGATGGATTTTAAGAAAGCTTCACACAAATGTTGGGTATAATGATAATTCAATCAAATTAGACTTTCAGGTTCCGGGGCTGAAGGTCAAGGTCACTGTGGCCATTTTTAGAAAAACTTTGTGATTGCTCTAGTGCCTAAATTAGTAGATGGATTTCAATACAACTTCACACAAAGGTTGGGTATGATGATATCTCGAGCGAGTTCGACTCTCAGGGTCCGGAGCTGAAGGTCAAGGTCACTGTAGCTATTTTTAGAAAAACTTTGTCATCGCTCTTGCGCCTTCATTTATTGATGGATTTTAATATAACTTCACACAAATGTTTGGTATGATGATATATTGAGTAACTTTGACTTTCAGGTTCCAGGGCTGAAGGTCAAGGTCACTGTGGCTATTTTTAGAAAAAAACTTTGTGATCGCTCTAGTCCCTACATTTATAGATGGATTTTAATATAACTTCACACAAATGTTAGGTATGATGTTATCTCGAGCGAGTTCAACTTTCAGGGTCCGCGGCTGAAGGTCAAGGTCACTGGCTAATTTTGGAAAAACTTTGTCATCGCTCTTGTGCCTTCATTAATTGATGGATTTTAATATAACTTCACACAAATGTTAGGTATGATGATATCCTCTGGATCAAAAGGTTGTGAGTTCGAATCCCGGTGGAGGAATGCTTTTTTCTTCTTTCTTTTTAAAAACTTAGCGGGTCTGGGGCTCAAGGTCAATTTCATTATGGCTATTTTTAGAAAACATTATCATGGCTCTAGCGCCTTCATATAATGATGGATTTTAATATAGCTTCTCACAAATGTTGGATATTATTCTATTTCAAGTGACTTTGACTTTCAGGGTCCGGCGATCACGGTCAAGGTCATTACTTTCAGGGCCACGGGGTCAAGGTCACTATGGCTATTTTTAGAAAAATATTGCCATTGCTCTTGTGCCTTAATTTATTGATGGATTTTAATATAGCTTCACACAAATGTTGGGTATAATGATATCTCAATCAAATTCGACTTTCAGGTTCCGGGGCTGAAGGTTAAGGTCACTGTGGCTATTTTTAGAAAAAACTTTGTGATTGCTGTAGTGCCTACATTTATAAATGGATTTCAATACAACTTCACACAAATATTGGGTATGATGATATCTCGAGCGAGTTCGACTTTCAGGGTCCGGGGCTGAAGGTCAAGGTCACTGTGGCTATTTTTAGAAAAACTTTGTCATCGCTCTTGCGCCTTCATTTATTGATGGATTTTAATATAACTTCACACAAATATTTGGTGTGATGATATCTTTAGTGACTTTGACTTTCAAGTTTCTGGTCTGAAGATCAAGGTCACTGTGGCTATTTTTAGAAAAAAAACTTTGTGATCACTCTAGTCCCTACATTTATGGATGGATTTTAATATAACTTTACTAAAATGTTAGGTATGATGATATCTCGAGCGAGTTCGACTTTCCGGGTCCGGAGCTGAAGGTCAAGGTCACTGGCTATTTTTTGAAAAACTTTGTTATCGCTCTTGCGCCTTCATTTATTGATGGATTTTAATACAACTTCACACAAATGTTTGGTATGATGATATCTCGAGTGACTTTGACTTTCAGGGTCATGGGCTGAAGTTGAAGGTCACTGTGGCCATTTTTTTATTTTTTTTTTAGAAAAACCTGATCATTGCTCTAGTGTCCACATTTATTGATGGATTTAAAGATAACTTCATACAAAGGTTGGGTATGATAATGTCTTGAGTCAGTTCAACTTTCAGGGTCTGGGGCTAAAGATCAAGGTCACTGTGGCTATTTTTAGAAAAAACTTTGTCATCACTGTTAAGTACCTACATCTATTGATGGATATAATGTAATTTTACACAAATGCTAGGCTAAGCTTTTTATAATTTGTGTTGCGTGAGGGGATTTATGTTGTCTGTTATGCCTTGTTATTACTTGGAAGTTTGTAGAATTTTTTATTTATCAAATATAGATTTCATTTTCTTTTTCTTTTTTTTTTTCTTTTTTTATAACAGTGGAAAGGCTTGAAAACAGGATTAGGGGTATTTTTTGGTTCTCTGTCATTTGCTGCTGTCTGTTTGGCTGTTTTACATAAGAAAATGTTTTTGATTACTTGCCCTCATCCATCTTAGGCCCCCACAGGCGAGCTATGTTGACTTCTGACATCTCTTGTTGTTATTGTTTGTCTTAGAACGTGTGAATAGCTCATTCTTTTTTGTTTCTTTCCCTTAGAGCTGTGGATTAATTGTATCGATTCCTGATGGTTGCCTTCACTTCTATTTCGAAAGGGGTCAGAACTATGTAGGCATGTTTTCCTGATGGTCTTCCCCCAAATGACATAACCAAATAATTTGGATTTAAGTAGTTCATGAGGGTGTGTGTCAAAAACGTTCTCGGAGTCCAGATTAAATGTGTTCACCTGTCCTTCTTTGTCCCAGGTTTTTGCCCAATCATTAATAACCGTGCTCATCTATGCCGTTTCCTAAATGTATGTTGCCTGTCTGACAAAAGTTTATGTTCATTCAAGTGGTCCACCCTGTTTGAGCAGACAATATCTTCTATTAATTTACATGAAACACAAGTCGGGGATACAGGGCGATAGTTACGAGCAAGAGCCCTATATCCTTTATAAAGAGTTGACAAATGTTCTCTAGAAGCCATTCCTGTAGATGTCATCCGTATCAAGAGACTGTTGGAATAGGTGCGCAAAAACCGGACCCAGCTCATTTGCCAGTTCATTCCTTTGCTAGTTTCTTCATGGCCGGCCTCGGAAGCTCAGTCGGATGCCGTCTGACTGGTAATCAGAGGGACGCGGGTTCGATACCTGCCGGGATCGGCAACATTCTTTCGTGGATATTGATCATGAAATCTTTTCTACGGTCATTCTCTCCCTTTCGCTGATTCAAGAAGAGCAGTTGTCAGTTTCTGGTGAAAGAAGTGCACTGTATTGGTTAACCGCTTACGTATGAAATAGAAGTGAAGGCAACGACCAGGAATCGATACAATCAACCGACAGCTTCCATCAGAGACACCAAAGGAAAGAAACACAAACATGAAACAACTGGGCCATAATGGAACCATCACTAGCGGAAAGCCAAAAGGACAGTTACTGTCCCACAAAATGGCCAATTGGCCATCCAAATCAAAATAATATAAGCGATGAGGCGGTTCTAACGTGTACCCACAGTCTATATTTTGAGCAGAAAAAAAGAAGAATATCACAATTTTACATTAAAAGATCAATTTTCTGTAAGCAACAAAAATTTTAAATATGGGTCTGGCACACATTCTCTCAGAATTAACCGATTCTGTGATATATTATGTATTGTCACATTAGAAAGATAAAATAAACATTTAAATTCCGATTTGAAACTCAGTTGCCATGGCCACCAGCAAAATCAATTTTGGACAAAATAAGGCAAAACAGTGTACTATTTTTAATAAAATTATCATATTTGTATAACCAAAATATAAAAATATACATGAACAGAAAAGAGAAACACAGTGATAGAAAAATATTTTCTGTTTATTTTGCAGAATACAGAAATCAGTTTGTGAATAGGTCAAAGAATGCCATAATACAAACACTGCAAAAGTAAGCTAATTAGCAAAATTTCCAAATAGTTCAAAATCAACAATGTTGCCCATATTTGGCAAGATATAGTTAAAGCGGCACCGATGCTTTAACATGTTCTTGCATTATTTTTGAAACAACTATGATGGAGGATGCAAAGCGTGACACATTTGGAGTGGGGCATCACGAAAACACGCCTATATAATTTTGACCCCCTTGAACCCCACTTTTATATAGTAAAATTGGGGTTTCCAGGGGTACACCTTATTTTTCTTATTTCTGCTCTAAAACATAGATTGTGGATACTCGTTAGAACCGCCTCGATGAGGCGGTTCTAACGAGTGCCCACAATCTATATTAGGAGCAGAAATAAGAAAAATATCACAATTTTTCATCATAAAAGTTTCATTTTTTCGGCGATAAAGGTGGCAATGTATTTGTATAGGCGTGTTTGCGTAATGGTACCGGTGTCTTGAAGGAAAAAAAAAAACTGTCTGAAATTGGTAAACTTTAAGGAAAAACAAAAAGTGTGTGCACTTTACACTGTTCAGGACTTCTGTGTCTGGAATCCTGTCTTACCACTTAATCTTTAAGAGTTTTCTAAGACAGCTTGTATGGAAGTGATTCAGGTTAGTAAACAGACCATGTTTCATATGCATACAATAGTGTTGGCAGCACCACAGCTCTGTAGACTTACAGTTTTGTGTCAATAAGTTCTGAATAGTTAGATATTTTGAAAGCAAAGAATACATCAAATAAACGAAAACAGCAGACTCGGTTTTATTGAGTCTGTTCATGACCAGCACTGAAATGTGCAACACCGGCCACGCCCTTTAGCGCCGGTTTTAGAACTTTATTTTCAAAATGATTCAAAATGAACTCAATGATCCCAAAGGACCAGAAACTATAATCTGCACTATGATGATTTCACTTCGATCCCTGACACTACCACATAGTCGGCCAAATGCTGCACTAGCTTTGGCAATCCTGACATTGACTTCATCATCAATGTGCGTGGCTCTTGACAGTTTGCTTCCAAGGTAGGTGAACTTGTCTACCACTTGCAATCTTTGACCTTTCAGTGTGACAGTTCCCTATTTGACAATTGTCTTTGTTTTGACGGCGCTCGTGTTATTTTTGTGTTTCTGAATGCGCCTCCACTTCTACTTTGTCTGCGTTCGGTGACTGTTTCTGTTTTTGGCTTTTTCTTTTTTTTTTTTGTTTGTTTTTTTCTGGGGCTGGAGATTATGTTTATCAGTTGTTGCTTTTCCGCGTAGGGTTTTCTGAATATGTTTCGTCAAATACATTGAAAATTTACCACCAAAAGATGAAAAATTTTCAGATCAACATTCTGCTATTTTTCATATTTCTGCTCAAAACGTAGATTGTTGGAACTCGTTAGAAGCAATGTATGCTTAAGCAGAAATAAGAAAAATAATGTATACCCCTGTAAACCCCGGTTTTACAATTCAATACTGTGGTCGATAGTCTTGAATGTATTCGTTTTTTCGACAATGAACATTGAGTCCAATCAAACTCGAAATCTGTCTACTCTATTTGGCAGAAGATCGAAAAAATATCCTTAATTCTTCCCAGTTTTTTCTCAAGGTCTGGTACTAAGATTAACCCTCAGTAGTTCAAACTGCCCCTATTTTACACAAATTTTCATGGTCCGAAAGTTATTAAAGTTTGACTGCATATCGAATGCATCTAAACATTACGATAACTCTCCTGTACGGCATACTGCATTTTTCACATCTCCAAAATGGCTATTTTTCAGATGAAAATCCTTGATATGGATCCTATAAATGCTTAAAACATAGGTTGTGTATGCTCGTTAGAACCGCCTCATTGTCTTGCAGCAGAAATAAGAAAAATAATGCATACCCCATAAACCCCAGTTTTCTCTATATAAAGTGGGGTTTAGTGGTGTCTTCATTTCACGGACTTGTTCACGTGATTATCTTGTTCGCACAACATATTATCTTGTTTGCACAACATAGATCTTGGGAAGTTGTGCGAACAATATGTTATCCGCACAAGATACAAAGTTGTGCGAACAAGATAGTATCCTGTGCGCATAAGATATTAAGTTGTGCGAACAAGATAATATTTTGCGCGTACAAGATGATAACTTGAGCGCACAAGATATTATCTTGTGCGCACAAGATCTATGTTGTGCGCACAACATATTCTCTTGTGTGGACAAGATAATATCTTGTTTGCACATCTTAATTTTTTGTGCGCACAAGACAATATGTTGTGCGAACAATATATTATGTTGTCCGCACAAGATAATATCTTGTGCGCACAAAATGATATGTTGTGCGAACAGGATTATATTTTATCCGCTAAAGATCTTGTGCGCACAACTTATAAAAAAAAATTCATGTCCCTTCCCGGGTTCCGTAGGGGCCAGCTGTTAAAGATATTGTTAGCTTAACGAACTCGTTAGTGGTCAAATTTTTAACTTTTCAAGCAAGTAATATACTCACTAATATAGTCTATTTTTTTCTGAAGAAATGAGAGCATCTTTTGCATTTGCTCACATTTTTTCAGCAACAATAATAGCATAGTTGCCATATTAAATGATCAAAGTTTTAACACCATGTTTACTACATACACATGCAACGACGTCATTAATTTGGAACAACTGGAACCAAGTGTTTTTTCTCCATGTATTTCGGTTTTCGCCCACCTTTTTTAACGATCGGCTCGAAATAAGCGAAATAAAAACAAAACAAAAAAGAATCTAAAATAATATATATGGATAACCTATAATCTGGATGATCGTGCTTCACAGACATTTCTACGTATTAGTGTCACCAGCATGACTCTTCTGTTGGGCTATTTTGTCTTCGTAAAGTTAATAAGTTCCCTTTGTTTAATGTGTCATATTTGCACTTAATGAACTATATTAACCCTTTTTGTACCAAATGGAATCTTCCCCCTTATATATAGCAGGAGTCAATTTCAAAGTTAAGGGGTGTCAGGTTGTGTTTTCATCAAAATTTATTTGGAAAATGGCTGAACTTTTAGCAACAAGTGTAGGCCCTGATCAGACGCCGCATTCTGCGGCGTCTGATCTGGGCCTGCGCTGTTTGCCAGGGTATCCGTTTTGGGGTTTCTGGTACTAAATGGGTTAAGCTTTTCAGCCTTAGTTGACGTTTATTGAAAATAGCTGGCGGATTAGGCTTTCTTTATCTGGCAGTTGTCTTCGGGCAAATATTGTTACAAATGTCAGCACGTGATATATTGAACTATTCTCAGAATAGTCCGATCCATTAACCCATTGTATACTAGTGGGCTCTTCCATTGCAATATGTTGGACAAGTCCATTTGCCATATAAGGGGTGTCTGACTTATTTTATTTTCGTTTTTATATGATTTTGACGGAACATTCTGTCAGCAAACAGTGCAGGCCCTGATCAGACGCCGCGTTCTGCGTCAACACGACGAAAACACTAGGTTAAAAAGTCCATGCACTGAACTCTTCTCAAAACCCCACTTTATAAACAGATAAGTGGGGTTTACGGGGGTTTTCATTATTTTCCTTATTTTTGTTCAAAAATAGATTCGGGGTACTGGTTAGAAGCACCCCCTGTAGTGGCTCTAACGAGCTCCTATAATCCATGGCCCGGGCGGTTCTGTCGAGCACCCACAATCTATATTTGAACTAGAAGAAGAAGAAGAAGAACAATTTCTTCTGAAAAATCTTGGGGCTTCTCCATACTTTCGGATGAGTCTTTAAACCGAGGACCAAATTTTTTCCACAATATCACACGGGAAAGAAGTCAAAACATGGAGTGACGACAATGAAACAAAACGGACAACAGCAGCCTTTTCACGATGCTTCCACTTAATGTAAACCAATGTAAACCGCTTAGAGGACCCTTTTTATATGGGTCGCTAAATTATGAATGTAGCATTAAAAATCTTAAAACTATTTACAATCTATTCATAGAGATATACTTAAACGCAACGCATGTCTCCGATTCCTATTCTATGCCATACGGGCTTTGAACTCCCCTGCAACACTGGCATCTACCTTAGAGGAGGGAAGACTGTTCCACTGAGAAATAGTTCTAGCGAAGAAGGAATTCTTCAGGGCATCTCTATAGGCCTGGTACCTATTATATTGTCTTCTATTTAATTTTTATACCATATTAAGAGACACTGTATCAACGTGTATCTTAGAATATAAAAGAAGGTTAAAGAGGGCAGCTCACGACGGGTCTACAGCGATGGCCATTCCAGGTCATCAAGCATATTTGATCCGCTATCGATGGCAGATCCATCTGGACCGCCACAACCTGTTCAATCTGAGTTTTCAAATGGGGGTGCCAAACAGGTGATGCATACTCAAGTTGAGGTCGTACCAATGTTTTGTATGCAACATGCTTTGTCTGCCTAGGAGCAAAAACCAACCTCTAAGAAATCCTAATGTCCCAGGTGCGTTGGATTTAATCTCAGAAATGATTTGACTCCACTTTTATCGAGAGTAATGGTGGTACAAAGATATTTAGGCATCAGGGGACATTTAATCGCAGCACTTTTTTGTCCGCACCACACCAAGTTTTTGAATCGTTATCGACAACTCCTGGAGAAAGCGATAACTTCTGTTTTGGTTTCAAAGTGCTCCACACATACATGAAATCAAAACAGAATACCAAAGAAACACTTCTCTGTTTGCATAGGCTGCATTTCACTTACCCTACCCACTAATTTTTACATACTAAAAATCATGACACTACCTCACTTTGACAGATCCTGTGAATTTACTCCCAAAACACCAGTACTTGTCACCTGTTGAAATGTCATGTACACCCAGTCACATGCAAAGAAATAGACAGAAAAGTATACCATAACCAGTAAACTTTTTCAGGAATCCTCCTTGAAAAACAGCCACTTTTTTTGTGCCAAAGCTACTTTCGTGAATTCAGATATGCCGCTGCACCTTGAACTTGCACAGCATCCAGACAGTTGGGGTGTTAGTTTCGTTTTCCATTTCATAAAAGTACAGATACTCAGCAAATAAGCCCACATTGGCAAAAATATCCACATATCACAATTTCTATGAGCAACCATGCCATTATTGACCCTCCTACTATAATATTTTGAAAAACGTCCACCCTCAAATGCGAAACTGTCCCCTGATGCCTTAAGTTTGGAAGTTTTCTTTGATTTTCAGCCATTGGTGATCCCACATTGTAATTTGAATTATTTGTAATAAAAATAAACAAAAAAGTGTTGACTAAAATACATGTTGTTGCTTTCATAGCCCTTTTGGAATTTCATAAAAACTGAAGGGCGGCCAAATTCAATTCGGAGAATTGCGCACTAAGTCCATGATGGATGATGCTTTCTGGAGATGCCATTTGATAATACACAGCAATGTGGTGAATAGGGATGTAAACAGTGATGCTTGATGTTAAACATGTAACTGATAGCACTGGCTTTAAATTACTGCATTGGTGGACATGGGCCATAAACTTAAGAACCCACCCCCAATCCCCAAATTTTCCTAAAATGACTGGGCCTTTGAGATATTCATTATCTCCCCTTTGCTACTGATCAGAGTCTAAAGTGGACACCCTCTGCAGGTAACAAAAAGGTAGAGAACAAACCAATTAAGTCAGTTGTGTCATTTCTTATCTGATAACTGGCTTAGATAAAGATACTGACAGGCTCTAAAACAATCAAAATCATAAGGTTTCTACTGAAGCTGAATTTCGACCAAAACAGAGTCTACAGGTCATGATAAAACAGCAACTATGCAAACCAGAAACTGCAAAAAAGGGTATTTCATTTATGAATGTGTTTGAGAAAGGTTCTTCTGTGTTTTTGTTACAGTCAAAGCACTATTTTCTGAGTTTGGGGCATACTACAAGGTAAGAACTGAGCCCCAGACTAAAAAAATATCCATAAAGAATCAGGGAGGAGTGTAACATTGCACTAGCCTTGTCATTCTCCACTATATTAAAGGGAGTCAGCACAAGAAAACACTTTCTGGCTGCAAGAAACTACACTTACTTGGATAAGAAGAACTTCTTAACTTGCACATGTGCTGTCAACAGCAACTAGCAGCTAGACCTGGTGAGTATTCTGAGGTTACTAGCTACAGACAGGAAAAGAGAACGAATCCTATCAGAATAATGTGTCCAAAGTACATTTTTGGACACACAGAAGGTCTTACAGTGCTGAAAAGGACATTGTTGTTAATATTAAGGCGGTTCTAACGAGTACCCACAACCTATGTCTTGGAGAAAAATGAGAAAAATAATGTATACACCCGTAAACCTCAGTTTTCTCTATATGAAGTGGGGTTTAGGGGTGGGGGTTGTCATTTCACGGACTTGTTCACGTGATGATATCGGGATTACAAATGTACAGGATACATCATTTTTATTATTTCTGTTAAAAGCCATACGGATTGGGAGTTCGTTAGAAGATCCACCTTATAGAGCATATTGAGCACAGTCATTTGAAGCAAACAATACCAGCAGAAAATAACAATTTCAGAGGAAAAAACATTGAGTCATATTAATGTCCGTGTAGTCACATAGACTCAACGAGGAACCAATGTTGATTCAGTGTCATTACGTTAACATACCCGTGCGACATAATGCATTTTATCATATGTCCAAAATTGATGATACGCTAACACACCAGTGCGACATAATGCCTTTTATCACATGTCCAAAATTGATGATACGCTAACACACCCGTGCGACATAATGCCTTTTATCACATGTCCAAAATTGATGATACGCTAACACACCCGTGTGACATAATGCATTTTATCACATGTCCAAAATTGATGATATGCTAACAAACCCGTGCGACATAATGCATTTTATCACATGTCCAAAATTGCTACTTTTCTGATAAAATTTCTCTATATGAAGTGGGGTGTAGGGTGCTGCTCATTTCACGTACTTGTTCACGTGGTGTAACTCTAACCCTGATCCTAACCCACGTAGAGTGCCTGCAGGCATACTATCCTGACGCTCAGCTTTACAGATAAAAGTCGGACCAGAAAAGCCCAGGCAGTCTCCTTCCCTAAATACCGGCCCTATATTCGTCGAAATTCCTTGCAACCCAAATAAAATGTCCGTGTGTAATTCAGTTGGAACAATTTGTCAGACAGACAAAATTTGTTATTATCTAATCAAAAATCCTATTTATATGCATGAACCACCATGACTGCAATACAGATTTTCAATTTATGGGTGATATTGTATGCCATATGGAACAATATCAGGCGCTGTTTCGGATTAACTTCTAAATCTACTCGAAATAAATATACGTATACTTAAATCATATTTGTCCAGCGTCAAAACCAGTTACAATAGTAAACAATGTAGAAACAGACCAAACACTACCGAACTCAATATTTGCTCGATGTCTATAGTATAAGAATCTTATATGGGTGTGAGGGGTGGATGGAAAAATCCGTCCCGAGGGTCACTGTCCGGCATCACGAGGCTTGCCGAGAGATGCCGGACAGTGATCCCGAGGGACGGATTTTCTATCCAACCCCAACACCCATAATGGATTTTCTTTCTTGCATACCTTCCATTTCTTAGCGCGGATATTTAATGCTGCAGTCACTTCGGTTACAGACGTCCGCCATATTGTGATGACACTAAAGGATTGTGCATGACGTCAACCTTAACGACGGCGCATATGAGGTCGTATTCAACCAGTACATTTATCAAACGAAAACCAGGTTTAGAACAGAATTTCTATCCCAAGCTAAAACCACGGATTTCCTTATCTGGTGTGCAAGGATTTGTGTTATAAGTGCGAAATGTTTGTGACATCATGTGAACAAGTCCGTGAAATGAACACCCAACTAAAACCCAACTGTATAAAAAGATAACTGGTGTGTGTGTGTGTGTGTGTGTGTGTGTGTGTGTGTGTGTGTTTGTGTGTGTGTGTGTGTGTGTGTATGTGTGTGTGTGTGTGTGTGTGTGTGAAATCGGGTTTAACGTCGCTTTCAACAATTTTTTAGTCATATCACGACGGTGTCTGGTTGCGACAGGGAGCTCAATGCTCTCTTTTACAGTGCTGCCTAACTGAAGTATCATGTCCCAGACACATTACATGATACTACACCCAGTCACATTATCCTGACACTGGGTCGACAAGTCCTAGCTCTACCCCGTAAATATGAGTGCCAACCGAGGAGCAGCTAGTACCATTCTTAACGACTTTGGTTTGTCGCGGCCCGGGATCGAACCCGTGACCTCCCGTTCCCCGGAAGGACACTCTACCAACTGAGCTATCGGGGCCGGGAGAAAACTGTGGTTTATGAGGGTATACATTATTTTGCTTATTTCTGCTCCTAGACATAGGTTATGGGCACTCGTTAGGACCGCCTCAATGAGGCGGTTCTAACGAGCACACACAACATATCCGAGGCATAGGTTTTGGGTACTCATTAGAACCGCCTCATTACAATAACACATCCTTGTGACATAGTGAACTCTTTCATTGCACCAAAAATGTAATTTTCTGATGAAAATCTGTACTTTTCCAAGCATAGGTTGTTGGTTTTCGTTAAAACCGCATCAATCGGTAGCACCGCCCCAACGTGACAGTTAGAGCCACCCCAATGAGGCTGTTGTAACGAGTACCCACATTTGTTTTTCTTTTCTCGTGTTTGTTTTAAAGCATTGCGCAATATAGGAATCCCGTTTGCCGTCCGCTTGTCTGTTCGTCAAGCCGTCAAAATATGCGACAACCCTCTCACACTAATAGTTGGGGCAATGATCAGAAATCGATACAATTAACTCACAGCTCCCATCAGAGACACCAAAGGGAAGAAAAACAAACATGAAACAACAGACCCCAATGGAAACATCAATAGCGGAAAGCCAAAAGGACAGTTACTTTCCCACAAAATGGTCAATAGGCTATCCTAAATAAAATATCATAAGCAACACAAACACCCAAAGACAAACGATAAAAAAAAAGAAAAATACGCGACAGAATTAAGGAACGATGAAAAGCAATTGTAAAAGCAATCCCTGAGGACTGGAAAAATAAGAGCATTAAATGCATGCACGGGGAAACCTTTTACAGCCACCACAAGGCAGAAACAAAACAGCTCTGATATGCAAACTAGAAGTCTAGTTCTCAACAGCCATCCGAGCTTCGTACGAACTTGCAACTATGGTTAGCAGTTTTAATGCAAGTATCCATATTTCACATTGATCTACATTTTAAGGTTCACTGACTTCGTGAACTATACCACCAACCCTGACTAGCTTTCAGCATAATGTCCAAGTCCATGTCTCAAGAAATGGGTAGGTTCAACATATTTTATTGCCTTTTTATACACAGCAATGGAGTCGGGCAACAAGTTCTCAGAACATTAGTTACGGTTCTTTCCCTTCGACATTATTATGAATGTTTGGGCAGAAGTAAAGATCAAACTAGAGATCTCCATTCACATTGAGTAAGTACTTATGTTTACTTGGTACAAAATTAACTTTAAATTCAAACATCCATATTTCACAATGTCCTACTTTTCACGGCTCAGTGGCTTTTTGAAGATTTCAATGAAACATGTTTTATTGTTTTTCTGAGGGTGTCGATCTCTATTCATTCGATGACATGAGATTGCTGTGTTACATGTAGTTTTTCATTTGGGTGACTATCTTTTCAAATGATATACAGTCGAACTTTAATGGCACGAGCTTCAATGGTTCTAACATCTTTGGAACAAATGGAATTTGTTCGAGATAGGAGTAGTTCGAGACACTGAGGGTTAATCATAAAGCCAGTTCAGGAATGCCGAACGTCATCACGAAAACATGCCTATATAATTTCGACCCCTTAAACCCCTTTTTATATGGTAAAACTGGGGTTTGCAGGGGTATTCATTATTTTTCTTATTTATGCTCAAAACATAGATTGTAGATACTCGTTAGAACCGCCTCGACAAAAACATAGATTGTAGATACTCGTTAGAACCGCCTCGACGAGGCGGTTCTAACGAGTATCTACAATCTATGTTTTGAGCAGAAATAAGAAAAATATCACAATTTTTCATCTGAAAATTTTACATTTTTCGATGGTAAAAAAAGGAATGTATTTGTTTAGGCGTGTTACTTTTGCAAGTAAAAAAATCATTAGGGGAACACGTTTTCGTGAGATGGTGAAGTCTCATGGCTCTATAACTGATATTTTTTAATGAACAATAGCTATATTTTTACGTTTAGTCAAATAGGAGGCCTCCGTGGTGTAGTGTTTACGCTTCTCGCCTCATAAACCAGGGTTCGTGGGTTCGATTTTGGCCTTCTCAGAATCAGAATCTGGCACGTCAATGACATTCATCCACCATTCTCCAGACTTTCGGATGAATATCTAAACCGAGGTCCCGTCTCCGTATGACCTTAGTTGTTGGTGGGACGTAAAACGCTAACCACAACTTTAAGTCAAAACATTGTTGGTACTCGTCACAACCGTCTCGTGGTTCTATCGAATACCTACACTCTTTTCTCGATATTATGTAGGGTTTATAATGCTATTTCATCATGAAAACACGCCTATGTTATTCTGATCCACTGAACCCTACTTTTATAGTAAAACTGGGGTTTACAGAGGTAAACCTTATTTTCATTTTTTTCTGCTCTAAAGATAGATTGTGGGTACGCGGTGGAACCGCCTCGATGGGGCGGTTCTAACGTGTACCCAAAATCTATATTTTGAGCAGAAATAAGAAAAATATCACAATGTTTCATCTTAAAATTTTCGTGTTTTTTTTTCGGCGGTAAAATTTACTATGTATTTGTATAGGCGTGTTTTCGTAATGAATTTCACTGACTTGTTAATGTGATGTGTAGGTTTTTGCCCGTTAAACACCACTAAACCGTACTCCATTCCTATATTATCGTTGCACCCATAACTCCGAAATCATACATCATTACATGTTTCCCTTTTCATTCGCCCAGGGCATTACTCATACTGTTAAGCTTCATCCCATTTTATCAATTTTTTGCTTGGCTAATTTTTTCACGTTAGCCATCCGTCTTAAAGGTCAAGCCCTCTATCTCAGGCGGATTAATTCATCGCATTGCAGGGCCTGTCAATTTTCAATTTTATAGCCATCGTCCCAAGGCGTTAATACCGTGGCAATAAAACAATACTCATTTACTGAGTCATTCTATCAGATTGGAAAAAGAAAAATGCATAATATTTCAGAAACCAAATCTTCTAAACATTACGAAAAAATACGAAAAAAAAAAAAAAGAAAAAAGAAACCAACAACAACAAAAAAAAAAACAAAAAAAAAAAAAAAAAACGCCTATACAAGTGCATTGTTAATTTTACAGCCGAAAAACAAAAGTTTTTATATGAAAAATTATGATAATTTTCTTATTTATGCTCAAAATATAGATTGTGGGTACACGTTAGAACCGTTAGAACCATCGAGGCGGTTCTAACGAGTACCCACAATCTATAGCATAAATAAGGAAAATAAAATTTACCCCTATAAACCCCAGTTTTACTATATAAAAGTGGGGTTCAAGGGGGTCAGAATTATATAGGCATGTTTTTTCGTGATGGAAATCATGTTTTATTTACTTTTCAGCTGAAGATTTTTTACTTTTTCATTTCTTTTTCTAGTCAAAACTGAGGTTTTCGGTGACCATGAGGCGGTTCTTACTACTACTACAAACTAAACATAGGTTGTCGGCACAAACAGTATATGCTTTGAGCAAAAATTAGAAAATAAATTGCACCCTTTTTTCTCTATACAAATGTTAACCTAATGACAAGGCATTCAAATACGGATCGCGGTAATCTAGCTTTTGGGAACTTGGAAGATGAAAAAAAAAAAAAAAAAAAAAAAATCCGCGACCTTCTCCGCCAGACTAAAGCACTACTGTGCCTGTACGATGACTTCGATTAATGAGACTGTGCGAATGCGTTGGCTGATTTAAATCTGTCGTGGGCATAGCTCGAGACAGGTCACAAAATCGGCAGCGGAGGATTAATATAGTATGATATATCTCTTTGTTTAATAATATCGATATGTTTTTTTTTTTTTTTTTTTTTTGCGTATATTTAATTTCTGGACCAATGCATTACGATAACTTGACACACCAATGTGCTAAAATCGGCCCCGCCCATCGGGGCTTGAAGAAATAGATGGGCTGCATGATGCTTCCACGCAGAGCTGAAACCGGCCCTCGCACGACTGGTAAATCGCTTAGAGGATCTAAGCCTGCCCAGGCAACATCACGTGAACAAGTCCTTGAAATGATGAGCCCCACTATACCCCACTTTAGATAGAGAAAACTGGGGTTTACAGGGTATACATTATTTTTCTTATTCTTGTTCCAAGACATAGGTTGTGAGTACTCGTTGGAACCGCCTCAATGCGGCGGTTCTAACGAGCACCCACAACCTATGTTTGCAGTATTTATACGAAAAATATCACGGATTTTCATCAGAAAAATGAACGGTTTGGAGATGTGCAAAAATGTACTAATTCGGACGAGTGTGTTATCGTAATGAAGCGGTGCGAGTCGGCCATGCTTGCAAACCCCATTGGTTTCATTGGGCGACAGAGCTTGAGATGTCATATCATCTCAATGTCGGGTAAAAGTCCCACAAAATTGGGAGCAACGTCTCCAAAATCACATATACATTGTTGACGCGGACGTCAAACCTCAAATCAAACAAAATGTTACAATTGTTCAAATGCTATATCAGGAATTTCAGTGACTCAGGGATGGTTATTGCCAACCAGTGTCTAATCTAACCGAATGGGCATCTTGGGACAAAGGACAGTTAATTGAACAAGTGGAAAATCCGCGAGAAATACGAATATTGACCATTAAGATTGACAGCTAGCAAAATCAGCCTTAGAAAATTAACTCTCTTAATTGTATTATCTAAAACATTATGACTCAGAAAAAGACACATTAGCCGTTTGATTTGATTGAAAAAGGTTTATGATTACCAAATGAATCAAGTGTCTTATTTTGGCTTCTGTGAATACAGTAAAACTCCTATAAGAAGGCCGCCTTTTGGACCGTTCAAAAATAGTTTTCAAGACCACTTTTCATTAGAAGAGTAGAAATAGGGAAGGATAATTTTTTTCTTCTTTTTCTTTTAAACGTATGCTGTGTGTACTCATTAGAATCGCCTCAATGAGGCGATTCTAATGAGTACACACAACATACATTTATATTATAGAACACCGAAAACATGACGATAACACACCTATATAATTTTGACCCCTTTGGACCCCACTTTTATACAGTAAAACTGGGGTTTATAGGTAAAACTTATTGAGCAGAAATAAAAAAAAAATCACATTTTTTCTTCTTGAAAGTTTCGTTTATTCGGCGTTTAAGTTTACAATGCATTTGTATAGGCGTGTTTTCTTAATGATATCCCAAAAGTATCCCCATTTTGCTTCCTGGCATGGTACTATTATTAACACTCATTGGCTGGAACTACCCCTAACTCGAACAGTCTCATGGTCCCTTAGCTGTTCAAAACACCGAAGTTCGATTTTATCTGAAAGCTACTGGAATCTATTGAGGAATACTAAAGAGTATTATAAAAGGATAGAGCAGTGTAACCCCAAATGCTGGCGCCCCCCGTCCAGCTGGGCTTGGAAAAATAGATTGAGCTGCATAGTCTTTCCACGCGGAGCAAAAACCGCCCGCACATGAGTAAGCCTGCCCAGGCAAATTGGTGCGAGTCGCATCGTCCCTGCATATAAACCCTTTTAATTTGTTTGGGTGGTAGGGCTTGAGATGTCATTTCATCTCCAACAAAATTAGAAATGTCTCCAAAATGACCTAAACATTATTGACGGGGACGTATTTGTTTGTTCGTTTGAATTGATGTTTAACGTCCCCGCCAACACTGTATAGGTCATTTTGTAGACGTTGCTTCCAATTTTGTGGGACTTTTACCCAACATTGAGATGAAATGACATCTCAAGCCCTGTCGCCCAATGAAACCAAAATGGTTTATAGGCATGGACGGACCGACTTGCACCGCTTTACCTGGGCTGGTTTGATTCTCTAAGCTGTTTAATCGTGTGCAGTCGGTTTCAGCTCTGCGTGGAAGCATCATGCAGTCCATCTATTTCTTCAAGCCCCGATGGTCGGGGCCAAGACGGGAACGTAATATCTGATTCACACACACACACACACACACACACACACACACACACACACACACACACACACACACACACACACACACACAAAAAAAAACACTGTTTCATGCGTCAGTTTGCGTTTTGGGTTAAACGGGATTTTTTACACAGTCTTGTTTACGTAATGACTTGGGTGTGTTTTTGAGGTAACGCCCCACCAACGACAAACGTCATATACAGACGGGACCAATGTTTAAAGTCTCCTCCGAAAGTTTGGATAAACCCGGAATCGAACCCATGACTACTGGTTTATGAGGCGAGTAGCCTTACCACCACATAACGGAGGTCTCTGTATATTAAAAGTCGTAAATGTGTTCACATGTCGTCTTTTATCCGGCCTGCTTATCACGAACCTCCGTGGCCTTGTTGTTCAGAGCGCTGACTCTTAAGGGAAATGGGAAGACCTGACAGATTTTTCCGCCATTTTTCAAAGGGAGACAACTTTTCGTACTTAATGTGTCCTTGTCTATAAGCCCTGTCCCACTGAAAAAGGGGTCTACTCTAAAAGGAAAGACTTTGCTAAAGGGGCAAATTCTTTCCTAAAAAAGTTGAACCCTATTGCCACGGAAGACTAAAATACTTTTGAAGGAGTTGCCTCCCCTGAAGGTGTGTCCATTCTCCTTAAAGTAAAGGTCTCTCGCCGCTGTGGATTCGAACCTCGCTCGGATCACGTTAGACGCCAGCCGGGGACGCCAAGTTATGAAACTGAAGGTCTTGTGATTACGCCGATTATCAGTTACACTCTATATTAAATGTATTTGCATTGTAGTACATTGACCTGACAAAGATATGCTATCTCAGGACAAGTGAGCTTTATCAAGCCAACGTGACTTTGCACTTTTATGAATGAGGCGGACTACTGAAAAAATGGCATAATTGTTATTATTACTGGAAAAAAAATGGAAACAATCCTTAAAAAAATATGATAGGACAAATTGATGTCAGGTGATACTGAATATATTGACCGCCAGAATGTTAGGGCGCACTGAGGACCATCTATAACTGATCGTAAATTGCTAATTTAAGAGTGTACAAGGGGATAAATAGTCTGGCTCCAGACCCTTTCTTTACTTCTCTCTTTCATTTTCTTTTTTCTGGAAGGGATATAAAGCTTGCATAGCTTATAGAATTTTGTTTTACTTCAGTCCCTTGGCTAGAAAGGTTTTTGTTCAGAGAAAGGTAACTTGAAATTGGATTAAAGAGGAACAAGATACAATCATGAGAGAGATGGATTTAAAACAAAAAAACGACTGGAGTCAGTCTAGGGGATAAACTGATAAATAGAATACCAGATTCGTGTCATTTGATATCAAGTTTATCAGGCTCGGCTTCGAGAACGCATGTAAAATCGCTCGGCAAGCCTCGTGATTCTACAAGCGTTCTCGAAGCCTTGCCTGATAAACTTGATATCAAAAGACACGAACCTGGTATTCTCTATTTATCGCCATACTCTTAACTCGATACTCGACACATGTATGTGAAATAATCTTGAAATGGCTGTAAAATCTGAATAAATACCTGGCCCATCATTTCAATTTCTGGTGGGAGACAGAGCTTGTTATATTTCCATTATTTCCATGCTTTCCCATACTATTCGTTGTGTCAACTGACATTAGAATTGACGTGGGAATTTAATTGACATTCCTTCGAGGAAATGCAGAAAACTGTTTCCGCTGCAACCTGTCAGATCAGATACATGTATCAATAACGCAACATCAAAGCAGGACATTCAGACAAAGTCATATCACGGAAACAGAAATGTACGTTTCGGACAACTTGCATATTAAGTTTTGAATAGATCAGATGCTTTGCGTCATGAGAAAGTCTGTTTTTGCCATTCGCGGAAAACAACGCTGCAGACCAGCCTGCGCATGCGCGTCAGGTCAGTGTTCGCACCCAGCTCCATTTACATTACGCAAACACGCCTATACAAATACATTGCCACCTTTATCGCCGAAAAAATGAAAATTTTATGATGAAAAATTGTGATATTTTTCTGATTTCTGCTCCAGATATAGAATGTGGGCACTCGTTAGAACCGCCTCATCGCGGCGGTTCTAACGAGTACCCACAATCTATATTTTAGAGCAGAAATAGGAAAAATAAGCTATATCCCCGGAAACCCCAGTTTTACTATATAAAAGTGGGGTTCAAGGGAGTCAAATTATTTATATAGGCCTGTTTGCGTGATAAGAATTTCAAGACTATTGCTAGTCTGTGAATTTGAGTACACCTGCTTGGGTTTTACATGGTCGCAAACCCCGAAAGCCCCTTTTTTCGTTTGATTGTCAATCGACCCAAAGTTGCAAAGCACCGTCGCGTTACGTTGCTGGTATGTACCTGACTGTCAATAATTTATATGAACTCCAGCTAACGATAATTTGCATGTATTGCCCTTGGTCGGGCCCATCGGAGTCTAACTGTTAGTTTTCTTTTGCCCCAGCCTTTCAGTGGTTTCTTGCTGTCTAGTCCTCACCGTTGTTGATTGATTTTGATTCACGGAGATGTCGCACTAATGAGTTAGGAGGCCTTCATGCGAACTGAAAAAATTGCACGACCCGCAGAAAAGGCGACTAAAGTCGGTTGATTTTCTAAAAGTGCCCTAAAATCACCGTTTCATTCTGTCATTCTGTTAGTCTGTCAGTCTGTCTGTCCGTCCGTAACCCGTTTGTGAAAATTGGTGATAGTGACTTAACCGCTTGGAATATTTAAACAATTTTTGGCATACTGATAGATATCAATGCGATCTAACCAATGAGCTTGCGAAATATTACATTCCATTTAGTATAGCCTCGCCGAGGCGAAAAATGTGAAAAGTTTCGAACTGCTTCTCCTCGGAAACCGTTGGGCCGATTGAATTTCATATGGAGCCTCTATGGGATGGGGGAAACCAAAATTTGCTCATGGGGTCCAGGTCACATGACCAAAATTGCCGCCAAGCCATATATGGTAAAAACCCTTCAAAAATAGTCTTCTCCAGATCCACTGGGCAGATTTCCACGCAACTTGATAAATAGCATCTGGGACGTAGGCCCATCATAAATTGCTAAAATTGTGACCCTGGGTTGACCTTGACCTTGTTTGTGCCTAGGTCAAACTTTGACACATATGCTTTTGTATTGGAAAAGTGAGAATGCATTTTAACCTGCAAACGATTCAGAATACAGTTCTAAAGTATAAGATATATTTTTGCTCCTTACGATAAGGCGCATTTATTGGGGGAAACCGTTTTAGGTCCAGGTCACATAACCAAAATGGCCGCCATACCCATATATGGTAACACTCATAAAGCTAAAAGCATCCGGCGGGTCGTGCACTTCAGCTGAAGCACTGGTTATTTATTTAAATCGCGAAGGAAGTAAGGGCGAGGATTGAGGCCACGTAAAATCGATTTAAGTCCCCCCCCCCCACCCCGGAATTCGTTCCACTGACAGTTCCAAGGCGGTTCTTCTGCCGTGGTTTATTTTTGTTATAGCTTGTCTTTGACTGTGTGTATCGCTTATATTATTTTGTTTTAGATGGTCAATTGGCCATTTTGTGGGACAGTAACTGTCCCTTTGGCTTTCCGCTTGTGATGTTTCCAGTAGGGTCCAGTTGTTACCGTTGTGTTTCTTACCCTTGGTGTCTCTGATCGGGGCTGTGGGTTAATTGTACCGATTCCTGATCATGGCTTCAATTCTATTTTGTATTTTGAGCATAGTGCAAAACGCATTATATGAAACACATTCACGAAGTGGCGCATGTAAATTATTCATTCAGTTCTGGCAGATGGAATACATGATTAGCTGAAAGTGGTTGTCCTGACTGGTGGCCGGTAGATAGTATTGCTATCTCTCAGTTCCTACCGTGATATTCGATATTTAGGAGGATACCAAACCATTTACAGCCCTATATTGTCGCTCTTGAAGTGTTTGCCATCCGCATTCAAGATATAACATATTCAGGGAAACTGATTTTGTGATTCCAGTGACAATTCTGGCTGCTTCATTTGGGAGCTCCTCTAATGAATTTGGTTGCTCAATGGTGTATCCGTCCCAAACCACAGACGGGTATTCGAGTATGGGTCCAACACATGTACTATAAATTTGATTTTGAGCCCGCCTAGAAAACACCAATTTTACTTTTCTCATGATGCCGATCATTCGTGAGGCGCTCGTTAAAATGGAATCTACGTGGTCCTTCCATTTTATGTTTTCACTGAATATCAGGCATAGATGTTTATGTTGAGGGACAACTTTAACATTTACACCATCAGAGATTAAATGAGGATGTTTTCCAGAAGGAAAATAGAAAAACAGCACAGCTAGCGTTTGATTATGATTGAAATTGACCAACCAAGTGGGGCTGTCAGGGGTATGAATTATTTTCCATATTTTTTTCTAATAGGCAAAGATTGCGGGCACTTGTTAGAACCGCCTCAACGAGGCTTTTCTAACAAGCGCCCCTAATCAATGTTTGATAAAACAACCAGTAGAGTTCATTTTAAAGGCACCTTCAGCTCATTTACGAATGTTTTAGTCACCACTGATATGGCGAAACACAAAGGGAAAGCAGGCACCAGAGAAAAAACAAGAAAGTTGGCCTTTTTATTTCAAAGTTGGTCACACATCAAGGTCATGGTCACATGTCAATTTTTTTGTTTTTCATGAATGTGAAGCTCTTGTCACATGGAAACTACATGCCAAATACGAATGCTCTATCTCAAAGCTGAATCCGGCCCGCACACTAGTACTGGTAAACCGCTTAGAGGATCTAAGCCTGTCCAGGAACCGGGGTGCGAGGCGGACCGTCCATGCCAATAAACCCTATTGGTTTTATTGGGCGACAGGGCTTGAGATGTCATTTCATCTCAATGTCGGGTAAAAGTCCCACAAAATTGGAAGCAACGTCTCCAAAATGACCTTTACAGTGTTGACGGGGACGTTAAACCTCAAATCAAACAAAAATCTATCTCAAACGGTTCAAAAGTTATGACCAACGTTAAAGTTGTCCACATACAAACAAACAAACAAGCAAACAAACAAACCAACATACAAACCCACAAACAAACAAACAAACAAGCAAACAAACAATCAAACAAACAAACAGACAGGGCAAAAACAATGTGTCCCCACTATCGCTACCGGGGACATGAAAATGTCAGTATTCACTTTGCGAATTAATTAATCTAAAGTTTATCTCACAGAAATGTATAATTGTAACTGCACCAGTCTTGAACACTGACCGCTTCAAATATCGCAATTCCATCTTGTCTGATGAAGGCTAAGAAACTGCGGTACCCCACCCACCCCACCACCAACCAAAATACAGATTTTATATGTTTCTTTTTTTTCTTGTTTGTCGTGGTATTTGGAAATATTTTTTCGATCATTACTTTTGAGCAGCAAGTACAGAGGGGAAGCTCCATCGACTTCTCGGAGAGGCATCAGGTCTAACAAGATGGACTTTTCACAATTTTTAATTTTTCAACAAAATCTGAGCCCATTTCTGTCACTCATGCTATTGAAATGAAAACATGAAAACAAATGACCACTCAAACATCAAGCAAACATACTTACTTTATTCTCAGTTGCATGAAAATGTGCAACATGAAATGCAGAACTTAAATGCAGTTGTGTTGGCGGCATCAACAAAAGGGAAGACCAAACATAAAATCAGACACACGCACAGACGCACAAATGTTTGATTGTTAACAGGCAAAACTTAGTGAGCAAACAATTGGGCTCTACGCTTTCAGTATACGAACTAATTATTATAATTAACAATTATTACACCAGTCAACCCTTTTTGTACCAAATGGAATCTTCCTCCTTATATATAGCTGGAGTTCATTTCAAAATTCAGGGGTGTCAGGATGTGTTTTCATCAAAATTTATTTGGAAAATGACTGAACTTTTAGCAAACAGTGGAGGCCCTGATCAGACGCCGCTTTCTGCGGCGTCTGATCTGGGCCTGCGCTGTTTGCCAACTACCCATTTAGGGGTTTCCGGTACTAAATGGGTTAATATATGCTGTTTGAATGACCCCTATAATTATACATCAGTCAATCACTGAATAGATGACAACTCCTCATACCACACCATATAAGCGGGACGATGATGATAATGATGATGAAGAAGAATACATGATGATGATTAAGAAGAAGCAGGAGAAGAAGAAGAAGATGGTGATGATGAGACGTTGACGACGATGATGGTTGTGATGATGCTGATGATGATAATGATGGTGATGATGATGATAATGATGATGAAGAAGAATACATGATGATGATTAAGAAGAAGAAGATGGTGATGATGAGAAGTTGACGACGATGATGGTGATGATGGTGATGATGATGATAATAAAATGGTGGTTGGTGATGATGATGATGATGATGATGATATCCCCAGCAGCTTGTCTTACAACCAGTTTGTCACAAAGTCCTCAACATTATGCTGATACGCGTGCTTTTGTGTTGAACTTTTTAAGGATCGAATTATTTCGCATTTTCAAGATTGGATCGGAAATTAAGGCTCAGTTCTCAGTTAAAACAGATTTTCATTAAGCCTCAATAATCATGTTACAAATCTTAACACGATGGTTCTTATGTTCTAGTTTTGTTTATTGTTGTGTGTGAATAGCTATTGAAATGGGTTCTTTTGTAGCTCCTGTATGGGCATATGAGCGCGGTCACGTGGCCACGTGTCTCCAGGGTTTGCGACAGCGTAAGACATAACCCGGCTTGGTCAGCTTCAAAGATGGCAAGTCTTGGATTTTATAGGTATGAAACTTGCGGTTTTTATGTTTTCATTACGAAAGCACGCCTATTGAAATACATTGTAAATTTTACCGCAAAAAAAAAAAAAAAAAATGGATGGAACTTTTTTTTTATTTTCCTTATTTCTACGCAGAATATAGATTGCGGGTACTCGTTAGAACCGCCTCAATGAGGCGGTTCTAACGAGTGCCCACAATCTATAATTCATTGAGGAGGTTCTAACGAGTCCCCGCAAACTATATTCTAGAGCAGAAACAAGAAAAAAGTTAACCCCTGTAAACCCCAGTTTAACTATATAAAATGGGGGTTGAAGGGGGTCAGAATTGTAATGGCGTGTTTTCGTGATGTGATTTGAGGTTTAACGTCCCCGTCAACACTATATAGGTCATTTCGGAAACGTGGCTTCTAATTTTAATAAGAATTTTACCCGTCATTGAGATTAAATGTATGTATTACTTATACCCTCATTTTTGGATAGCTGTTTGGCCAATTTATGGCAAATCAACTGTCCATGTAGCTTTCAAGGGATTACCTGTTTGTTTTTGTGTTTTTTTTACAGAGCATTGAACTCCAAGACATTTTGTATTAATTGGATGTGTGGCGGCCGTAAAAAGTCTCCCTGCTCTTCATCATAGTGTGGGTTATATTTTCTAGTCCTATGGGATCTTTGATTCCACCACGGAATTTAAAAGAAATCGAGGGTCACTGAAGTGGCCTTATTGGCCGAAACTAGCTAGTATGAGTCACTCTATTATTTTCAGTTCTGTGTTGTAGCCCTTGCTTCCGAGAGATTGCCCTTTCATAAAACATTCTCACTACGTGGCTTTACGTTCTTAATGGGAAACGAATTCATCAAACATATTTCCTACCATTTTTCACATTACGAAAACACGCCGATATAAATACACTGTAAATTTTTCCGCCGCAAAAATGAAAAATTTAAGCTGAAAAATTGTGATATTTTTCTTATTTCTACTCAAAATATAGATTGTGGGTACATGTTAGAACCACCTCATCGAGGCGGTTCTAACGAGCACCCACAATCTATATTTTAGAGCAGAAATAAGAAAACTTAGGTGTACCTCTGTAAACCCCAGTTTTACTATATAAAAGTGGGGTTTAAGGGGGTCAAAATTGTATAGGCGTGTTTTCCTGATGAAAGGGAGTTCACTATTATCATTTCTTGTTTGTTTTCCTACGAAAAAAGGGGATCTGCTCTAAATGGAAAAAAATTGCTCCTATTGATATGGAAGATTGTTTTGTTTGTTTGCAGTTTAACGGCATAATTAACACTATTTAGGGCACGTGAAGCCGATCAGTTTATGCAACCGCACTTTTTACTGGGCAGACTCATACATAAAAGGTTAACCAGTTCAGTGCTTTCCTTTCGCCTGAAACTGACAAAGGCCCTTTATGAATTAGTGCAAACAGAGAGAATGATCGTAGAAAAGATTTCATGATCAATCTCCACGAAAGAATGTTTCGTGCCCCGAAACAAAACTATTTTTGGGAGAGTAGTCTTCCCTGATGTCGTGCCAATTCCCCTCAAGCAGCATACCTATCTAGTACATGTAATATAAAATGCAAATGACTGTTGATATTTCCATCATTATGTTATCTCAAGATGCTTACGGGATCTACTATTCAACAAGTATTCGTTAATTCATATCGAGGGGGACAGTTTGCCTGAAAACGCTTTTCCGGTTGCACTGCAGTAAATAATTGGTCTTTATGAAAGCTGTACTTGCTTTGGGGAGAGCTTTCAGTACAGAATTGAATGTTCTGCTGCTTCTGGTTGGATTTGGTGCTAAGCCATTATTTTTCTGAGAAGTATTATTGTTTATTAGAAGAAATATTAGTAGGTATTAGCTATTGTGAAAAGCAGCTGATTTAAATTGAACCAGAAAATTGTGCTGACTGGCCACTGGAAATGCCTGGATTTATTCGCTGCGGTATGGGTTTGTTGACACTGGCTGTCAAAAAGGCCAAAATATGCCGCACAGCACCCATATTTTTTAGCTGCTTCTGGAAGGTAAATGGTCAGCCTGTCAAATTATATGCCTCATAATGGAAGCATTAGACTTGCTGAAATGTGGTGGAACATGGAATATGCCCCAATTTACATTGTAATTAAGGGGATTTTTTTACTGTAGTGCCACCTAAATGGGCAGGCTTATGAATCGGCGATTAACCGTATAGTGCAAAACTGACAGCTGTTCTTTTTGAATGATAATCTGACTGTAGAAAAGATTTAATGGTCAACCTCAACGAAAGAATATTGCCGATCAGGCAGATGTCGAACCTCGATCACCTAATGATCAGTCGGACAAACTAAATAAGTCGCCTTGCTCTTCATCGTAGTGTAGTTTATATTTCCTAGTCATTTGGATGACATCTTGGGGTCATTGATGATTCAACAATTTCAATTCTCTGCGGTATTGCTGAATATCCAAATGATACCCTCTTGTTAGACCATGCTAAATTTCACTACAGCTAGTGTTAGGGAATGTGTGGCGGTCGTAAGAAGTCGTCTTGGCCTTCATCACTTTTAAATTTATATTTCTACTGATTCCATTGTGGAATTCCAAACATGTTACGAATGAGGCTTTTAAAGGGTACCCAATTTATAGGAAATGGTAAAAAGATGGTAAGTATGGGAACGCCCTGTAAGCCCTCTTGTAGACCGACCCTTTCCTGAAAAGTAGTTTATCCATCAAGGAACATTTTCTCATTCCATGTAAATAATTTGTAGTAGATCCAAATGGATAAAGGAAACACATAGAGTATTGAATGAGTTGCTGCCCCTGAAAAGGTATCCTCATACATTAACCCATATGCGACAATTGAATCTTCCACCTACTAAGTTTGGAGTGGTCCATTTTCAATAATAGGAGTGTCAGGTTCTTTTTGTTTAATGTAAATTGCACAAAAATGTATATACTTTAGTTTATACTAATTTACACGAAATGAGATTCAAGCTTCGAACACTCATTCCAGATGTTATTACGCGCGAGAGAGAGGCAGCGACTTTTACACCACAGCTACCCATTTACACCTTGATGGAGTAGGCAGTAACATTGTATGTCTTGCCCAAGGACACACCTCGCCTCCGGTGGCCGGATTTGAACCCACAACCTCTCAGTGATAAGTCGAACGCGCTAACCGCTGAACCACCGATACTGCTGTATATTCATTGAGCAAACAGTGTAGTACTAGATCAGCTAATTGCTTAAACAACTATTTTACTTCAATTTCAAATATAAACGATAGTCACACGCACCTCCCTATTTTTCAAGCTAAATGTCCAAATACTCTGACTAACATTTCATGTGAAGCCTCAGAAATAGAAACACTAATTAATTTACTGAATCCCAATAAAGCCACAGGCCCCGATAAAATAAGTAACCGAATGTTAAAGCCAGTTGCCAAAGAGATCTCTTTACCACTATCAATTCTTTTTAATAGGTCATTTGCTGAAGGTGTGTTTGCGTGTTCTCTAAAAGAATCAAATGTCCTACCTCTGTTCAAAAAAGACGACAAATCTCTTCCGTCCAACTATAGACCTATTTCTCTTTTAAGTAACATTGGAAAACTACAGGAACGCGTAATATTCAAACTTATTTACAACCACCTGCACGAAAACCACCTCCTTTACAAATATCAGTCTGGTTTCCTTCCGAATCACTCAACAACTTATCAGCTTATTGACATTTATCACCACATCTGCCAAACTTTCGACAACGGTCAGTATTCATGTATGGTCTTTTGTGACGTGTCCAAAGCCTTTGACAGGGTATGGCACAAAGGTCTAATATTCAAGCTGAAACAGTATGGCATAAGCGGACCTCTTTTAAACTGTGCCACAGACTATCTTTCTAACAGAACTCAACGAGTCGTCATCAGATCCTGCGTTTCAAGCTCTCTGTCTGTTAATGCAGGGGTTCCTCAAGGCTCTGTCCTAGGGCCTCTCCTATTTCTTATCTATGTTAACGACATAGCAGATTCCCTCTTAAGTTTAACTTGGCTTTTTGCAGATGATAGCTCGTTGTTCTCCTCAGCATCTACAATTCAAGATCTGGAAGGCATAATTAACCACGATTTAAAACTTTTGTCAGCTTGGTCAAAACAGTGGTTAATAAATTTCAACCCTTTGAAAACCGAAGCGCTCTTACCCTCAAGCGATATGAACATCCGCCAGTTATCGAATTTGATGGAATTCCCGTTTCATTTGTATCTGATCACAGACATCTTGGACTAACACTAAGCAATAACGAGCGCTGGAACAAACACATTGAAAACATTGTGAACAGTGCTTCTAAAATCATTGGCATCATGCGCAAATTAAAATACACATTTCACAGAGTCGCACTTAACCAAATCTACTTCTCTTACGTTTTACCTATATTGGAATACTCAGCAATTGTTTGGGACAATTGTACCGCACAGAACTCAAACACACTAGAAAAACTACAGAATGAAGCAGCCAGGATAGTCACTGGACTTACCAGGTCTGTCTCACTAGACAAATTATATAGTGAATGTGGATGGGTACCACTGTCTGTAAGAAGACACGAGCAGAAATTATCTTTTATATACAAGGCAATCAATGGGCTTTCTCCTGACTATATTCAAGATATTATTCCTCCCTTTGTTAGAGAAACTAATCCATACCAACTAAGAAATAACAATAATCTAGTAACTCCCACTACACGTACTGAAATTTCAAGAAAATCCTGTATACCTTCTTCAGTGTCATTGTAGAATTCGCTTAATAATGACATCCGGTCTGTTGACAGTCTCTCTAGTTTCAAAAACGGCATTAAAAGACTGCGATTAAATAACGTCAAAATTCCTTTGTATTTCTTCAATGGCGCCAGGTATCTATCAGTGCAACATGCTCGAATTCGTAGTAATTGCAGTAACCTGAAATATGATCTATATGTCAATCATCTTTGCCCAAGTCCCACGTGGAGTTGCAATACTGGAGTTGAAGATGCAGCACACTACTTTTTCTGTTGTCCAAGCTACGCCGATTGCCGTATACTTTTGTTCCGAGCAACACACGCCTTCCACCCCCTAAACATAGATAAGCTTCTTTTTGGTGATGCCAGTTTAAGTATCCAACAGAATTCAACACTTTTTTCCGCCGTTCAAAGTTTTATCAAAGGGTCAAGAAGATTCGCAAACAACTCATAAGATTCGAAGGTAGAACAAGTACTTTGGACAGTACATATATTTAAGTAACGTAGCATTCTTCCAGAGCCTTTCCATAAGCCTGGCGGTTTGGACTCCTGACAAATCTATTTAACACTGACGCACACACACGCGTACAAGCACACACACACACACACACACACACACACACACACATACACATGCACACACGCCTCATTATTTTTCTGGTCATTATTTAATTATTCTTAATGTACATGTGTCTTGTTTTATTATCATGTATGTGTTCAAATGACGAATCCCTTTAATGCTACCGAGCTAATTGAACACATTCAAACAGGTGGTGAATATTGATGGTAATGGGTAGGCGACTTTTATTGTTTACTATGGATAAACGATTAAACCCATATGTTACCGTTCTGGTCACTGTAGATAACCTCCATCAATCAGCTCGGTAGGGTTATAATATTTAGAACGCATAAAACATCGTTCGTCCAGAAAAAAAGTGTATTTCTATATGTAATGTCATTGTCATGTGAGTTATAATGTTTGTATATTACAATGTAGGGGAAGGGCCGTAACTAATGTTGTGAGAACTTGTGGCCCGACCCCTTTGCTTTATTTCAAGCAATAAAAAAAATATGCTTAAACTAAACTACAGATCAGACGCCGAGTTCTGCGGCGTCTGATCCGGGTCTACACTGTTTACCAACGTCCCAATAAGAGACGTCAGGTATATATGGGTTAAGGCCATCAAAGTTTGTTGATTTGCATGTTAATCTGATCATCTGAGCCCCGCCAAGCGAATTTGTGTCTTCGAGTATTCCGTCATGACAAATTTTAACTGCGCATGCCCAGCCATTCAGAGGGGCCATGGATATGGCTTTCTGTCTGAGGGTTCCTCTTGATTCACTGCTTGTATGAGCGAGCAGCGAAGGTTCTGGCGAGACTGCGCGGATGCGCAGGCTCGCCTGAACCTTTGCTGCTCGCATAGGCGATAAGTACCAAAATCGCTCGACGGGGCCCATCTGATATTGCCAGATAGAATGCACTGCTGTCACTCCGAAATGTTTTAAGCAGCACATTAAAGTTAGTCTGGCCGCGCCAAGCGGAGTTTGGTCTTCGAACAAGTACGCTTAGCGAAAAATCAGACCAGCCGTTTTTTGACCATCAAAAGCACCTTAGATGAGCCGCGCCAAACGCAAACAGTCTTTAAGTATGCCCGGTGCGCAGTGAGTTAACTGTATATTTTTTTGTTATTCTCTAAATAAACTTATGTTGCGTATACTCATTAGAATCGCCTCGTTGAGGCGATTCTGAATAGTACAGACGCCATTTTTTATTTTTCAAGATACAATTAGAAACAAATCTTCCTGAATTATTTTGATATGAATACATGGAGCTATGGAATACGTCTTGAGTACCTCAAAGACGGAGTTGGAATTATTCATGGTAAACGAGCCAGCCGTGTTCGAGTTATCCAAAGTTCACTGTACTTGAAGTTTAATATGGTGCACATCTTTTTATTCATTACGAAAACACGCCTATACCAATACATTGTACATTTTACCTCCAACAAATGAAAATTTTAAGATGAAAAATTGTGACATTTTTCCTATTTCTGTTCAAAAATATAGATTGTGGGCACTCGTTAGAACCGCCTTGATGCTCAAAATATAGAATGTGGGTACACGTTAGAACCGCATAATCGAGGCGGTTCTAACGAGTGTCCACAATCTATATTTTTGAGCAGAAATAAGAAAAATAAGGTTTACCCCTGTAAACCCCAGTTTTACTATATAAAAGTTGGGTTCAAGGGAGTCAAAATTATATAGGCGTGTTTTCGTGATGTTTGTTACTCGGTTCGTATAAGCTATAAGCGTGTCCTATACAGCTTTTCGAACACACTATTTTACCAATCGCTCTCTATGGATGTGAGATCTGGGCATATGAAAATACAGATATTATTGAAAATCTCCAAAACGAATTCCTCAGGTATATCACAAATACAAGAAAGTCCACCCCAGCTTATATGTTACATGCAGAAGTTGGCTTCAAGGCTATTGATATTAAAATAAAAACCCGAATGATTGGCTTTTGGCTGAACTTAGTAAACAGTAAGGAAACTAAACTATCAAAATTATTATACAAGTTTCTTCTCGGCGAATATAATAGTGGCATTTATCAGCATAAATGGATCCACTGTATAAAAGAAATCCTAATAAGTGTAGGGCGTGCTGATCTTTTACATAAAGAAGTCATTGAAAACCCCAAATTGATCAAATTGCAAATTTCAAAAACTTTGTCTGACCTATACATTCAACAGTGGCATACAAAAGTATCGTCATCCTCCAAAGGAAAAACTTATAAACTTTTCAAACATGATGTTAATTTTGAAAATTATTTAACCTTATTAACTAAAAAACACTACTCTACATTACTTAAGTTCAGATTAAGTAAACATAGGCTCCCAATTGAGACTGGTCGCTGGGAAAACATTCCTTTGGAAGAAAGAAAGTGTACCCTTTGTGAGAAAAATGACATTGGTGATGAATTTCACTATCTTTTTGTATGCAATCATTTCAAATCAGAGCGGAAAAAGTTTTTACCCTCATATTTTAACAAACGCCCCAATATTATTAAATTCAAGGAGCTATTGTCTACAGAAGATAAAAATCTTCTCATCAAATTATCTTGCTTTACAGAAATCATAATGAAGAAATTTTCAAATTCTAACTAAGTTTTCTGTAATTTATCACTACATGCCCCTGTTATTATTATATTTCTCTCTCAATTTTTTTTTTTTTTTTTTTTTTTAAGAACTTCACATTAACAGGTCTATGTGAACTGTGATCAAGACCCCAACAACCCCAACTTATGTAGGAGGGAGTGGTATTTTCAGGGGTATACATTATTTTTTTCCTGTACCTGTTATGGGTGTAGAGTGTGGCTTGCTTGTAGAACTACCTAAATGTGATAATTCTAGTGGGATCCACAGTTCCTTTTTACTATTTTGCATAGGCCTGGTAATGTGATGTATTTGTTTCACTTTCATTGTTGTATTTGCTTATTTACATCACGGGTACATGCCTATAAAATTTTGAACCCCTTGAACCCCACTTTTATATTATATAGCAAAACTGGGTTTACAGGGGTACACATTATTTTTCCTATCTCTGCCCGGGGGCATGGGTTGTGGGAGCCTGTTTGGAACCGCCCCAATGAGGGGGACCTAGCAGGTACCAGCGATTTGTGTTTTGGGCGGGATATGAGGAACATTAAAATTTCTATATGAAATTTTCTCCTTCTTTGGTGGTAAAATTCTCAATACATTTGTATAGGCATGTTTTAGTGATGAAATATGTCTGTTTATCACTTGTCACCTGTTTGTATATTATGCACTTACGCCACCTGCGAGTGGCCTGAGTTTAACTTCAATAAAGTTATGTTCTGAAAAAAAAAAAAAACAAAAAAACATGGATTATGACATAGATAATGGAAAGTCTTGAAAAACGAGAACTTTCGTTTAGGACTGAATCCTTTCCCAGCGGGTTTCAATATATATGGAAGTGAATCAGTCAACGTATTGAAGACCCATAGGTTGTGTTAGAGATAACAACAAAAGTCATCACAAAATACAGACCATGCAGACAGCCACAATCTTTCAGACGTGTTTTTTTGTTTATCTTCGTTCGTCTGTTTGTCTCGTGTATCATGAAAGTATTCGGGTATTTTTTATTAGTTTTATACGTGTATACACTGCAGGCACAAAGCGTTGACTCAACGTTGAACTAACGTTGAAACAACGTTTTCAACGTTGTTTCAACGTCAGTTCAACGTTGAGTGCCTGCTGGGTATGTTATTATTGTATTAGAAATAGAAAACTGCTGACTGTGAGAATTGGAATGTTGGTTTGCAACAAACATCACTTATCTCCTTCGTTTGGGCAGTCAAAGATTAATTTTGAAAATAACGTTTCAGACAGTGATTGTATTCCCTAGTCTTTGCAACACTCTGATTAACCATTGTTATATGACATAAAAGCATGTTGCATGTTGTCTGTAAATCTTTGTACAAATTGCAATAATCAGTCTACAATCTCTTATTGACTTTCGAAAACAATTTGCGGACCGAAATTCCTTCCTTCAGTTAACTACCTTGACATTACGCAAACGCGCCTATTCAGAAACATTGCCACCTTTATCGCAGCAAAAATGAAAATTTTATGATGAAAAATTGTGATATTTTTCTTATTTCTGCTCAAAATATAGATTGTGAGCACTCGTTAGAACCGCCTCATCGAGCGGTTCTAATGAGTACCCACAATCTATATTTTAGAGCAGAAATAAGAAAAATAAGGTATACCCCCGGAAAACCGAGTTTTACTATATACAAGTGGGTCAAAATACTATAGGCGTATTTTCGTGATGAATTAACTACCTTGGTAAATTACGTCTGACGTCGGAGAGTCGACTCTTTGGCTCAGTGGTTAGAGCATTTGACTTCCTCCCTACCGGCCCAGGTACACCACGAGTTTTTTTTTTTCAGCTATGCTACTTTCCTTTGTTACGGAGTCTATTTTTTTTTTCCTTTTGCTCCAGCATTTCAGTGGTTTCTTGCTGCCGAGTCCTCACCGTTGTTTCATCTCTGAGGTTGTTTGATTTTCTGTGTTCACGGAGATGTTGCACTGATGAGTTAGGAGGCCTTCATGCGGAGTGAACAAATTATTTGTCTAAGTCGCGACGGAAATAAGGGCGAGGATTGTGGTCACGTAAAATCGATTTAAGCACCCCCCCCCCCCCCCCCCCCACACACACACACACACACAGTGGGGTTTCACTGACCGTTCCAAGGCGGTTCTTCAGTCCCGGTTTATTTTTGTTATGGTTTGTCTTTGAGTGTTTGTATCGCTTATATTTTGATCTAGATAGCCAATTGGCCATTTTGTGGGGAAGTAACTGTCTTTTTGGCTTTCCGCTATTGATGTTTCCATTAGAAACAGAAGTGAAGGCAATGATCAGGAATCGATACAATTAACCCACAGCTCCCATCATAGACACCAGATTCTTAAAGGTTTCCTATAAAAGCCTATGTTAAACCAGTGGGCCCCGAGGCGGTGCCAGTTTTGGCCCAAGGGCCGTAATTTGAACAATCTTGGAAGTGGTCTACTAGATGAAGCTTTATACCAAATATCAAAGTCCTGGGTCCTCTGGTTTCAGACAATAATGTTTTTAAGGTTTTCCCTATATAAGCCAGTGTATTACCAGTGGGCCCCGGGGCAGGGTCATTTTTTTGTCCCAGGACTACAATTTGAACAAACCTGGTAGAGGTCCATTAGACGAAGCTTCATACCAAATATCAAAGACCTGGGCCTTCTGGTTTCAGACAAGAAGATTTTTAAAGGTTTTACCTATATAAGCCTATGTAAAACCAGTGGGTCTTGGCGCCGGGTCATATTTGGTCCCAGGGCTATAATTCGTAATCTTGTTAGAGGTCCAATAGATGAAGCGTCATATCAAATATCAAAGATCTGGGCCTTCTGATATCAGAGAAGAAGATTTGTAGAGGTTTTTCCTTATATTCCCCTTTTCGTTGCCATGACAACCAGAGTTCTGAATAGAATGAATCGCTTTGAGCAGCTTTGAGAGAGGACCACCCAAAGATAATTTCTGCCAAGTTTGGTCAAAATCTGTTCAGTGGTTTAGGAGGGGATGTCGCTTAAAGGAACTGTGAACGGACGGACGGACGTACGGTGAGCGATCACAATAGCTCCCCCGGAGCCTTCGCCTCAAGTGAGCTAAAAAGCGTCTGCTTTTTCAATAGGATATACTTCTAAAGGAAATAATTTGCTTCTCATCTTTCCTTTATGGATAGACCTAATCGCCGCGTGAGTAAATGTTTTCCTTGAGGGGAATGGGACCACCTTCAGGGGAGGCAACTCCTGCAAAAGTATTTTGTCTCCATGTCAATAGGGGTTAACTCTTAAAGTGAAGAATTTGCTCCTGAGGAGCAAAGTGAAGAATTTGCTCCTGAGGAGCAAATTCTTTCCTTTAAGAGTAGACCCCCTTTTCAGTGGGACCGGACTTATAGAAAAGCGAACAGGAAGTCCCGAAAATTGCCTCCCTTTGAAAAATGACGGAAAAATCTGGCAGGTGTTCCCATTCCCCTTAAGGTGAAGGACAATTTTCAGAGGGGCTCAGACTACAGGAAAGCAGCCATCAGATTTTTTACACGTTACCCGTGAAGAAGAAGAAGAAGAAGAAGAAAGAAGAAGAAGAAGAAGAAGAAGAAGAAGGGAAACACCGTCCGTAGCTCATTCTTGTTTTCCTGTAAACCAGACGATCCTAGAAGATCCTGCTCTTAGGGGAAAGAATTTCAAGGAGCATTACGAAAACACGCCTACACAAATTCACTGTAAATTTTACCGCCGTAAAAATGAAAAAAAAAAAAATAATAAGAAAAAAAGATGAAAACCTGTGATATTTTTCTTATTTCTGCTCAAAATATAGATTGTGGGTATACGTTAGAACCGCCTCATCGAGGCGGTTCTAACGAGTACCCACAATCTATATTTTAGAGCAGAAATAAGAAAAAAATGTTTACCCCTGTAAACCCCAGTTTTACTATATAAAGGTGGAGTTGAAGGGCGTCAAAATTATATAGGCGTGTTTTCGTGATGTAATTCTTTTCTCTAAGAGTAGAACCCTCAAAATCTAATCATCTCTCCTGGAGTTAATACACCTGTAACATCTTCACTGCAGTCTACTGCACAGATAAGAATTTCTGTTTATCTGTCTCGCCACAAGACATTAAAACATCTGTTTTATTACGTTTTCTTACGGAAGTTTTTTGTTTTATACACTCTGTGCTCATGTACAACAACCACATAGCTCGTCTCTATTGCATAGATAAGAACTCTTCTATTCGCCAGTCAGTCATAAGACATTAAAGTCTCTGTCTCTTTCCATAACATTTTTGTTTTCCTTGCAATAGACACATCCAAACACTACGTCATCACTCAATAATACTATTTGCCGGGACTTACCGGTGGTGGGCAAAAAAAAAACGTCTTTGGCCGTTTGTCGCCATTGTAAATGCGATGTTATTTTCTCTAAACTTGTATTTTGTTGGAATCGAAATGACAAAATTGACCTTTAAACTTTTAAAATAGACACGTCTTAGCTAGTAATTATTGGTTTCTAGAATATTTGAGGATGTTTTGATGATAATTACCTGTTAAACTTAGGCAGGTAACGAGGCGGGATGGTCTTTATTATTTGTAATAAAATGCGCAAAACGAATGACTAAAAATGCGGAAGATGCAGGAATGAAATCTAGAATATATTTATCTACTCATTTAAAATGTAATTAGATCGATTTTCTGTAACAGTCAACTAAAATATACCCGTAATATTAACCCTATTTACAATGTGTTTATATGGCACCAGCGGCCTTTTGCCAACCACGAAAGATCGTTATCAAAAGGAAAAGTAGTTTTGCGCATGCGCAATTGCAAGTAAACAAGGTCACGTGTCAAAACATTGGATCCGTCTATATGTTTACCAAACTCCATGTATTTAAAACGAACGGCAAAAACACTGATCAAACGTTGCATTCTGTGGCGTCTGATCTGGGTCTACACCGTTTGCCATCGACATTTTGCGGAAAGCTAGGTATACATGTATATGGATCAAGCGTGTTATAAACAAAATAGATCAGCTCTGGAACGAGATTTGTAGAGCATTTAGTAAGACTTGATAACTGTTGTTTGATTTGAGGTTTAACGTCTCCGTTAACACCGTATAGGTCATTTTGGAGACGCTGCTTCCAATTTCTAGAACTTGTACCCGACACTGAGATGAAATGACATCTCAAGCCCTGTCGTCCAATGAAACCAATAGGGTTTACAAGCATGGAGGTCCGACTCGCACCACTTCACCTGGGCAGGCTTAGATCCTCTAAGCGGTTTACCAGTACTCAAGTGCGGTCGGATTCAGCTCTGCGTGCAAACTTAACCCTTATCTTGCTGTTCACGACAACCCCTATCTTTGCAAACAGTGTAGATCCAGATCAGATGGCTAGAAGCCATCTGATCAGGATCTACACTGTTTGGCATTCAGTTTATGAATTTGTAGCAATAAATTGCAACAAGTAATTTGATTGGTTGATAGACAGAAATGGGTGTGGCTTAAATGAGTATTCAGCAAGATAAGGGTGGATTATTCAAACACAGTACGCCTTTTTAGGTAAGGGAAAGGAACCGCGATTTATTCTATAAAAATTCAATAAACACCTGGAAGAGAAGCGTGACGTAAAAAGCCGCCTTTTGTCACTCGAAAGTTCTTTGACGTCAGACGGTGTAACGTCATTTCATTACGAAAACACGCATATACAAATACATTGTAAACTTAACCGAAAATAAACGAATATTTTAAGATGAAAAATTGTGATATTTTTCTTATTTCTGCTGAAAGATAGATTGTGGGTACTCGTTAGAATTGCCTCGGCGAGGCGGTTCTAACGACTAGCTACAATCTATGTTTTGAAGCAAAAATATGAAAAATAATGTACACCCCTGTAAACCCCATTTTTTCTATATAAAAGTGTGGTTAAATTGGGTCATAATTATATAGGCATGTTTTCGTGATGTTATCGCTTCAAAAACAATACAAAAGAACATTTATGCATGTGAAACAGTCCGTAATTTGGGCGGGATTTCTTCAAGTCCAACAATGGCCAAAGGTTGGGAGAATCTGATGGAAACAACTAAATTGTTGTTGCTTTTAGTGTGTTACAATCGAAATAGATCAGCTCGTGATTTAACCCTTATCTTGCTGAATATTCATCTAAGCCACACCCATTTCTGTCTATCAACCAATCAAATTACTTGATGTAATTTATTGCTACAAATTCATAAACTGAATGCCAAACAGTGTAGATCCTGATCAGATGGCCAGCTGATCTGGATCTACACTGTTTGCAAAGATAGGGGTTGTCGTGAACAGCAAGATAACAGTAGGGCATCAGAGTGGCCAGCGTAGGTAGATTTAAAAACAAAATTCTCATGCGTCGATTCGATGGGACTACTTCCGATTTTGATGCTCCCATTCGACTTACTATTTTCACATCAAATTACATGATTGTCGTTTATTTTTTTAGCTTTGACAAAGATAAAAGCCATATATATAAATATTGCTGTATTCAATACAAAGACTAAAACCTTAATTAGCATTTTGGTGTGGGCAGACCAAGGGTTTGAAAATGGCGAATTTTCAACCATGTCGGTACCATCGGGGAAAACAAAAATAAACTATTATAATATTCCTCGCGATTATTCTCACCTATATCATCAATTCCGGCATATATTAATCTGTTCACCTTGAAATTTGTGCCAAAATCGGCGAGGGAGCATTTTTTGTGCCATTTTTTTCTAGCCACTTCCGGTCGAAACGTGTGAACAAAACCATTTTTTCTTTCCAAAATGGCAGGTTTGGCAAAAAGTTTTAAGTGAAACTCACATAATTCCCCTGTATTTGATAACAACGAATGAAAAGCGAGTTGAATACAAGTCTTGTGGTACCATACTCATCTTCTTCACTGAACAATCCACCTTTCAACCATGTTTGTTTATAATTTACATCGATAATTTTGTCAATACACTGAATGTACAGTATTTACACAAGCATGACACAGCTGTGTAGACAGTTTGGTGTGACGAAATCATATTAAATTACGTCATATTAAATGACGTCAGTAAATCTTATCGACTAAATCAAAGTCCGCAAACTACTGATTTTTATTTAACTGACAGATTGGTCTCTCTCTCTATATATATCACTCTCCCTCTCTCTCTCTCTCTTTCTCTCTCTTTCTCTCTCGTCGTCATTTCATTCGGTTCATGGTGCATTCCTTACGCGTATCTGTAAACTTTCATTTTGATTTTCTCTCTCTCTCCGAGACTCTCTCTCTCTCCTGCCAGCATAAAAGGGGGGCCAACGTCGGGCCGGGACAGACACGTCGTATCGTTGTCGGCCCGACGTTGGTCCGACATGCTCTGCTGGCTGGATCTCTCTCTCTCTCTCTCTCTCTCTCTCTCTCTCTCTCTCTCTCTCTCTCTCTCTCTCTCTCTCTCTCTCTCTCTCACCCCAAGTAGGGTTAGATTACCAAAATAATTCAACTGATCACACTGCAAAGCATATTAAATAATGTCCACCCGAAATCCTGAATCATGCGAGAAAAGAATGACTTGACAAGATATCGAAACGCGCATGCGTACTCTTCGTAACTCCAAGCAGAATTGGCTCTCAGTTGAACAAGGATTTTCTTAATGTACCACGCTCGCGACAGCTCCCATGCAGTCCTTAAGACGGACTGATATGTCCTTGACAAATGTGCGAAAAATAATCTTAATCTGGAGGGGAGCATTTTTTGTGCCATTTTTTCCCAACATGTGTATCAAAGTACTTTGACATCAATAAATTGAGGGGCCATTGTTTCGCGGCGCCTGCTAAGTCGGTTTAAGCCTTCACACTCTCTACCCTTTTCTATAGACCTCAGAAAAGATCATTCTCATTAATTGTCCTTCATTTTTCTCCAATCTACATCTCATAACAAAATGTAATGGCCTATAAATTACCGGAAGTTCTTGTGATTTTCTTCCTTATTTTTTTTGGAAAAAATATAGTCCCAACCGGCGGAAGCAGATTGCGAATAGAATCATAGCAACGGCCTTAGATGCCGCCCTACTGTAGGTTAATCTACTTTAAAATTGACCTCCAAATTGTGATTTATTAAACAAGAAAATTACTGCTAGTGCTGATGCATTTCTAAAATATAAATGTATACGCATTTTAAATATCACACATCATTTGATCAGCTAAACTTCTGATTCTTTCTTTTCTGTTCCATTGTACTGATCGGTCCATTGTAGGATTAAAAGTCGTTGGCTGACTGACGGAACTGGTTTTCAAGGTAACCGGGCGCTATAAGCACACAGGGGCTACCCCTAGACCGTGTCCAGGATTAGTTTTCCCACTTTCTGAAAGGCTTTCGCATGGAGTTGTACACTAATTCCGATGTACTCTTCTCGCCTCAGTCACGGTGCAATAAAGGTGAAAGTGGTCTGTAAGTTACCGTGGTTTTAGACTGAGTCTCCAAATAGTTTTGAGCTGTCAATCGCTGCTGTGGAACATGGTCAATCCGACCTGCAAATCGTGTTCCATAACCAGTGCCCGTCTGGTCGTGGTAGTGAGTTAAGTGTTTGAGTTTAACGTCCCACCAACAGCTAAGGTCATACGGAGACGGGACCTCGGTTTAAAGACTCATCGAAAGTCTGGAGAAGCCCGGGATCAATCCTGCGACCCCTGGTTTACAAGGCGAGTAGCGTAACCACTACACCACGGAGGCCGTGGTAGAGGAGGAAGGCAAGGAGGCTAGGTTTTAGTGCTTCTAGGCTGCGAATCGCGGCAGTGGTCAGCGGAATTCGAATCGCGCTGGTCTGCCAGTGCCCTCCCCTAGGTAGAATAGAAGCACTGCAATTTTGAATTTTGAACGCCAGGTCGAAAGTGGGCATGAAGCAACAGAGAAATCCATGCCAATTTGGGCTGCAAATCGCGATTTCTGTTTCGCCCGAGCAAACTAGGTCATGTTGCTCTCTTAGGGCCGCGTGTTTGGCGTCGGACTGGCTACACATGAAGTAGCCTTGCAATACCCATGGTAAACAGGGTTTTCGGTCACGATCTCGGTCCGGTGCAGGTTTAGGAGGGATGTGCCCTACTAACTATCACTCCCTCCGTCATCGCCTTATCTAGGAATAGCTTGTGGACCTTCCGGGTTCTCTTCTTGTTCAAGGGGGGGGGGGGGGGGGGGGGGTCTCTTCAGTGCATTTTTCCAGGGAGTTGTAGATGTGCTCGACGTAGTACTTTGAGGTGGGTCCCTTGTAAATTAGGAAGGATGGTGTACCTGTTGTCTTGAAGGCATATACGGCAAGGTCCACGTTGATTGTTTCGTTAGGTCTTTTCAGGCGGTGCAATTCTAGGATGGTGGAGGGGGAGTCGGGGGTAGCTGCCACACAGGCTCTGCCAGGGTGATATTTCTCAGATGTCCAGATTCTTCCTCTTCTAGTGGGTTGGGCAGGTGACGAGCGTCGTTGTGCTTTAGGCGGGGGTGGTCTCTCTGTGGGTGATGGAGCGGTGGTCGCTGGCTGTGGACTTTCCTCGGGCTGGGGATGGGTTTGTACTGGCGATGACGGCGTTGGCGGGAGTGTCGGTTTGCTGTATCGTGGGCGCTGGCTCGGCGCTGGCTGTTGTCTGCGGCCTCTGTTCTCTGGTGATGGTCGCAGTGGTTGTGGAGACTGTCTTGACAGCTGGAGGCGCTGCTTGTTGTAGTCTTGGTTGTTGGTTCTCGACTGTCTTCTTGGATCTGGCTGGAGCAGGAGTGCTCTGATCCCAGCGAAGGCTGACAGTCACGCACTGGTGCTGAAGGCCTGTGGTCACTTCAGTCACCCCATGCAGTCGGCATGACTGCAAGAAAGCCACAATTGGTTCTGGAAGTCGATATTCTTTCATCGAGACAGACATGCTGAGAGTTGATCTTGACGATTCGAGAGCTGAGGTTATGAAATGGTAGATGAATGATGAAGTAGTCGTTGGCGCTACAGGCTCGTGATTTATCTAGTTCAGAACTTACCTCCAAAATGATTTATTACACAACAAATCATTGCTAGAATTGGCCATCATGTAGTTCTTGATCAATATTAGGTCATGCGGGGATTATTTCATTATTGCACTCATAAAACTAACGGTCGGGGACGCTGTTGAATAAGCAGCAACTATATAACAAAAAGAATTCACACTGGCGTTCAATAAAGGCGCACTTGAAAAAGTATACGAAGGCCCGGTGTGCCAATTAAAATTGGCAGACAAAGGTTTGGAACCGTTTGATGTTGATCACCGGCCAATGCGTCAATTAAAGATCGAATTATAAGTTATACGCTTCATTTGCTTCTTTATACATCAGAGCGAATTTCTGTAATTATTATATTGCTATAAGTATTGACTGATTAGAAATGTGCGATCAAATCCAATGGTCCATTCGATACAAGCATGCTTGCTTACCTTTGCTTGGATGGCTATGAATTTCATCACGAATACACGCCTATATAGTTTTGACCCCCTTCAACCCCACTTTTATATAGTAAATCTGGGGTTTCCGGGGTATACTTTATTTTTCTTATTTCTGCTCTAAAATATAGATTGTGGGTACTCGTTAGAACCGCCTCGATGAGGCGGTTGTTCTAACGATTGCCCACAATCTATATTTGGAGCAGAAATAAAAAAAAATATCACAATTTTTCATCATAAAATTTTCATTTTTTTCGGCGATAAAGGTGGCAATGTATTTGTATAGGCGTGTTTGCGTAATGTTAACGTTTTGCGTCATTGCATCTGATGATGTTTTATTGCAGTGATGTCACGTAAGACTTTTGTTACGCACTTACACATACTCTGACATTGTTATAATGCAAGATTTCCGGCTAAAACTACTAGTAATGAAGAAAGCATTACTTGGGTTGACTCTAGCAAATATATTAAAAGACCAGCGAACTGATATTACAGGAATTGTTTGTTTGAGTTGAGGTTTAACGTCCCCGTCAACACTGTATAGGTTACTTTGGAGACGTTGCCTCCAATTTTGTGGCATTTTTACCCGACATTGAGATAAAATGACATCTCAAGCTCTGTTGCCCAATGAAACCAATAGGGTTTATAAGCATGGACTGTCCGACTCGCAACGCTTTGCCCGGGCAGGCTTATATCCATTAAGCGGTTTACCAGTATTCGTGAGCAGTCGGTTTCAGCTCTGCGTGGACGCATCGTGTAGCCTATCTATTTCTTCAAGCCCCGATGGGCAGGGGCCAGTTATAGGAATGAATTTCATTTCTGTGGTTTTAAGTTTCGACGAATCACAACTGCATGAACCCCGAAGGACTTCATGCCGCTAAGTTTCTGAGTGTTTCGTCGGAGTTTTACACGTCGATGAAATTTACAAAAGGATAATTCATTCCTTATACAGTCGAACTTCAATGGCTCGAACATCTTTGGGACCATTAAAATCTGTTCGAGACAGGGCTAGTTCGAGCCACACAGGGCTAATGCCAGGAGGCATAACGACATATGTTAGGACATCTTTTTTGGTGTTCTATAATGAAAAATGTATGCTGTGTGTACTCATCGAGGCGATTCTAATGAGTACACACAGCATACAGTTGCAAGATAAAAGACGAAAATATCCTAATTTTTACCCTCCCTATTTCTTATGTACAGAAATTCCCTAGGGATTCAAGAACGGATTCGACTCGGCCATGGTAAACGAGCCATCGGTGTTCGAGCAATCGAAGTTCTACTGTAATCCCAACTTTGTCATCGAAATGTTTAAAATGGCAACGTAATAGTAATTTATAGGAATTCTTTCGAAAGTTCACATACGGCCACGGCGGAATGAGCTGCCATCTTTGAAAGAAACCCCAGCGAAAAAAAAAAACAAAAAACAAACAAACAAAAAAAAAAACACCTTTTAATCGAGCGCTGTTGACGTCGACGTAACGCGCGGGATCTAAACGTGCTCCTGGACATCACGTTATATTACATTACGCAAACACGCCTATACAAATACATTGCCACCTTTATCGCCGAAAAAATGAAAATTTTAAGATGAAAAATTGTGAAATTTTTCTTATTTCTGCTCAAAAATATAGATTGTGGGCACTCGTTAGAACCGCCTCATCGAGGCGGTTCTAACGAATACCCACAATCTATATTTTTGAGCAGAAATAAGAAAAATAAGGTTTACCCCTGTAAACCCCAGTTTTACTATATAAAAGTGAGGTTCAAGGGGGTCAAAATAATATAGGCGTGTTTTCGTGATGACTACCTGTCGCTATGTAAAACAGGTCTGAGATTCTTGCTCACGGAGTTTATCGAAGTGAAAAACTTTTATTTCAACCAATCAAATCGCTCGAAAAGCACATCATGATGTCGAATTGGAACTATTGGTAAATATTGTCTCTCTCAGTCCTTCGATATCTGATTACGAAAACACGCGTATATAAATGTATTGTAAACTATACCGCCGAAAAATAAAAAATGAAAACTTGTGATATTTTTCTTATTTCTGCTCAAAATATAGATTGTGGGTACTTGTTAGTACCGCCTCAACGAGGTGGTTCTAACGAGTACCCACAATTTATGTGTTTAGGCAGAAATAAAAAGAAAATGCACCCCCCCCCCCCCCCCTGTAAATCCCAGTTTTACTATATGTAAGTGGGGTTTTAAGGGGGTAAAATTATACAGACGTGTTTTCGTGGTGTAAACTCAGGACAACATTCACTTATATCAGAGTAAGTGTCCTCCACCTATCCATGAGAAAACGACTCTTAGCATTCTCTAACTAAGCCCCGCCAAGCGAATTTGTGTCTTCGAGCATTCCGTCATGACAAATTTTAACTGCGCATGCCCAGCCATTCAGAGGGGCCAGGGATATGGCTTTCTGTCTGAAGGTTCCTCTTGATTCATTGCTTGTATGAGCGAGCAGCGAAGTTCTGGCGAGACTGCGGGGCTGCGCAGGCTCGCCTGAACCTTCGCTGCTCGCATAGGCGATAAGCACCAACTAATGTTCGTCGAATGTGCATACTCGACCAACTAGTGAGGCTAGAAACAAGACATGTAGCAGGGTATCATCTGCTTGTCTGCGAGCAACAGAGGCTTTGTTTAAACCTAGTTCCGAGGATATACAACTGTTCTTCATGCTCAACGTTGTTTTTTGTTGTTGTTGTTGTTGTTTTTTTTTTTTTTTTTTTTCATTTAAAGATTATTTCACCTATATCTATCCGACAGTTAATCAGAGGTTGACGAAAAACCGGAGAAAGAAAAAACCTTACTTTCCGTTGCAGAGTTTGGCGTCTCACATGTGACCCGAGCCAGGCTCAAACCAACAGCGCTGGGAGACCTAATGGTTAGAGGATCTAAGCCAGTGCGAGTCGGAACGTCCATGCTTATAAAACCCTATTGGTTTCACTGGGCGACAGGGCTTGAGATGTCATTTCATCTCAAAGTTGGGGAAAAGTCCCACAAAATTGGAAGCAACGTCTCCAAAATGACCAATACAGTGTTGACGGGGAAGTTAAACCTCGAATCAAACAAACATTAACAATCAATGAACCTTTCTTTCCAGAATAAATATTTGATGTTTGAATTTGCAGTATATTATTATAGATAATTAAAATGGTTACAGGTAAATAAAGAGTAATTAAACCTAATGCTTCGTTTTATATTTTGATTAGTCACAGTTAATTTCAAACACTTCAAACAAGTAAGCATTACCTTACATGGATTTGTTACACTATTGAATGATCATTGTGACCATTATGATAACACATCCGTGTGAAATAATGCATTCTTTAGGTTGCAGAAAACGGTTATTAAAAATTGTGTCATAGTTTATTACTACTTTAAAAATAGGTTGTGGATCTTGTTAGAACCGCCTCGCTTCTAACGAATACCCACAACATATGTTTGGGATAAAAGTAATAGAACAATATATATGTATGTTCCAGCAAACCAGTTTTCTCTATATAAAGCTGGATGTTCATCAGTGACATGGACTTGTTAACATTACAATGATAGTTAAGCAGATTTAAGTGCATTTTGGACGGGAAGCCCAAACATGGACACTTATGCTGGAAACAGTGCATGCTCAGATCAGACGTCGAGCTTAGATCAGGGCCTTTGCTGTCAACCCATTACGGCCTCCGCCCATCGGGGCTTGAAGAAATAGATTGGGCTGCATGATGCTTCCACGCAGAGTTGAACTGACTGCACAGCACATGAGTACCAGTAAACTGCATGGGGGCTCTAAGCCTGCCCATGAAAAGTGGTGCTAGTTGGACCGTCCATGCAGATAAACCTTACTAGTTTCATTGGGTGTTAGGGCTTGAGCTGTCATCTCGGTGTCGGGTAAAAGTCCCTCAAAATTGGAAGCAACGTCCGCAAAATTACCTATACAGTGTTGACGGGGACGTTACGCCTCCAGTCAAACAAAACTGTCAACCCATTAAGAAAACATATCCCTGTGACAATGTTTGTTTGTTTGTTTGATTTGAGGTTTAATGTCCCCGTCAACAATGTTAAGGTCATTTTGGAGACGTTGCTTGCAATTTTGTGGGACTTTTACCCGACATTGAGATGAAATGATATCTCAAGCCCTGTCGCCGAATGAAACCAATAGGGTTTATTAGCATGGACGGCCCGCCTCGCACCGCGGTTCCTGGACGGGCTTAGATCCTCTAAGCGGTTTACCAGTACTAGTGTGCGGGCCGGATTCAGCTCTGCGTGGAAGCATCGTGCAGACCATATATTTCTTCTAGCCCCTATGGGCGGGGACGGCCCTGTGACAATGTTTTCTTTCATATCTTCGAAATGTTAATTTATATCTAAAAAAAACACATTATTTTTATGATGAAAAATACAATGTCTTGGGGCGGATAACACACATTGTAACCCCTCTAAACCTCTCTTTTCTGTATATATTGTAAAGCGGAGTTTACATGGGGTTTTATTACATGGACTTATGAACATGTTTCTTTTCTAAACAATGCAATTTTAAATAATGCAATCTGACATCCATTAACTATAAATGTTTTTTTTTTTTTTTTTTCAAAAGAATTGTGTGGAATATCACATTCCAGAAAAAAAAATGGATTTATGAGAATCGATAATATTTTAAGTACAAAAAGGCTCAATTTTAACCGTTTGACAAAAAGAGAATTTTTCTCGCTTAAAGTACCAAAACACGCAGTTCTAAATTAACTAGACGTATCTATAGTTCAATATCCCCCGGGGTCATTTTCACACATAGCCGGATTAAAACACAATATTGATTACACGATAGGTACACGATATGTATATATCGTAGGCCTCAGTCAAAGGGAGACAACCCAATATTGACTTTCTGTGCGACTGTCATAGTTGAAAGACATCGGGCTAATGTCAGATATAGTTGGCCATGAGTCAGCGCGCTTACCCACAAGGCCACGGAGGCCTGTAAAACCATTTGAGCCAGCTCATGACAAAACCTACATTAAGATATGTGCGCCCAACGATGATTCAGATCAGCCTGCGCATCCGCGCAGTCTGATCAGTCTTCGTTGTGCGCTCTAAGGATAGCTAAGGGCTCAATGCTCCTTCTTCATGCAGCAAGAGAAGTCTCTGGTTAGACTATACGGATGCACATGCTGATCTGAGTCTTCGTTTGCCTTCGTTTGGCTTTAGCAGTGACCTGCATTTGACAACCCCTTTTGTAGAGTTGCTTAGACAGTTCTTTCACTCTTTTCTTCAAAGTATCAGAGTCAGAGTAGATGCGCCTGATGCCAAGTGCAAACCTGTATGGGATATTCTTACTGTAGTGAGGTGGTGGCAACTTGTTGGCAAGCGGTATTGTTGAGAGTCTGTAGGTTTAGTGTAAAGGTCTGAAACAACAGTCAACTTTGTGTCTAAAAAGACGTGGTTGTCATTTGTGACCTCGGCAGTACATCTTATAGAGGGATGGAAGTTGTTTGCTTCTTCGAAGAACCCCTTCAGATTCTCTCTGCTATGTACCTATTTCATGTCTATGTCGTCTGACACACAGGCTCGCAGCAGAAGCTGATTTTCCAGCCAACCAATGAATATGTTTGCATAAGATGGTGTTGGAGTCTGGTTCGAATGTCGATAGCTAAGTTTTCATTTTCCGCCTACATATATAAATTCACCTTTATCTGATGAAAACTGTTGATCACACCTGACATATCATGTCAATTGCAAGTTCTGTGGTCTAGGGTATGAACAAAATTGCACGTTCAGCATTTCCCAAATTTGGCAAATCTATTTTTATGCTCGTTTCTATGGGCAGAATCCTGAATTTGCATTGGTCGATTCCATAATTATTCAATTTTTACGTATGCGTTTCTGACCTAGGGACGTAAAACAGCCCACCCTTTCCGGCAGAAGTAAAGCGTTCCACGTAGAGAGAACACTTCTCATTTCGTATTTTCGTGTGTTGAAATGGGGAATTTCGGCATCATTCAGTAAGTTTTACTTATTTACTTGTTTTAATTATTATTATTTTGCCTGGAATCATATTGGCTGAATAAAAGCCTCTGCGGTGCGGTGGTTATGCTGTTCGCCTCTTGAGCAGGCGGTCGCAGATACGATTCCCGGGCTTCTCAAGACTTTGGGATGAGCGTTTGAACCGAGGACCCGTCTCCGTATGACTCTAGCTGTTTGTGGAACGTAAATTGAAACACACACTTATTTTGGCTGAATGTTTTATCTTTATAATGATAATGTAATTCCATTGTATGTTTTCTCACATTATAAACCCTTGACTCAATATTTGCTGAATATGATTTCTGTAGAAATTAACGATAATGTTAAATGACACACCTTTAGTATGCTTAGCCTATGTTTAGAGGAACAAATTATGCATACTTTTCACCATAATGTTTATTGATATCCATGTCGACACGAAACGTTGGCTCGACGTTGATTCAGCGTTGAGTGCCTACTTGGATATTGTAGTGCATTACATGTACTTGAATATTTGTTATTGCTATGTTATAATTGTGCATTTGTAACTTGCAGATAACCGTCGTCATCGTGAATACGTTCCGTCGACGTCATAGATGTTTAGACGTTGTCGTAGAGACGTAGAGCCTTTTATGTGTATTAAATGGTGAAACGACGCGTGTATTGACTGTTGTTCTGTCCCCATATTTTAAGCAGTTTGGGTCAAATTGCTACAGTTATTGAATGTTGAAGTATGACGTAAAAACAACGTTGAGTTATTGAATGCTGAAGTATAACGTGAAATCAACGTTGAATTATTGAATGGAGAATTTGATGGTAGACCAACGTTCAGCTATTGAATGACGAAGTTGATATATGATCAAAGTTGTGAAAGTGAATGTGTAGGTGACGTAGTTTCGATGTTGAACCATCGACAGTGCTTGTGATATACACGTTTTAATGGATTACCCCATGCTGATTGGAATTTGATAACGAAAATTCGGCGTGTTGTGTAACGATCGATAAGATTTAAATCAACAGGAATTTACTTAGAATTGTACGCAATGGCTTCAAATACCCTTTCATCCCAGGAGGTCGAAGATAAAAGAAATTTAGTGAAACAAAATAGTGCAACACTTGCTAAAACATTAATTGCGTTGGATTTGGAGTTAATTAATTGTCAAAACAAGGAAAGAATTTCACAGTTGAAGAACAAAGCTATCAATGAATATGAATTATTGGAATCAATCATTTCAGATGTTAGCCAATATTTCGACAAAAATGAACAGTTGGAAATAATAAAGTCATTCACTAACCACAAAGAAAAATTAGACGGGATTGTGCGTAAAATTATGGAACATTCTCCAGATTGTGCAAGCCAAAAGTCCCATTCAAGCCATAAATCAAGGACTTCGTTACGCCTGAAGAAAGCGCAACTCAAGTTAGAGCACTTAAAAAGTACACAAGAACTAGAAAGAAAACGCCAAGAATTAGGTGCGCAGCAAAGTGAAGTTCAAAGACAGTTAGACATTTTGTGCTTAGAAAACGAAATAGCTCAGTCGGAAATAGATGATGGGAGTTCATCTGGGGAATATGGTACCGTGGACTATTTCCCAAATAACATGGACAGTAACCAAGAAAAGGTTAAAACTTATTTAGAGGGACTGCCTAGCCAGCCGCTTCGAGCCGAGGCGAAACCGTTCGTGGGACGAAATGCCATCGAATACGCAGACCGAGAGAATACCCGTGTGAAAAGCCCAACACCGAAGAGCGAGGGAGAACTGCAGAATATGCTTAGAACATTTACAAACACTGTTCAAGAAAACTTTAGTTTACCAAAACCTGAATTGTTACACTTTAGTGGAAATCCTGCTGAATATACAAAATTCATACATAATTTTGATACCAATATTGAGTCAAGGGTTCAGGATAATATGTTAAGGTTAAATTATTTGATTCAGTATTGTCAGGGTGATGCTCGTAGGAGTATAGAGGACTGTGTTGTATTGCCACCTCTCGATGGGTATGTTAGGGCTACGGAAATTTTAGCAGCTAGGTATGGTAAGCCCCATTTAATAGCAAGAAGCATTGTTGATAAATTAGTTAATGGTCCCCCTATCAAGTCAAATGACGTTGAGGGCCTCATGAATCTGTCACTTGATATGGAAAAATGTCAGATAACTCTTTCTCAGATTGGGTTTAATTCCGATATTAACAATTCGGAAAATCTAAAGAAAATTGTGCGCAGGCTGCCGTTGCACGTAAGGTCAAGGTGGGTCGAAAATGCTAGCTCGATAATAGAACAGGGATTCGAACCAAATTTCAATGACCTGCTGGTGTTTGTTCAAAAACGAGCGACTGTTGCAAACACTATCTACGGTATTGATTTAGCCAGTGAGACTAAAGCGTCTCAGGTTTCAAAACAAAAATTGAAGTCTGATGCTAATAGGCGCGAGAAATACGTTACGTTGTCAACACTGTCTGGGGAAAATACTACGGATAGTAAAAGGTCGGACGCAGCCAGTAAGGTAAGTACCTTATCATGTGTGCATTGCAAAGAACCACACAAATTAATTGATTGTAATAAGTTCAAGTCACTGGAATTAAGCCAGAAATTAGCTATTGTCAGAAAATACAAAATGTGCATGAATTGTCTCAAATTTAAACACTTTGCAAAGGATTGCAGAAAAGGTAGTTGTTGTGATATTCCCAGCTGCAATGAAAAACACCACACATTGCTTCACGGTAAGATTTCACAGGCTACAGACAATGCTGGTCAGAGCCATTGTTGTGCCACTATGGACAAGACTACAGGTAAAGTTTGCCTTAGAATTGTGCCCGTAACAGTACATTACGGTACACGTCACGTTGATACTTATGCACTTTTAGACCAAGGTAGCGAAATTTCCTTGTGTTGTGACTCATTAGTAAAAAGGCTCGGTGCTAGAGGTAAGCAACGCGAGTTTACGCTTACGACTGTTAATCAGTCAACTGAAAAACGACACGGTTTAGAGCTGAAATTGCAGGTAGGTGCATTACGATGCGATGATATTATCGCACTGGACAGGGTCTGGTCGGTTGAACGTTTACCGATTTCACTTAGGTCGCTCCCGGAAAACTGCGAGGTAAGTATGTGGAATCATTTGAAAGATCTTTACTTACCTAGAATTAGTGAAGGACAGGTTGAGTTGTTGATTGGCAGTGACACACCTGATGCCTTCTGGGTGCAAGAGGAAAGAAGGGGTGCAAGCGGCGAACCATATGCAATAAGGTCCATACTCGGATGGAGTATTCTGGGGCCAATTGGCAAGGTAAGTGAAAGTTCTGCTAATGTTAACGTCAATTTTCAGCAGACGACCGGAACGCTGGAGGAAATTGATCGTTTATGGAAAACGGATTTCCCTGAATGTCGCTCGGACGACATTACAGGAATGTCACGAGAGGACAGAAGGGCATTGTCCATTATGGAGAAAACAATCACGATCGACAATGGACATTATAAATTAGGACTACCCTGGCGTGATGAGAATATTTCACTGCCAAATGACAAAGTAATGGCTATTTCTAGGATTTCGTACCTGAAACGAAAGCTGGAAAAGGATGAAAATTTGCATAGTGTGTATAGTAAAACTATGAATGATTACATAGACAAGGGCTATGCCAGCCCGGTAGACACTCTGCCTGATAAGCCAGGTAAGGTTTGGTATTTACCGCACCATCCGGTCATCAACCCTAACAAACCTGGGAAGGTAAGGATCGTGTTCGACTGTGCAGCAAAATATCAAGGTAAGTCATTGAATGACAATATTTTGCAGGGACCAGACTTCATGAACACTATTATTGGAGTACTTATCCGGTTCCGCCAAGAACCGATTGCACTTATTGCGGATATTGAGTCAATGTTCCACCAGGTCAAAGTTTGTGAAAATGACAGAGACGCGTTGCGGTTTCTGTGGTGGCCGGATGGTGTTATAACTCAACAAGCGTTAGAATACCGCATGAATGTGCATTTGTTCGGGGCTACGTCTTCCCCGAGCTGTGCAGCGTACAGTTTGAGGCGCACAGCAGCAGATAATGCTGAAATGTACAGCAGGGATGCAATTACGTCCATAGAACGTAACTTTTACGTTGACGATCTTTTAAAATCTGTCAGTAACGTCAACACAGGTATCAGAATATCCAAGGAACTTAGGGAAATATTATCTAGAGGTGGGTTTAGACTTACAAAGTGGCTGTCAAATAGCACTGAGGTCATGCAAACGATACCCGAAAGTGAGACAGCAGATGCATCCAAGAAGGTAAGTATTGAGAATGACGCACAATTGGAACGTGCTCTCGGTTTGCAATGGTGCGTGGAGACTGACCAATTTGTATTTGATGTCAGCCTTCAAGAAAAAGGTCATACAAGGCGTGGCATTTTATCCGTTGCAAGTTCACTGTATGACCCTCTTGGACTTGTAGCACCTGTCACCCTCATCCCAAAATTAGTTTTACAGAATTCTTGCCGATCCAAGTTGAGATGGGACGAGGAAATATGCGAAAAGGAGGCAAATACATGGACAAACTGGCTGCAGAGTCTTCCAGAACTATCCAAGGTATGTATTGATAGGTGTTTAAAGCCTTGTGAGTTGGACATGTCTACATGCGTGGTAGAATTACACATGTTCAGCGATGCTTCTGAGTATGCATATGGGTCGGCAGTGTATTCAAAGATATATGACGTAAACGGAAACACAAAATGCAGTCTTGTCATTGGAAAGTCAAGGTTAGCACCAATTAAAGCTATGTCTATTCCAAGGCTAGAACTTGCAGCTGCGGTTTTATCTGTCAAGCTGTATAAATTAGTCACACGAGAATTGGAGTTCGAAATACACAAGAGGTATTTCTGGTCTGATTCCATGATAGTTCTCGGATATATAAACAATGAAAAGAAACGATTTAAGACGTTTGTGGCGAATAGACTTGCCATTATACATGACGCCACTTCAAAGGAGGATTGGAGGTATGTACCTACCAAGTTAAATCCTGCCGATTTGGCATCAAGAGGGTTACATGCTTATGAAGCAACTAAGCTCAAAACGTGGCTGAATGGTCCTACTTTCTTGCAAAAGGACGACTCGCAGTGGCCAAAGGAGGTAAGTGTTGACCTTGAAAATTATGACGATGTCGAGGAAAAGTCGGTACATAATACACAAGTTAAGCAAGGTAAGTCCTTTGAAGCTGGACTGGAAGCTCTGTTGTCCAAGTACTCAGATTGGAATAAATTACAACGGGCAGTAGCTTGGTTACTAAGATTCAAAGATTTTTTCATTGAGAAATATGGAAGGGGAAACAACTCCTCACAATCTGTGGTGAACCGTGGGAACTTGACTGTTTCAGAGGTAAGAAAAGCAACAGACGTTGTTCTGATGATGACGCAGCGTGATGCATTTGCGAGAGATATCAAAGGCATATTGGATAAGGGCCGCGTGAAAAAGGTCAGTTCTCTCAATAAACTAAGTCCTGTTTATAAAGGTAATTTGTTGAGAGTCGGCGGACGCCTTGAGAATGCAGAGATATCATATGACTCAAAGCATCCCGTTATATTGCCAAGCGATCATCACATTACTAGGATTATAATCAGGAAGTACCATGAAATAAACGCTCATGTGGGAGCGCATCACGTTCTGTCCTTACTTAGGCAGAAATACTGGGTAATTCACGGACTGAAAACCGTAAAGTCTGTGATAAGTAGATGCATTGATTGCAAGATAAGACAACCGCGCCCTGAGATTCAACAAATGGGTCAATTACCTACCGAGAGGTTAACGCCAGGTAAGCCGCCGTTTATATTTGTTGGAATTGATTTTTATGGTCCAATGCTTGTGAAATCGGGTAGAAAGCAGCTGAAAAGGTATGGTTGTCTATTTACTTGCATGACAACTCGTGCGGTGCACATAGAAATTGCCCACAGTCTGGATACATATTCATTCATTTGTGCGCTGCAAAGGTTCATCAGCCGTAGGGGTCGTCCCGATACTATTTATAGCGATAATGGAAGTAACCTGAGGTCAGGTGAAAGGGAACTCCGGTATGCACTTCATGAATGGAACCAAAGCCGCATATCAAAACATCTCAGCCAGCATGAAATTGAATGGCACTTCAATCCGCCGTACGCTAGTCATATGGGGGGAGTCTGGGAAAGGTTAGTAAGGTCTGTTAAGACAGCCTTGAAGTCGGTAGTTAAAGAGCAGCTTCTTACCGACGAAGCCCTTCAGACACTTACGGCGGAGGTTGAGAAAATATTGAACGACCGACCGATAACACAGGTAAGTGATGATCCAAGGGATTCGAAAGCGCTTACACCAAACATGTTGTTAACATTACGTGAAAATCCATGTATGCCACCAGGTGTATTTGACAAAAATGACAATTACTGTCGACGATGGTGGAGGCAAGTTCAGTATCTCGCAAACGTGTTCTGGAAAAGATGGACTAGGGAGTATATACCTTGTTTACAGGTGAGACAGAAATGGGAAAATATCCATCGTAATCTTTCTGTCAATGACCTCGTTCTGGTCTGCGACGAAACATCCAGCAGGGGACATTGGCCCTTAGGGCGCATCTTAGAGGTTAAAACAGGTAGAGATGGTCTAGTTCGTTCATGTAGAGTAATGGTTAATGGTACCGAAAAGGTAAGACCAATTTCTAAGATGTGCTCACTTGAGCAGCATGTTAACTAGCAATGTAAGGTACAATTTATAGTACTGTGAAGTGTGGCTAGTTAATTCGTTGGTTGGCGAAGTGTATATAGTTTTCAGTATGTATCCTTACTTCTATCTACATGTTCATTTGAACGCAGCCTCTTATAGTTTTGTCATTGAATGGACATCTGTGGAAGGTCCATTGAGGGGCGGTGTTGGAGTCTGGTTCGAATGTCGATAGCTAAGTTTTCATTTTCCGCCTACATATATAAATTCACCTTTATCTGATGAAAACTGTTGATCACACCTGACATATCATGTCAATTGCTAGTTCTGTGGTCTAGGGTATGAACAAAATTGCACGTTCAGCATTTCCCAAATTTGGCAAATCTATTTTTATGCTCGTTTCTATGGGCAGAATCCTGAATTTGCATTGGTCGATTCCATAATTATTCAATTTTTACGTATGCGTTTCTGACCTAGGGACGTAAAACAGCCCACCCTTTCCGGCAGAAGTAAAGCGTTCCACGTAGAGAGAACACTTCTCATTTCGTATTTTCGTGTGTTGAAATGGGGAATTTCGGCATCATTCAGTAAGTTTTACTTATTTACTTGTTTTAATTATTATTATTTTGCCTGGAATCATATTGGCTGAATAAAAGCCTCTGCGGTGCGGTGGTTATGCTGTTCGCCTCTTGAGCAGGCGGTCGCAGATACGATTCCCGGGTTTCTCAAGACTTTGGGATGAGCGTTTGAACCGAGGACCCGTCTCCGTATGACTCTAGCTGTTTGTGGAACGTAAATTGAAACACACACTTATTTTGGCTGAATGTTTTATCTTTATAATGATAATGTAATTCCATTGTATGTTTTCTCACATTATAAACCCTTGACTCAATATTTGCTGAATATGATTTCTGTAGAAATTAACGATAATGTTAAATGACACACCTTTAGTATGCTTAGCCTATGTTTAGAGGAACAAATTATGCATACTTTTCACCATAATGTTTATTGATATCCATGTCGACACGAAACGTTGGCTCGACGTTGATTCAGCGTTGAGTGCCTACTTGGATATTGTAGTGCATTACATGTACTTGAATATTTGTTATTGCTATGTTATAATTGTGCATTTGTAACTTGCAGATAACCGTCGTCATCGTGAATACGTTCCGTCGACGTCAGAGATGTTTAGACGTTGTCGTAGAGACGTAGAGCCTTTTATGTGTATTAAATGGTGAAACGACGCGTGTATTGACTGTTGTTCTGTCCCCATATTTTAAGCAGTTTGGGTCAAATTGCTACAGATGGGACCATATTTGTCCATTTTCTACAGAAAACGGCGTCTTTTCAAGTTATACACTGTTTGCTTACAGTACAGAAATTTTAAGGTTAAACGAAACAGACTAAGCGCCAGTTCAGTAATTTTCCCGGCCCTCGGCACACTAGTGTTACCAATACCTCATTACGCTTACACACCCGTGCCACATAGTGTATTTTTTCACATCTCCTAAATGGCGGCTTTTCTGATGAAAATTCATGGTATTTTTTATTATTTATACTGTAAGCATAGGTTGTGGGTGCTCGTTAGAACCGCCTCATTGAGGCGGTTCTAACGAGTACCCACAACCTATGTCTTGGAGCAGAAATACGAAAAATAATGAATACCCCAGTAAACCCCAATTTTCTCTATATAAAGTGGGGTGTGATGGGGTGTTCATTACGTCATTCCGGCATCACCTTTAATGTTAAAACTGAACCCTCGGGAAGAAAAGAATAGCTTTGCTTGCCGTTTTTTTTTTCATCTTAATCGATATGAATACGAGTACATGCATATTAATAGTAACTATATTATTATTGCAACAACATGTGTGTTGGAGTCCTCTAACACTGCTAAACTCTTTTAGATGCATTATGTGTGTAAAATTGTATTGTTGTTATACCAGAGTCATTCTGACCATCATTCTTCTTCTTCTTCTTCTGCTTCTTCTTCTTCTTCTTCTTCTTCTTCTTATTCTTCTTCTTCTTCTTCATTTTTTTTTGCTGGCAGTATATTATTATTAGGAAAAGGTTAGTGACAAACGTTTGTTAACAGCGATTTCCCGTCGAAACGGTTATTGACAACCGTTCGTCAATAACCAATTAGCATCTTAACGTTATTTGGCTATGACCGCGATGTATTATTAATAATATTATTCTAAATAATAATAATAATAATAGTAATAATAATGATATTTATTATTATTATTATTATTAATTGTGCCGTCATTATATTTGAAAGGAGTGTGGCAGTCATACGGTCGCTAATACTACTTAGGCACAAGTAAACTGCATAATTAAACTAACTGCAAAAATCACGCAACATAATGGTACTGCAGTTAAATAGGCTGCTCAATACATAGATCAAAGTGAAGCTGGGAAACGATAAGTCTAGCATATTACATAAAACATGAGCCACAGAAATTTAAAAGAGTCTGCGGATATGTGCGCAGAACAAAGCCTATGATCAGTCTGCGCATCTGCGCAGACTGATCATAGTCTTTGTTATGCGGCGTGTGCCTGACCTTTGACCCAAAGTTTCAGCGTGCGAACAGATACGGCTGTATCTTGATTTAGTGGACAAGGAGGTTGATTTTGGTTTTCGCCTTGCGCACGAGACAAAGGCGCGTTTTCGTCAGTTTCTAGTTCTAGTCAGTTTTTTTCCCAATTGAGAACTATCTATAAGATGCATTAGCAATTTTTGTATCCCAGTCTGTCTATTGCTGTTTAGTTTCTACTTTGTCATTTTTCTATAGTCTGGTCATGTTGCTGCCTTGTAAATTTTGCTTAAGACCTTGCACACGAATAGGTGCAAATCAGCACATTTGCGCTTATGCAGTCGCATTGACTTCTTTACAGTTTACCGTATGGATGCGTCATTATCCAGGGATGACGCTTGAGACTTGAGAAGACTCTAATCAAATTGTGCGCATGCCCAGGCAGATCAGAGTTTTAACTGGCCGTATATGCCAAGCTGCAATTTTCCGTGGACATAGTGTTCTTGTGATAGAGAACAGATTGCGAAATCATTACTTCACGCCGGCGCAATATCAAATTATATCGCTTGTACAATAATAACCATCAGTTTATTACAGATAATACTTACATTTTACAGGATCAGAACAAAAATATTCTAACACTAGTTCGGCCCCCGCTCATCGGGACTTGAAGAAATAGATGAGCTGCATGATGCTTCCACGCAGAGCTAAAACCGACCGCACACGAGTACAGGTAAATCTAAGCCTGCCCAGGCAAAGCGGTACGAGTCGGACCGTCCATGCTATAGTGATATATTATAGAAATGAATTTCATTATTGTAGCTTTTATCGATGTGTAAACCCCGGCGAATCACTCAAAAACTGCATGAAAACTGGTATGAAAAAGTCATCCAGGAAAGGCCACAATCTAAGAACGCAGCCGTCTCAAGTCACCCATAGAAAGTGACACGGAGGCACACACAAAAACAGACGAAACATGAACCCACGGCACAAAGCCAAATAACAAATAAGACACTGCAAAAGTATGACCGGCTTTGGACGGTCAGTAGTAAAACTACTGGGGATGGGGCGTGTGTGTGTGTGTGGGAGGGGGGGGGGGGTCGGGGCTTCAACTCCGGAGTTTATAAAATTTCAACCCTCGCCCTCAGTTCCAGTTTAGTATCAAACAAAATAACAATGGCAAATTGATCCGCATGGAGGCTTTCTAGCTCAACAGTGAGTCATGATAAAATACATGGATAGATTAATATTATCATGAATCAGGGTTGAGGACTCAACAAAAATCCGATGTCAGAGCAGAAGAAAACCACCATTTAGATCACGGAGGGTCGAACCCAGGAAATATCCTGGGTGAAGCCCGTGATTTATTGAGTGATAAATCATTGTTTGTCGGTCAGTATTAAGTAGATAAATCACTCGCTCTATGCGCTCGTTACTTGACTACATTCACTCAACTCTACTCATCTTGTAAAGCAGGGGTCGCAGGATCGATCGCGGGCTTCTCCAGACGATGAGTCTTTAAACCGAGGTCCCGTCTCCATATGACCTTAGCTGCGGGTGGGACGTAAAACTAAAACACTCACTCATATCTATTTCTTAAACAACATCATAACAGTGAACAGGAGCATGACAACAGACTAACGAACTCTGTGTGCTCAAAGGTTCACATGACAGTCTAATTAGAGCCAACGCATGAGAAAATGGCTCTTACCAACAAAGGCTTAAAGCAGCAGGCAAATAAGCGGCGTCTCGTCAGGCCCTTTGCTGTTCGCAACCATGTAAAGATGACCTTGGGGAGCTATTAGCATATTGCTTTGTTTTGTTTGTTTGATTTGATGTTTAACGTCCCCGCCAACACTGTAAAGGTCATTTCGGAGACGTTGCTTCCAATTTTGTGGGACTTTTACCCGACATTGAGATGAAATGCCATCTCAAGCCCTGTCGCCCAATCAAACCAATAGGGTTTATTTGCACGGACGGTCCGCCTCGCACCGCGGTTCCTGGAAGGCTTAGATCCTCTAACCGGTTTACCAGTACTAGTGTGCGGGCCGGATTTAGCTCTGCGTGGAAGCATCATGCAGCCCATATATTTCTTCAAGCCCATATGGGCGGTTGCGCTCGCGAACTTGAAACACAAGCATCGGCGTAGGTAAGGGCCTTTTTGCCATGTATCAGGTTATTTGACGTTTGACAGATCTTTTGAAATCAGAGATAATTCACAAGAAGCATATGTATGAGTCTGTTTCCAGGAAAAAAAAAAGAAAAAAGAAAAGTAAGACATCACGAAAACATGCCTATAAAATGTTGACCCCCCCCCCCCACTTAAACGCCCACCTTTATATGTGTACAGTAAAACTTAGGTATATAGGGGTTTACATTATTTTCTTATTTCAGCTCAAAAACATAGATTTTGAGAACTCGTTTGAACCGCATCGACGAGACGGTTCTAACGAGTTCCTACAATATATATTTTGAGTAAAAATTAAAAAAAAAATCAGTATTTTTTATTTCTAAGTGGAAAAAATAGTATCTTTGAAAACACGTGGTTTCGTAATAAAGAAACACGTACACACACACATACACACGCACACGCACACAAAAACACAAAACAAAGCATATGTCAACCTGTGAAAAACACTTTAAAAAAGTGCCTGTGTTATCACTAAGCTGATCCACCTGATTTTTTTTCCGATCCTGGTGTTTTTGCTGCCATCCAACAAAATTAATAATAATAATTACATTCATACGTACCGACCTTAATACCTTCTACGAGAGCTTTTGATAAAAAAAAATCATAGGCCTATCAAAATGATAAAACTTAATCTTAAAAATCCTGTTCTGTTGTCTTTGATGCTCCAAACCTCATTATTTAAATGTTTTCTGGTAGAATCTCGTTCGAATTAAGCCCTATTAAAATTATTGCTGTTTTTTTATCAATTAAACGAAAAGTTGACAAAATCAATAGTTTTTCGGTTTGTCAGCGGAAACGCATATTCACTGCATACATAGGAATTTCGGTCTTTTTACGCATTACGAGTACGATAGCACACCTGTGCGACATAGTGCATTGTTTCACATCTCCCAAATGGCTACTTATCTGATGAAAATCCGCAATATTTTTTCTTATTTATACTGCAAACCTAGGTTGTGGGTGCTCGTTAGAACCACGTCATTGAGGCGGTTCTAACGAGTACATATAACCTATGTTTTGGAGCAGAAATAAGAAAAATAATGTATTATTATCCCTTTAACCCCAGTATATAAAGTGGTGTTTAGGGGTGGATGTGTTCATTTCACGGACTTGTTCACGTGATTGGTAAACACTAAATATATCGGGGGTGCTTCAACCCTGGATTTTAAGACATTTTATGCCGCTTCCTCAGTTCGGCGTGAGGATGGGTGGTAGACAATGCATTTTATGACAAAGGATTGAAACTGCTGAAAGGCATGTTTGCCAAACGGCTGGAAGGTGTTACGCTTTTGTAGGACCGCTCATATACAGATTCACACCAGGTTAATAAGTATGTTTAATGAACACCATTCCAAACCCCACTTTATATAGACAAAAACGGGTTTACTGGGGTTTATATTATGTTTATTTCTGCTTCAGGACATAGGTTGTGGGTACCCATTAGAACCGTTTTGGAGTTGCATGAATGTAAGAATGCCCAATGTCGCACAGGGTGTTATCGTTATTAATCTGACTGTATTTCCAAGGTTGTGAGTCTCCTCTATGCATCAGATTTCATACAAAATGCCTGATCTACCATTCCTCACAGTGATCCCGAAATCATGGTCTATTTTCCTCCAGCCAAGACCCCAAAATACCGTATAAACCCTAATACCTTCTGACACCTTGAGGACTTGCTGTAATTCTCCTAAAAGTTTAACTTTTTTTCTCGATCCAGCAAATAGTCTAACAGGCCTGTATGTCCCAACACAGTGACGGAAGATACACGTGAAAAGCTACAGGTTAAGATTTTTGTCCAACAATTATGGCACATACATAGCCCATGTATGGATAGCGTCCCATTTTCGGGGCACTGGCCAAATATTGAGCCCTATATCAAACTCCGCGTCTGATGTATGTTGTAAAGTATATACATTCTTTTGTAATACCCCCATTCCACTAGACGGCGATGCCGCTGCGCTCATGGCGATCATGGCGCTTCTTCAAATCGCCGTAGAAGCGCCGACATATGACACTTTTTGGAACTTCTGCGTTTCTACTACGATTCCAGTACGCTTCTACTGCGATGTCGCTGCGATGGTCACGCTCATGCTGCGATACAGTTGCGCTTCCGTGGCGCTTTGGGTCTCTTCATGGCGTTTCTACTACGCTTTCGCTACGACGAAGGAGATCAGGCTACGCTTAGTCTACGCTATCGGCGATGTAGTTGCGATGTTACTACGACCAAGGCGCGGTAGCTGCGCTGCTGTTGCGCTTTTAGACGATTTCTGTATAAAGTTGACAATAAAAACGGAAAAGCAGCAGTTGAACACCCACCGTCTAACGGTATGGATCGTGTAGTTCCAGTGGCCATGCTTCAGCTGGCTATTATGAACCATAGACTTATAGGGTTGGAGATCCAAGCCAGACGAAGAAGGAGGGCAAAAAGGTTCTGGGTCCGTCCTTGGTTGTCTGCAGACCGAAGGCTCCAGTTTGGACACTATGACCAGTTAATTAGTTCGGAACGTCAGCAAAGAATGAAATTTGGAATGAAAGCGTGCTACTTTTATACTGATCGCCAACGTCGTGGAGCGAAACGTCATGAGCGCAGTTCAGTCGCTAAGAGCGTGGCATGAACGTGGAGGGAACGCAACCATGTCGCCAAGACCGTAGTGGAAGCGTAGCGGAAGCGTAGTAGTTAGGTTTTCGCAAATTGTTTAGTCGCCGCGGAATCGCCAGGATCGTAGCCTGGGCGCATATAGCGTAGCGTGATCGCAGTGAACGTAGCAGAAGCGTAGCTAGATCCTGGACAAATTTTTTCGCGCTGTCGATACGATGTGACTACGCGCTTGCTACGATACTGGCGATTCTGCTACGATACGGCTGCGCTCATGAATTTCTCGCTACACTTTTACTACGCTTCTGTTGCGCTTCGTCTGCTCGGCGCTTCCGCTACGTAAATTTTGAGCAGGGTCAAAACAAGCGCCGTGAGGTGGCGATCATGAAGCTTCCGATGCGCTTCTACTACGCTCATCACGCTTCTGTTGCGCTGTTGGCGATTCTGCTACGATCCGTGGCGATTTGACCAAAAATTTGAAGCGTAGCGGAATCGCCGCCTAGTGGAATGGGGGTATAAAACACCACAATTAAAACGATATTCGGAAATGGACCACTTGCATCGGTGGCTCAGTGCATTATGTTATATCTCCGAACATGGCTTATTTCCTGATGAAAAACTGTGATGTTTTTCCTATTACTCTCAACTTGTGTCTTGGTTATTGAGGCGGTTCTAACGAGTAAATGTGACACAGCCTATGAAATGTGATCACCCGCAAACCACAGTTTCTTTATAAAGGGGTGTTCATTGCACGGACGTGTTGTCATCTTGATGAATCTTAGCATGTGAGCCCCGTCAAGCGATTTTGGTACTTATCGCCTATGCGAGCAGCGAAGGTTCAGGCGAGCCTGCGCATCCGCGCAGTCTCGCCAGAACCTTCGCTGCTCGCTCATACAAGCAGTGAATCAAGTGGAACCTTCAAACAGAAAGCCATATCCCTGGCCCCTCTGAATGGCTGGGCATGCGCAGTTAAAATTTGTCATGACGGAATGCTCGAAGACACAAATTAGCTTGGCGGGACTCATGTGGAAGATTCCATTGTCATGTATGGGTTAAACATAGGAAATTACAAAATTACGGAAATAACCATCACTAACACCTCTTCCTCCCAACAGGTGGCAAAAACTCGGCACACCAAGCATGCAGTTGATGGCAGAACATACCCATTGTCGGTGTCTGGAAAATATCAAGATGTTTCATAGATGTTAACCTTGGCATACCATCAGGCGGTGAACAAGACCGGGAAATGAACACCGACCTAAACATCACTTTATACAGTAGAACTTCGATGGTTCGAACACCGATGGCTCGTTTACCATGGATGTGTCGAACTCATTCTTGAGCTCCTAGTGAATTCCTCTACATAAGAAATAGAGGGGGATAATTAAGGAGATTTTAGTCTTTTATCTTGCAAATGTATGCAGTGTGTACTCATTAGAATCGCCTCGCTGAGGCGATTCGAATGAGTACACACAGCATTTATTTTCATTATAGAACAGCGAAAAGATGTCAAAGAGTATCTCGTTTTGCCTCCTTACAGTAATCTCAGTGGCTCGAACTACCCCTCTCTCGAACAGATTTTCGAGGTCCCAAAGGAGTTCAAGCCATTGAAGTTCGACTGTATAGAGAAAAATGGGGTTTTGAGTGGGGTGGGTATATATTATTTTCTTATTTCTGCTCCAAGACCTAGGTTGTGGGTACTCAATAGAACCGAATCAATGTTTGCAGTATAAATAAGAAAAAAGAAATTACGGATTTTCATAAGGAAAGTAGCCATTTTGGAGATGTGAAAAAAAAGCACTATGTTGCACGCGAGTGTTATGGTAATGGCAAGACAGGACCGAATATTTTGCGGTTTTAGGTATTTAATATTTGCCTATGAAAATAAGATAAATAAATCAAAAAATATTTTATACATAGCAGTGAAATCAATGCATATCTGAAACAAATACAAGTGATATCAACCATGGTTTTTCATGCATTAACATTTGCCGGATCCCGAGGAAGCTGTTTGAACATGAGGCCGCTAGGCCGAATGTTCAAATATCTTCCGAGGGATCCGGCAAACGTTAATGCAATGAAATAACCATGGACGATCGTTGTTCTTGCATAACTTACGAACCCGACAGCAAATTTTGACGAAAACGCCCAAAAGCTCCATATAAATTCCATATAAACTCTTTAAATGCGACAGGCAATCCAAAATGGCGGCCAGTTCTGAATGTTGTTTACAATGACGTTGTCATGCAGGTACGTCATCATAGAACCCTAAAACGCTACGTTCAGGGCGATAACGTTACGTCGCTCAACGTAACGTAAACAAAGCAAGGCCCGTCTTGTGATATCAAAAGCTCTAACTCCATGGTCAAACAGCACGCGAATTTCGTGATTTGAACATGGTTTCTGCTGTTTGAGCACGGCTTTCGGTCCATTTGACAATGGCTTCAAATAGCCATGCTCATAGGTATTTATGCAAGAATATAAATTATATTTTCACAGTGTGCAAAATAACATGACCGTGTTATTTCACAATCGCAGCCCGGACTACTTTTCTCAACAAAATTCATATATTTTATCCGTAAAATAATTCTGTAAAATACCTTGGACTGTAAAAATACTGTATTCTAACACACCGCGCCTATATAGGCAATGGAAAACAACTGTGTTTTATTCTACAACAAATCACAGCAAGGGAGAGCGTGACGAGTGACGTCATTAAAAACTGCAAATTTATGACGTCACTAGTCCATTTCCTTGACGTTAGACGGTGTAACGTCATTTTCTCGCATCGAAAACGTTAGAATAGGATATAAATACATGTGTTTCAGTCGATAATTTTAGCGGGATTTCTTCTAACAATGGCGAACAGTTGTGAGATTTTGAAGGAAACAACAGCATTATTGCCGATTTTCAGCCTGTTAGAATCGAAATAGATCAGCTCTAGTTTGTGATTTGTTGAGTAATAAATCACAGTTTGTCGGTCAGTTGTAAGTAGACAAATCACGCGCGCTACGCGCTTGTGATTTGTCTACTTTACAACTGACCTCCAAACTGTGATTTATTACTCAACAAATCACAGTTAGAGCTGATCTATTTCTTAATTCAAAATGTTTTGAAACTGACAGTTGTGACGTCATAGCCAAGTCAAAAATTGTGATGTAAGATCCGATTGATCAATTACAGTAAGTGTCCTAAAATATTATAAAATAAAAAGAAAATTTACTTTTTTGAGATAAATTCCTCTGGAAAGCCATAGACCAGACCTACTTCGTTCTTAACTGTTCTGAAAAAGGTAAAGAATTGCACGACCCGCAGAAAAAGCGACCGACTGAAGTCGGTTGATTTTCTAAGAGTGCCCTAAAATCACCCTGTCATTCTGTCAGTCTGTCTGTCCGTCCGTAACCCGTTTGTGAAAATTGGTGAAAGTGACTTAACCGCTTGAAATATTTCAACAATTTTTGGCATACTGATAGATATCAATGAGATCTAACCAATGAACTTGCGAAATATTACATTCTATTTAGTAGAGCCTCGCCGAGGCGAAAAATGTGAAAATTTTCGAACTGCTTCTTCTCGGAAACCGTTGGGCCGATTGAAGTCAAATTTCATATGGACCCTCTATGGGATGGGGGAAACCAAAATTTGCTCATGGGGTCCAGGTCACATGACCAAAATGGCCGACAAGCCATATATGGTAAAAACCCTTCAAAAATAGTCTTCTCCAGAACCACTGGGCAGATTTCCACGAAACTTGATCAATAGCATCTGGGACGTAGGCCCATCATAAATTGCTAAAATGGTGACCTTGGGTTGACCTTGACCTTCTTTGTGCCTAGGTCAAACTTTGACACATATGCTTTTGTATTGGAAAAGCTAGAATGCATTTTATCCTGCAAACGATTCAGAATACAGTACTAAAGTATAAGATATATTTTTGCTCCTTACGATAAGGCGCATTTATTGGGGGAACCGTTTTAGGTCCAGGTCACATGACCAAAATGGCCGCCATACCCATATATGGTAACACTCATAAAGCTAAAAGCATCCGGTGGGTCTTGCACTTCAGCTGAAGCACTGGTTCACTACAGGACTGAATAGGGTAAGAGTGTACACAATTTTTTAAAACAGACGATAATTAAAAACAACAAAAACAAAAGCACATGCACCTTTAACGTGTTTGTTATTTGGATGACAGATATCATGCATTTATTTCATTACGATAACATACCCGTGCGACATAGTGTATATTTATCATCTCCAAAATGGCTACTTTTCTGATGAAAATCCCTGATATTTTTCTTATAAATACTGCAAACATAGGCGGTTCTAACGAGTACCCACAACCAATGACTTGGAGTAAAAATAAGAAAAATAATGTATACCCCCGTAAACCCCCGTTTTCTCTATATAAAGCGGGGTATAGTGGGCGGATGTTCATTTCACGGACTAGTTCACGTGATGTTTCCGATGATGCGTTTTATGACGCATAGGGATTCCTTTTCATGCACGCGGCTTGCATTCAAACATGCGTTCAGTGATATAAAAATCTTCTTTGTTCACGAGGTTTTACAAATCTGTGTAATGAACACCCTCGAAAACGAACTTTATATAGATAAAACTGGCGGTTACATGGGTATACATTATATTCTTTAGTTTCGTTCCAGCGAGCACCAACAAACTATGTTTGGACTAGAAATGAGAAAAATATCAAACTTTTTTTCTGAAACTAAAACAATCTTGTTTTTCTAGATATATGAAAGACGCCATCTTAGAGCACGGATGTGTTAACCGTTTGCTGCTCGTGAAGTAACGTAAACACAAGTGGTCAGCTCTTGGTGGTTTTCTGGTGACTGTATTTCCCTAAAGGACAGAGAATTGCTCCTCTACAAGAACTATGCCTTTCACAAGCTGAGGATCCTAGCCCATTTTCTTCTGAACAAGAAAGGTTTGCTATTTCCATTTCCCGCATTATCTCATGCTACCGTAAATCAATCTGTATTTGCACGTCATTCGCGCCATCAATTTTGTCTTATTCTTTTCCTCATTTGGCGCCATTCAAATACATCGATTTTCTGACAAATTGTTATTTCATTCCACGTCAAAGTAATGAAATTTCTGAGATTCGTTTATCCTTTGATGAAATTCTATATTATTGTTTCTGTCGTTCGTTCATTTCCTTTTTCGGAATTCATTTTCGGCTGAAAAAGCATTTATTCACACAAATGTCCGATGAAACAATCAGCTAAGGCAAACACTTGATTCCATTACCATTTCTAGGTTTCATCATTTGCTAATAATCAAGATATTTCAATATATTTATATTTCCAGTGTAAAGTCATATGAAAACCTATAGAAAACAATGTAGTACATACTTCCATGAACGCATTGAGTAACATGCTTTACAATGACGTCAAGTGACGTCACTCGAAACCATGGTTCTCTACGGGCGTTGGTGACGTCAACGCTGTTCCGCTCTTTGTAAGAAAAAAAAAAAACAGCGTGTAAATGTTTTTTCAGCTTTAAAAGTTTGCCATATAAGCATTTTTTGCCCAGTGATGAGGGGCAAAGAATGTAAATATAAAAAATGAACTTAATGTTTCTGCTTTTCATGGAAGTATGAACGACAGCCGGTCGCTAGCAAAGTTTACATGAATCGCCTCGGGGTTCATTAACCTTGCACGCGACCCACTCGTTCATACTTTCACGAACAGTAGTAAAATGAAATTAATTTCTTAGATGAATATTGACTTATCGAATAACGTCGATATTATTCGGTGGATAACGTCATGTCAAACAATTATATCACCACACGTGTAATAACACATAGTTACTAGCACGTAGCGTCATGGTGACACCCGTATAATTTGAGCCAGCGCATGACAATAGCAACAATAAGACACGTGCGCACAACGAAGACTCAGATCAGCCTGTGCATTCGCGCAGTCTGATCAGAGTCTTCGTTGTACGCTCCAAGGATAGCGAATGGCTCAATGTTCCTACATGCAGCAAGAGAAGGCTCTGGTTAGACTATATGGATGCGCAGGCTGATCTGAGTCTTCGATGAGCGCACATGTCTAATAGTAGGTTTTGACGTGCGCTGGCTCATTTATATATTGCAATTTAGACTTCTAAGAATGGCAATAATATCCGATTTTAATTCCTTATAATTGAGCCCCGCCAAGCGAATTTGTGTCTTCGAGCATTCCGTCATGACAAATTTTAACTGTGCATGCCCAGCCATTCAGAGGGGCCAGGGATATTGCTTTGTGTCTGAAGGTTCCTCTTGATTCACTGCTTGTATGAGCGAGCAACGAAGGTTCTGGCGAGACTGCGCGGATGCGCAGGCTCGCCTGAACCTTCGCTGCTCGCACAGGCGATAAGTACCAAAATCGCTTGACGGAGCCCATATGATAAACAGAATCTTACACAAGTGGTCATTTCATATGAAAATTATGGAACGTGCCGGGGGCTCGTTTAATGAATTTCATATGAAATGACCACTTATGTAAGAGCCGCTATACAGTCGAAGTTTAATGGCTCGAACATATGGAACATCCATTGTTTTCATTACGATAACACACCTGTGCGAAATAGTGCATTTATACATCTCCAAAATAGCTACAGTAGAACTTCGATGGCTCGAACACCGATGGCTCATTTACCATGGATGTGTCGAACCCATTCTTGAGCCCCTAGCGAAATCGTCTACATTAGAAATAGTTGGGGATGATTAAGGAGATTTTAGTCTTTTATCTTACAAATGTATGCTGTGTATACTCATTAGAATCGCATCATCGAGGCGATTCTAATGAGTACACACAGCATACATTTTCATTATAGAACACCGAAAAGATGTCTAAAAGTATCTCGTTATGCCTCCTGGCAGTCACCTCAGTGGTTCGAACTACCCCTGTCTCGAACAGATTTTCGAGGTCCCAAAGGTGTTCGAGCCATTGAAGGTTGACTGTACTTTTCTGATGAAAAATCCGAGATATTTTTTCTTATGTATACTGGGAACATATGTTGTAGGAACACGTTAGAACCGCAATGAGGCGGTTCGTGCGAGTACCAACAACCTATGACTTTGAGCAGAAATAAGAAAAAATAATATATAGATCCGTAAAAACCCAGTTTTCTCTGTATATAGTGGGGTTTAGGGGAGTGTTCAATTCACGGACTTGTTCACGTGATGCCATGCATTAACATTTGCCGGGTCCCGGGGAAGCTGCTTGAACAGGGGGGTGGGGGTGGGGGGTTGTTAGCGCTAGGCCGAGTGTTCAAATATTTCCCGAGGGATCAGGCAAATGTTATTGCTATAAAATAACCATGGATGATCGTTGTTCTTGCATAATTTATGATTCCAACGGTAAATTGTGACGAAAACGCCCAAAAGGCGACCAACAACCAACATGGTGGTTTGTTCAGAACGTTGTTTACAATGACATCAGTTCCACAATGACGGTCTGATGCCACCATAAAAAGCTGACATGGTTTGTTCGTTGGTTGATTGATTATTTTGGGTTTAGCCTTTGTGGGTCATTTTGTGTCGTCTCCCACAGAAAGGGAGAAAAGAGATATAGAGGATCCTACACGAGTGCTCATGTATTATTGAATTTATTAAACGAGTTGAGGAAAAGGGATAAAATGCGAGGCTTTGCCGAGCATTTTATCCCTTTTCCTCAACGACTTTAATAAATTCAATAATACATGAGCACGAATGCAAGATCCTATTTATCATATGACATTTAAAGCGCATTTTATTCACGATTGTTTACAAAAATGTCAATATTCCGCCGTTATTAAACGCGACGTCGTTAAGGACGTCGTACATGTAACGTTACTGGACGTATCTAGCTAATTAGCATATTTTAATCCATTAGTGGATTATCAAAAATATTACATGGCGTTATTACACTCTCAGACGCGACGTCATATGATAAAGAAGAGTTAGTAGAGAAGATAAAAGTGAGGGAGAGGAGAAAGAGGAAATTGAATGAAAGTGTAGAAACAAAAGAAAAACTACATTACCTGCTGCAAGGATAGCAGGCTTTGTCCAAGTGTAAGCCTATATCAGATGGCCGCCCCAGTGACGCAAGATACACGTCACCTTTGCCTCACCCAACCAACCCCGACACGGTTTGTTCAGGGCAACAAAGTTACATCACTCCATTACGATAACACACCCGTGCGACATAGTCATGTTTCACATCTCCAAAATGGCTACTTATTTGATGGAAATTCGTGATATTTTTCTTATAAATGCTCAAAACATAGGTTGTGGGTGCTCGTTAGAACCGCCTCAATGAGGCGGTTCTAACGAGTACCCACAACCTATGTCTTGGAGCAGAAATAAGGAAAATAATGTTAACCCCCGTAAACCCCAGTTTTCTGTTTAGGGGGTCTTCATTTCACAGACTTGTTCACGTGATGCAACGCAAGATAAACTTTGTGATATCAACAGTACAAAATCCATGTTCAGCAACAGCACATGAATTTAATGATTTAGACATGGGTTTAGTTGTTTGGACACGGCTTCTGGCCCATTTGAGAATAGCTTCATACGATTTCATCAAGAAAACACGCCTACATTTTGACCCCACTCAAACCCCACTTTTATACAGTAAAACCTGGGCTTACAGGGGTATACATATTTTGTCCTTATTTGTTATCAAAGCATAGATTGCTGGTTCTCGTAAGAACCGCCTCGACGAGGCGGTTCTAACGAGTACCCACAACCTATGTTTTGAGCAGACATATGAAAAATATCCGCATTTTATCTGCAAATCTTCTTTTTTTTCGGTGGTAAAAGCTTTAATATATTTAAATAGTAATGTTATACAAGACTATCTTTGAGATCATGGCAATGTGTTCGACTTAGAGGTAGTTTCAGCCGCTGAAAGTTAATCATAAGACCAGTTTATTTGGCATAATGCGGATAATTTTAGGATGTCTTTTCCATCTTCTACGAAAACTGTATAGTGTGTGTACGCATTAGAATTGCCTCGATGAGGCAAGTCTAATGAGTACAAAAAAACATATGACGAGGCGATTCTAATGAGTACAAATAACACACATTTTCATGACGAGGCGATTCTAAGGAATAAAAACAACGCACATTTTCATGATAAAAAAAGAAAAAGAAATCTTAAAATATTCCTAAATATCGCGGGGCTATCAAAAGAAATTTCTGTTTGAACTAGCCATGGTAAACGAGTCATCGTCGTTCGAGCCATCGAAGTTTTACTGTGAATGGTATACTACCATCCTAACTGTATGTGTACGAGTACAAACAACACATTCATGACGAGGCGATTCTAATGAATACAAACAACACATTTTCATGATGAAATTAAACTTCCTGATACTTTTCTCTAAAACTCTGTGACATAGAGCTATCAGGAAAAACTTGCTCGGAACTAAAGAATGAGTTCGAACCATAGGGGCTTGAATCATGAAAAATGAAAAAAAAAAAATAAAAAAAATAAAAAAAAAATGAAAAAAAAAAAAAAAATTTTTTTTTTTTTTTGCTACTATATTAGAGATTAATGTACCCAAAAAAAAAAAAAAAAAAAAAAAATTTTTTTTTTCATTTTTTCCATTTTTTCATGATTCAAGCCCCTATGGTTCGAACTAGGTATGGTCAGCGAGCCATCGAAGTTTTACCTGTGTATGGCATACTTAAGAACAGTAAGAAAAATAACCAAGGCACAAGCAATACAGCCATCTCTACTAGTGCAATGGTCCAGACAAAAATAAAACGGTACTGACTACAACAACAACTTTTTCAGTGCATTTATTAGAGAAACTATAGGGACGCAATGTCGTACATACCTCAATATCTACATTGAGCTGTTAACCCCACTTTGTATAAACAAAACAAGGTTTACACAAGTTAACATTATTTGTCTTTTTTGTGCTCAAAGACATAATCTGGGTACTCAGTCAGGCGGTTCTAACGGTCACCCATTTTTTCTCAGAAAAGTGATCGTTTTGAAAAAATGATGGAATGTAGTCGGTCACACGGGTGTGTTATAGTAATGTTATGTTTTAATCGTTCGTCTCCGAGGGTATCATCAGCTCAGTATCAGTTACTGAGTGCTGAGGTTGACACTGCAGTGTTGACGTCAGTACGCAGGTACTGATTTAAATAACTATATTATATCTTTATTTTTTGCAGTATAAAATTCTAATTTTTCTAAAAGTAAGACTGACTTGTCAGGTGAGACATGTATCTTAGCGGATTTGGTTGCCACTTTTTGTTATATTTTAAATTTTGCAATTCTCGCTTCTTTTGACATGTTCTTCCTGATGCCAGGGACTTCCGTGGAGCGTGGGCCATGTTTGCTGATGTTGGCTCTGTGGGGGACGCCTATAAGTCCGCTGGTGGGCGTCTCTTGCCTGATGCCTCCAGTTGACCTGTCTCACGAGCTACGTCGGTCGGTATGTGCTCGGAGGGGGATGTGCTGTGTTTGCCGGGTCTTGTCCATCATCCGTTTCGGTTTCAGAACTTTGGGGTTGAGACACACTGATGAAGATTAAATATCAGAAAGGCCTCTGTGTCACTAAATTTGGTATAGTTACGCCTTAATTACGATCATTTTTCAAACACGTGATCATGATATTATTAGATTTCGTCTAATTTTGTACACATATTTCCTGAAGATTTGCAAATACAGCTTCAACGATCAAAATGATAAACTACAAAAGGAAAGAAACCATATGAGCCAGTGCATGACAAAACCTATAATAAGACGTGCGCCCAACGAAGACTCAGATCAGCCTGCGCATCCGCCAGTCTGATTAGAGTCTTCGTTGTGCGCTCTAAGGATAGCTAAGGGTCCAATGTTCCTCCATGCAGCAAGAGAAGTCTCTGGTTAGACTATATGGATGCGCAGGCTGATCTGAGTCTTCGCTGATCGCACATGTCTGATTATAGGTTTCGCCATGCGCTGGCTCATATATCATCTTCTACTTCATCTGTCATATATTGCCTTCTTCAGCACAATTTGATCTATTTGGCTTCTTTCAAGCGACATTGAATACAGAAAAATATGCATGCAATGATTTTAGAACCCAGTCTTCAGTATGAAAAGATAGGGTCCTACATAAATGCAATACGACAGACTGCATGCAGAGTAGTTAACCCAGTCTCGGTTGATAACTTTTTCTTCCCTGTTGACGGACCGGGCCTCAGACTCTATGGCGGCTTCGGCATAAAGACTCACAAGTGATATCGATTAGTGCCTGCCCAGCTAGCACGCAACATGGCCCGTCATTCTTTGCTGGCTGGGTGATGCCCTGTCTGTGGTCAGGCGCACACGAGTCCGACTGTTTGTTTTCTTTTGCTTCAACATTTCAGTAAGTCCATGCTATCGAGTTCTCATCGTTGTTTCCTCTCAGATTTTTATCCCCTGACCGAATAGGTTCGGGGGATATAGCGATCAGCCTGGCGTCCGTCCGTCTGTCCGTCCGTCCGTAGACACAACCTTGTGATGGCCAAAACTCCTATACTCTTTGAGATTCATTGATGGTTCTTGGCACAATTGTTCACAAGGGTGAGACGGCGTGTCATGCGCAATAACCAGAACTCTGGATGTCATACTGTTTGAGTCATCTCCCCTTTTAATAAAAAAGAATGACTACCTTGGGATGGTCATAACTCCAATACCCTTTCAGATATATTGATGGTACCTGGCACAGTTGTTCACAAGGCTGAGACGGCGTGCCTTGCACAAGAACCACAACTCTGGGTGCCATGTTTTTTTTAGTTATCTCCCTTTCCAATAAAATAGAATCACTACCTTGCGATGGCCATATCTCCATCACTCTTTGAGCTATATTGATGGTACTTGGTACAGTTGTACATGAGGTTAAGTAGGCATGTCACGTGCAAGAACGACGACTCTAGGTGCCCTATTTTTTAATTATCTCCCCTGAAATATAACCTTGTGATGACCATAACTCCAATACTCTTTGAGGTTTATTGATGGTACTTGGCACAATTGTATACAAGGTTGAGACGGCGCTTCATGGTTAAGAACCATAACTCTGGGTGTTATGGTATTTGAGTTATCTCCCCTTCCAATATAACAATATGACCACCTTGTGATCACCGTACCTCCCTTTGAGACATATTGTTGGTACTTGCTGCAGATGTACATGAGGTTAAGCAGGTGTGTTATGCTCAAGAATTACAACTCTGGAATTATCTCCGCTGACAATATAACCTTGTGATGGCCATAACTCCAATACCCTTTGAGATATATTGAAGGAACTTGGCACAGTTGGATACAAGTAACAGAAGGGGTGTCATGCGCAAGAATTACAACGCTTGGTACTGTGGTATTTGACTTATCTACCCTTCCAATATAACAGTAGGACCAGCTTTGATCAACATATCTCCAAATCCTTCGAGACATATTGATGGTACTTCGTACAGAAATACATTAGCTTAGGCCGGTGTGTCATGCGCAAGAACCACGATTCTGAGTGCCCTGGTGTTTTTTAGTTATCTCCGTTGACAGTATAATCGTGTGATGGCAATAACTACAATACTTTTGTGATATATTGCTGGTTTAATTCTGTTGCACTTTCTATTGGTGAACAATCTTCTGAGGGCCATATTGGCTTTTAGTCGGGGGATTTGCCATCTCTTCCGATGGCTATTTTAGCTCCCCTAAGTCAAAGGCTCCGGCGGAGCTTATAGGATGGTAGGCCTCCGTCGACCCTCCGTCCGTCATCGACCATTTCAAAGGTCTTCTTCTCTGAAACCACAGGACCAATTTTAAATAAATTCCATATACAACCTTCTGACAACGGGGGAAAAGAAAGTTTACAAAACATGGTCAAGGTAACATGATCAAGATGGCCGCCATGCCCAAATGTGATAAAAACTTCTCCAAAACCACTGGGCCGATTGTCTTGAAACTTGGTGTGTAGCATCGAGTGACTGTTGAGAACAAAGTGTGCAAACATAATGACCCTAGATTGACCTTGATCTATTTACGCGAAGTTCAAATTTGGTTCCGTAGGCTTTTCAATGGATATAGAGGATCTTACATGAGTGTTCATGTATTATTGCATTTATTAAACGAGTTGAGAAAAAGGGATAAAATGCGAGGCTGTGCCGAGCATTTTTGTCCCCTTTTCTCAACGAGTTTAATAAATTCAATAATACATGGGCAAGAATACAAGATTCTGTTTATCATATGACATTTTAAACGCATTTTATTCACGATTGTTTACCAAAATGTCAAAATTCCGCCATTAGTAAACGCGACGTCGTTAAGGACGCCGTACATGTAACGTTACGGGACGTATCTACCTAATTTGCATATATAATTCGCTAGTGGATTATCGAATATATTACATGGCGTTATTACACTCTCAGACGCGACGTCATATGATAAAATAGGTGAATCTATGCATTTTACGAAAAATATTGTGGTGTATGACATGAGATTAGGTATAAAATGACTGTCTATGAATGCTGATGATCAAGGTCATTTGGTGACCTTGTCCCAAGGTTACTTGTGCTGCAGGTCCATTGACATTTTAAAATACATTTTCTCTGAATTTCATCTAAGTTTTGTATGCAACTTGAGCACAATGAAGGAACGAAAATCTGTTTGAATGGTGTAGGTCACGTGACCAAGATGGCCACCATGTCTAAATATGGTAAAAATCTAAAAAAAAAAAACCCTTCTTCTCCAGAACCACTGCTCTATCGGTCTTTTGAATGGGAATGAGGTTAAAATGTATTTTCCGAATAATGTTTTGCTATGAACTCGTACTGTATGAATGTCTTTGAATGCCTTTATATGTCAAGGACATTTGCCCAGGTGTCCATCAACTTTTCGACTTAAATTTTATATACAACTGCCTTGGCAGTGGATGAAAGTTTGTTCAAATGGTCCAGGTCACAGGACCAAAATGGCTGCCATGGCCATATATAATAAAAGCTAAAATCTTCTCCAGAACCGCCGGGAAGATTTTTTGAAACTTCATATGCAGCTTCAGGTGACTGAGTATTACAATATTTTATCAATAATGACCCCAGGTTGACCTTGACCTATTTATCAGTACCAAAACGTTCATAGTCACTCAGAGGAGGAAAAAAGGTACTATGGCTGAGGGGAGCGATCAGGACCTTATGGTTCTCTTTTTTTATGGTCTCGTTGCACTGATGAGTTAGGAACCCTTCACACAGACTGAACAAATTGTGTGAACCACGACACAAATACAGGTGAGGGCTGTGGCCGCCTGCTCCGGTAAAATCTTTTACTGGCCATGCGAAGGCAGTGCTTCTGTCATGGTATATTATTGTTATTGTTCGTATTTGAATTATCTGTTATTTTGGATTGTCATTTGACCGTTTCATTGGAGGGAGACTGTCATTTCGGTCTTCTGCTTGCACTGTTTAAGTTACGGCATCCCTGCTTTGTTTTTATGCTTCTTTCCCTTTGTGGTCTTGGATAGAAGGTGTAAGGTGGTTGCATAGATTCCTGATCATTGCTTTTCCTTCTGTTCGGTAGGAACTACCTGTATTTCTCTGTATAATGAAGCCACCCTTAAGGGGAATGGGAACACCTTCAGGGAGGCAACTCCTGCAAAAGTATTATTGTCTCCCATGTCAATAGGGGTCAACTCTTAAGGGAAAGAATTTGTCATGGGGAGCAACTTCTTTCCTTTAAGAGTTGACCCCTTTTTCCATGGGAAAGAGTTTATAGAAAAGAGAACAGGAAGTTCCGAAAGTTGTCTTCCTTTAAACATGGCGGAAAAAGATGCCAGGTGTTCCCATTTCACATAAGTGTTTCTGCTGAACGTTCCAAAGCGGTCGTTCCTTTATACTTTCTTATATGCGAATCGGCTTAGGCCGCAGTCACACTGTCACGTACTGAGCTACGTTAATTTTGCAGGAAATGATACCTGGAAATGCATTACGAAAACACGCCTATACAAATACATTGTAAACTTTACTTTTAAGATGAAAAATTATTTCTGCCCAATATATAAATTGTGGGTACTCTTGAGAACCGCCTCGATGAGGCGGTTCTAACGAGTACACACAATCTATATTTTAGAGCAGACATAAGAAAAATAAGGTTTACCCCTGTTAACCCCAGATTTTCTATATAAAAGTGGGGTTCATGGGGGTCAAAATTATATAGACGTATTTTCGTGATGCCTACCAAAACTTACTGAAACGTAAAAAAATGTAACAGAAAACGTAGCAAAACGAATTTAGACGTAGGAAACCATAGGTAATGCGCAGTGTAATATGTTGAGCACCTACATGGATATTCTGTACGTATAGATTGGGTTTCGTTTTAATACGTTTTAGGTTTTACTACGTTTTTAAAACGTAGCAGAACAGAAATATACGTAGTAAAACGTAGTGAAAACGTATTATGTCCAGCTATGCATGCCTACATATGTGACCCAGCTACGTTTGTTTTGAATTTAAAAAAAAAAAAATACGCGGCATTTCTATGTATACGTAGAGTATACCTAGCAAAAACGTTGTTAAACGTAGTAAACCGTATTAAAACGTACTAAAGCGTAAACGAATATACGATACGATTAAAGCGTACAAAAATCGTAAGAAGCAATATACCTGAAGGTCATCTAGGTATTACTACGCTTTATCTACGCTTTCATACGTCTTTTTACATTTTGCTGCGTTTTATTTCACGTTTTATTCTACGTTTAATTAGGTTTAGGTAGGTATTGCTAGGTATCACTTCGCAGTAAAACATACTAAAACGTAGGCGAAATATATTCAACAAGTACAAAAACGTAATAAACAATATACCTGAAGATCCTCTAGGTATTACTGCGAATTATTTACGTTACGTACGTCTTAGTACGTTTTTTTCTAAGTTTACTACGACTTACTACGTTTTTGCTAGGTATACACTACGTTTAATGTATGGAAGTTTACACGTATGTTTTGAAATTTTAAAAACAAACGTAGCTGGGTCTAGTACGTAGCCATATATAGCCGTATGTAGTTTTCACTATGTTTTACTACGTATATTGCCGTACTGCTCACTTTAAAAACATAAAACCTAGCCCACAATACGTTACCGTGTGACTGTGCCATTAGTGCTGTTTTAAGTATTCGTGTATGTTTAAACCCGACTATTCTGAACCCGGTTGTATCTTTTTTAAACAGTACAGATCTTGATCAGCTGGCTTTGTTTGTTTGTTTGTTTGATTTGAGGTTTAACGTCCCCGTCAACACTGTAAAGGTCATTTTGGAGACGTTGCTTCCAATTTTGTAGGACTTTTACCCGACATTGAGATGAAATGACATCTCAAGCCCTGTCGCCCAATGAAACATGGACGGTCCGCCTCGCACCGCGGTTCCTGGACAGGCTTAGATCCTCTAAGCGGTTTACCAGTACTAGTGTGCGGGCCGGATTCAGCTCTGCGTGGAAGCATCATGCAGCCCATATATTTCTTGAAGCCCCTATGGGCGGGGGCCTTCGGCTGGCTTCATGAAAGGCAGCTGATCAGGATCATACTGTTTTAATTCTACTTCTGAACCCATGACAAAGACTGAAATTACTGAAATCATGCAACACGAATGGCAGAAAATCGGGGAAGAGTGAAGCATACTAAAATAGTCAGCCAGGTGAGGGTTCATGTCAATATATTTACAGTGTAAAGTCTTTGTTTTTGTTTGATTTGAGGTTTAACGTCCCCGTCAACACTGTAAAGATCATTTGGAGCCGTTACTTCCAATTTTGTGGGACTCTTACCCGACATTGAGATGAAATGACATCTCAAGCCCTACCGCCCAATGAAATCAATAGGGTATATAAGCCTGGGCGGTCTGATTCGCACCGCCTTGCCTGGGCAGGCTTAGATCCTCTAAGCGGTTTACCAGTACTCGTGTGCAGGTCAGTTTCAGCTCTGCGTGGAAGCATCATGCAGCCCATCTATTTCTGCAAGCCCCGATGGGCGGGGACCGAGTGTAAAGTCTAATGTAAACCTTTTGAAACAATGTAGTTCATACTTCCATGAACACATTGAGTCACATGATTTTCAGTGACGTCAAGTGACGTTAGTCTAAAGCTTGATTCTCTACGGGCGTTGGTGACGTCATCGCTGTTTCGGTCTTTGTAGAAAAACAACGTGTAAATGTTTTCCATCTTTAAAAGTTTGCCATATAAGCATTTTTTTCGCCCAGTGATGAGGGGTAACGTTAATAAATATAAAAAAATAAACTTATTTTTTTCTGCTTTTCATGAAAGTATGAACACACTGGGTCACGTGCAAAGTAAATGAACCCCTATACTTTTATGAACAGCAGACAAATAAAGTCCATGTCTTTGATATTCTTGCGGTTGCTTGGTATGGCTGTGTCCATTGTTAGTGGCTTGTTCTAGTTTGTCGACGCAGTTACTAAGGCATCAGGGGACAGTTTCGCATTTGAGGGTGGACGTTTTTCAAAACATTATAGTAGTAGGGTCAATAATGGCAGGGTTGCTCATAGAAATTGTGATATGTGGATAGTTTTTGGGTCGATTGTTTATCAATCGACCCAAATGTACCATACGGTAGAAAGTCGATTCTTGCAAATGTCCACGTGACCAACGCGGAGATAACCACATGACCATTATTGACCAATCAATCAAAAGCGCACGAAAAGGCTCTCACGTGATATACAAAAACGCCGATCACGTGATATATACAACGCAGAGCTCTCTTCCATACGCCATATTTGTTTTCAGAGATTATCATCAATATTATCGTAAGTATTTAATATAAATCCTTGAAGAAATGGTTCGTTCTTTATGAACTTGTTTTCCCTTTGCAGTCTTCTTCTCGAGCTGTACGGCCAGGTAAGAATGAAGTCTTAGTCAGCGTTTTTAAGCGAGGAATGCATCCGTGACCTAGTTCTTTGCATTTGGATCGGATTGTTTACTCTATTAGTGCTGGAGTCCACGTGACTATCACTGATTTGTAGGAATCCACGCAGATTATTTATAGAATTTTATCGCATTGAGGTCAGCGTGTTTACTTAAAAGGTTAACTGTAAAATCTGGGCTGGAATCATGGGTTGGGCTAGGCAAACAGTGTAGACCCAGATCAGACGCCGCAGAACGCGGCGTCTGATCAGGATCTTCACTGCTTGCTTAGAGTATAGGGATTTAAGGATCAGGCACCGAAAAATGCAGTGTCTGATCAGGGTCTACACGGTTTGCTTTCAGTAAAGGAGTTTAAGGGTTAAACGAAACAGTCCATGCTCAGGCCCATTTTTCCTAACTACACCCAGAGACAATCGACCCACCAGTACTCTCAGTGCTTTGATTGCTAATGTGGGCTTATTTGCTGAGTATCTGTACTTTTATGAAATGGAATACGAAACTTTCACTCCAGCTGTCTGGATGCTGTGCAACAGGTGCCAAGTACTGGTGTTTTGAGAGTAAATTCACAGGATCTGTCAAAGTAAGGTGGAGTCATGCTTTTTTGTATGTAAAAGATAGTGGATGGGGTAAGTGAAATGATGCTGCTGTCAGTCTTTGCAAACAGAGAAGTGTTTCTTTGGTATTCTGTTTTGATTTCATGTATGTGTGGAAAACTTTGAAACCAAAACAAAAAGTTATCGCTTGCTCCATGAGTTGTCGATAACGATTCAAAAACTTAGTGTGGCGCCGACAAAATAGTGCTGTGATTAACTGTCCCCTGATGCCTTAAGGGAAAATGCAAAAAAAAAATAAAGTTATCTTTTGGGGCCTTATTCACTGCAATTTGAAAAGCTTATTATTTGTTGAATGAGTACCCGCAATGTTTTTGTGCACGGCGCAATCCATATTTACACAGGAAATGATACGCTATAGGTACCGTATGATTGTACGATTTAAAGCCGACAAGCAGTTTTCGTTTCACCAGACTGCAGCTTGTGCCCTTAAACATTTAATTCACATACTGGGGATGGAAATATTGTTAATTTTCAAGGATTGAATATCTTCACACCCAAATATGGCCTTAAAGAGTAGAATTTAAGCTAGTTTGGCTTTGTTTTTTTGGTCATTTTTTCCAATTTTGAATGAATTTTCCATTGGGGAAATGGGCAAAATTTGACTGAAGCCGAAAATTTGGTTCTAGTCCACACCACAGTGGCACAAGCATTCTATCAAACATTAAAATCTAGCAGAAAAAGCAATTAACAGCATTCCAAGACAGTTCAACAGAGATATTTTGAACAAAAACAGTTGTCAAGCTTGGCAAGGGCGCACAGATGGTATCGGTTTTGGTGAAAAGCTTGTACGGCATCGCAATGTGTGCGCTTGTCTGAAATTACACCGCATTGATTTTGCACGGGACCATTTAAATTTTTATCTCAGGAGTACTTGATATGATATTTTGCCCATTTTTGCCCAAAGCATCTCTGTGTAAATGTTATGATCTGTCTCAAGAGCCACATTCTGTGAAAAAATAATAGGTAATGCAGTAAAATTGATGGACAGTGCTATGACCACTATAGATGCAAAGGTTGCATCATAAACAGACCTCAAATTTGTGCTGTGCAAATGTCCCTAAAACCTCTCCAGTTTCTTAATAATAACAAAAATGTCTTTTTCAGCACTGTAAGACCTTCTGTGTGTCCAAGATTATGCTTTGGACACATTATTCTGATAGAATACTTTCTCTTTTCCAGTCTGTAGCTAGTAACCTCAGAACACTCACCAGGTGTAGCTGCTAGTTGCTGATGACAGCACATGTGCAAGTTAAGAATTTCTTTTATTCGAGTAAGTGTAGTTTCTTGCAGCCAGAAAGTGTTTTCTTGTGCTGAATCCATTTTATCTCATTGAGAATGACAAGGCTGGTGCAATGTTACACTCCTCCCTGATTCTTTATGGAGATTGTTTTAGTGTGGGACTCAGTTCGTACCTTGTAGTATGCCCCAGACTCAGAAAATAGTGCTTTGATTGTAACAGAAACAATGTAGAACCTTTCACAAACACATTCAGAACTGAAATACCCTTTTTGTAGTTTCTGGTATGCATAGTTGCTGTTTTATCATGACCTGTAGACTCTGTTTGTGGTCGAAATTCAGCTTCAGTAGAAATCTTATGATTTTGATTGTTTTAGAGCATGTCAGTATCTTTATCTAAGACAGTTATCAGATAAGAAATGACACAGCTGACTTAATTGGTTTGTTATCTCCCTTTTTCTTACCTGCAGAGGGTGTCCATTTTAGACTCTGATCAGTAGCAAAGGGGAGATCATAAATATCTCAAAGACCTAGTCATTTTCTGAAAATTTGGGGGTTGGGGTGGGTTCTTAAGTTTACGGCCCATTTCCACCAATTCAGTCATTTAGGGCCAGTGCTATCAGCTACATGTTGTACATCAAACATCACTGTTTACATCCATATTAACCACATTGCTGTGTATTATCAAATGGCATCTCCAGAAAGCATCGTCCATCATGGACTTAGTAGGCAATTCTCCGAATTGCATTTGGCCGCCCTTCAGTATTAATGACATTCCAAAAGGGCTATGAAAGCAACAACATGTATTTTAGTCGACACTTTTTTATTTGTTTTTATTACAAATAAGCCAAATTACCATGTGGGATCACCAATGGCTGAAAATCAAAGAAAACTTCCAAACTTAAGGCATCAGGGGACAGTTCCGCATTTGAGGGTGGACGTTTTTCAAAATATTGTAGTAGTAGGGTCAATAATGGCATGGTTGCTCATAGAAATTGTGATATGTGGATATTTTTTTGCCAATGTGGGCTTATTTGCTGAGTATCTGTACTTTTATGAAATGAAATACGAAACTTTCACTCCAGCTGTCTGGATGCTGTGCAAGTACAAGGTGCAGCGGCATATCTGAATTCACGAAGGTAGCTTCAAATGGCACTAAAAAGTGGCTGTTTTTCAAAGAGGATTCCTGAAAAAAGATTACTGGTTGTGGTATACTTTTCTGTCTATTCCCTTTTCTGTTATCGCTTTCTCCAGGAGTTGTCGATAACGATTAAAAAACTTCAGAAAAGTGCTGCGATTAACTGTCCCCTGATGCCTAAGCACAATTGGGTATATTAAGGTAGACCTTAATGCCTTGCGCGCACATGAGTTCCGATAATGGTTTTTGTTGAAAATCCAAGCAAACTAATCATCATGTTATGTATTTGATGGATAATGCTGATTTTATGTCTCCGGTAGCGATAGCGGGAACATAATGTTTTTGCCCTGTCTCTCTGTTTCTTTGTTGATTGGTTGGACAACTTCAGCATTGGTCATAATGCTTTAACCGTTTGAGATAGAGGCTTCATATATGCAATGTAGATTCCTTGTAATAAAGGCTTTCCATTCATATACAAATGTCGACCTTGACCTGTTACCTACTTTAAAGAAAAAAACAACAACATATTCTGTAGGCTGGAAAGGTACTGAGACAGCCTTCACTGGGGTCTCACCACCACGTCCCGTCGAAACATATCAAGCTAGAGTCGCATTCTTTTCTCTTCTTGGGGAAAACGATTAGAAGAAACCTGTTTGTTGGTCCCTTTGGTGCCTCCTCGCGAGTTTGAGCACCCTGGAACAATACAGCAACTGCCCACGTATCCTTTATACCGGCAGCCATGTTCTTTGATGTCTAACCCGAACTCCGGCGACGCGCAAAGCATTATGAAGTGTGACAGCCTACGGCATAGCAGAGATGCCCAAGTTAGTAGCAGCCATATTGGTATGAAAAAGGTAGATAATATAATGCTTCAAACAAGATGTGTACATTACGAGTCTTCAGAAGACACACTTCATCTGGTGACGCTTAATATTTGCATCCTATCGATGAAATAATTTCACCAAAATAGAAGTGAAGGCAATGATAAGGAACCGATACAATTAACCCACAGCTCCCATCAGAGACAATACGGGAAAAAATCACAAACATGAAAAAACTAGCCCCAAATGGAAACATCACTAGCAGAAAGCCAAAAGGACCGTTACTTTCCCACAAAATGGCCGATTGGCTATCCAAAGCAACATAATATAAGCGATACACACACTCAGAGACAAGCCATAACAAAAATAAGCCACGACAGAAGAACCGCCTTGGAAGGGTCAGTGAAACGAATTCCACTGGGGGCCTAAATCGATTTTACGTGGCAACAATCCTCGCCCTTACTTCGTTGCGATTTAGACAAATAATTTGTTCAGTCTCCAAGAAGGCAAGGCTTCGCCACAAGATTTAATTCGACGCTGTAAACAATGGTAGATCCGACATCATTGCCAAATCAGCTTGTGTCGAATTATTTAAAGTAAGGTCCACAGATCTGAGACATATTTCAGTAGGTTTGATTCTTTTATGAACTAATGCACCGACTTCGCCTACTTGTTGTGGCGAGTAAACACAGGCAAAACAAACTAATGGTTGCGACATCACTGCTCTGACGTAGGTTGTTCCCCAGTGATTATGGTCTACCAGACAGTGGCGAAATAGCGTCCACGTGACTATCACTGACTTGTATGGAATCCTGATAGCAGTTATTTATAGAAAATGGCTGTGCCTTTCTTTATCGGTATGACGTCAGTGCTGTAATTTATAAAAATGAAGGGCTCTAGATCTGTAAAACATTGACTGGGACATAAACAAACAGTGAACCCCCAGATCAGGTGTCGAATAAAGCGACATGTTACCAGGTTCTTTACCGTTTGCTTACAGTACAGGAATTTAACGTTTAAAAGAAAGTCTAAATCCCTGTTCAGGACCATTTAACAAGCCTACTCTCAAGAGACACCCAACCCACCAGTCATTCTTTTCCCCTTTTTCCACTCATCACGAAAACATGCCTTTATACATATGATTTTGACCCCGTATAACTTTATATAGTAAAACTGGGGTTAACAGGGGTAAACCTTATTTTTCTTATTTCTGCTCTAAAATATAGATTGTGGGTACTCGTTACAACCGCCTCATCGAGGCGGTTCTAACGTGTACCCACAATCTATATTCGATGAAGCGGTTCTAACGAGTACCCACAATCTATATTTTGAGCAGAAATAAGAAACATATCACGATTTTTCCTCTTTAAATTTTAGTTTTTTCGGCGGTCAAGTTTAAAATGTATTTGTATAGGCGTGATTTCGTAACGTCCCGCTGTTCTTATATGGCTGAGGAGTAGCTGACTGATCCAAAGATATTGTCAGATTTGTTCTGAATATATTTGTCGCTTCTCTTTCCACAGACAAATTTCATTTCATGCTTAACCTTATTGAAACTGTCTATATCCTTAAGTCATTCATTCTGAACCTGTGTTTGAAATTGTCAACTTCTTTCAATTCAATTATGTTCGCTTTATTTTTTTGGGTCGATTGTTTGTCAGGCGACTCAGAGTAACTAAGTACAGAAGCTTAAGTTCCTATAACTGATATGTACGAAATACAGGTAATGGTTGTTTATTGTCGCGCAATTCTTATCATTGTGAGGTCAGAGTGTTGTGTAAAGAGGGTTACCTGTAGAATCTGATCAGGGCCATCACGCTAGCAAGTCTGTGAAATGAACACCCCAATAAACCCCACATAATTTAGTGAAAACTGAGGTTTACAGGGGTATAACTTACTTTTCTTATTTGTGGTCAAAAATAGGTTGTGGGTACTCCATAGAACCGCCTCAATGAAGCGGCTCAATGAGGAGGTTCTAATGAGCACCCACAAACTATGTGCCTTGTAAAAAATAAGAAAAAATATCACAACTTTTCATCAGAAAAATAACCGTTTTGGAGATAACAAAGAATGCTCTATGTCTCGAACTGCAACAATTTTCTATATGCATTTCTGAGAATTATTCAACTTGACACCCCTAAATTTCGAAATGAACTCTTACAATATGTAAGGGAGAGATTCCATTCGGTAAAAATGGGTTATACAATATTGTCTGACATTACGATAACACGATCATGTGTTATAGTGCATTCATTTATATCTCCCAAATTTTTTTTATGACAAAGAGTGATATTTTTACTATTTATGTCTTTAGGTGCATTATTGAGCTACCGGGTCTCAATTTTTTTTCTGGTTTTTATCTTCAATGCATACTCCTTTGTCATATGTACACTTTTGGAGCCAAATACAGCTTCAGAACTTTGTGAAAATGGTCGTTTTCATTCGTGTTTACCCTTAGCTCTAAACATGTGTTCGAAATTTCTGTTCTAAAAATAAATCTGTCACTTTACACATACGTGGCGACAGTATCGTCTCTGAGTGTCGTTACCTATGGCATGGTATTCAGCGTCATATTGTTTTCCGATTCAAGCATGGCCTAAGCAAATAAGGCCAAAAATGAAGGTCGCATAATGTCATATATGGGGATTCTATTTTTGTCACAAACTAAAAATAGATCTAACTAGTGTGCGAAACCTAGTTAGGGAATCCCTCTCAAACTTGTTTACCTGTCATCATAATTTTTCGCATTTTTGCATAAAATGCATTCATTTGTATTGTTTTAAAGAAAAATACCGGCTATATGTATTTTATTTTTGGAAGCATTTTTTCCAGATAGCTCAATAATGCACCTTTAACATAGTTTGTTGGTGCTCGTTAGAACCGCCTCATTGAGACGGTTCTAACGAGTACCAACAACCTATGTCTTGCCTTAGAAATACGAAAAATAATGTATACCCCGTAAACCCCAGTTTTCTCTATATAATGTCGGTTTGGGGGTGTTCGTTTCTCGGACTTGTTCAAGTGATGTCTTCATGCGTACCCAATGACCCTACGCAGTTCTTTCATATGGACTGGTTCAATAAATTTCTGAAATAACAATCTTTTGTCAAATTTGTTCTGAACATATTTTTCGCTTTCCGTTCTGCAGACATATGCCATTTTATGCTGAACTTATTAAAACGTTTTCTAAAGTCATCAATTCTGAACCTGCGTGGGAAATTGTCAATTTCTTTCAATTTTGCAGGCTGTCGAAAACTTTTCATTCGCGGTGATTTTCTAATATATCGTTATTTGATTTCCCCACGAACTGATTGAATTATCCAGCTTGTGCGATTCAGCAAAGTAATTCCTTTTTCATCGCTAACCTCGTTTCTGTCACACAGTTACAGACAATTTCAGATATATAAGATTAGCATTGGTTATTTCACTATCAACAAGAATGTTTAAATAACACGGCCGTGTAGCAAAATAATGCTTTTCAATGCATTTTCTTATGTGAAAACCTGTGATATTATTGGTTGATTGTTTATCCATTACGAAAACGCGCCTATACAAATGCATTGTGAACCTTACCGCGGAAAAAACGAAAATTTTAGGATAAAAAAAATGTGAGAAAAATAAGTTTTACCCCTGTAAAATAGAAGTGAAGGCAATGATCAGGAATCGATACAATTAACCCACAGCTCCCATCAGAGACACCAAAGGGAAAGAAACACAAACATGAAACAACAGACCCCAATGGAAACATCAACAGCGGAACGCCAAAAGGACAGTTACTTTCCCACAAAATGGCCAACTAGCTATCCAAAACAAAATAATATAAGCGACACAAACACTCAAAGACAAACCATAACAAAAATAAACCGCGACAGAAGAACCGCCTTGGAACTGTCAGTGAAACGAACTGCACTTGGGGGGGGGGGGGGGGTTCTTAAATTGATTTAAAACACCAGTTTTACTATATAAAAGTGGAGTTCAATGGGGTCTAAAATATATAGGCGTGTATTCGTTCCCCATGATGAATCTACATGTACTTAATAGTTCAACATGAATATTCAAAAGTTGTTATACCACTGCTCACCACATGACAACCACTGACCAATAAATTTAAACTGAGCGCTAAAACTAACAAACCGCAATGAAGATAAAGGTACTGAAAAGAGTTTTTCATTATCGATGTAGTTAACACATGTACACATGTATATCTGCAGTCCCAAAATGGGACACAGCCTGGTAGCCCCACCTTTCATAAAAATGCGTTTACAAGCTGGTTATCGAAACAAGTGTCATTAATCAAAGATTTATGCTATCTTTGACGCGGTTCTAACGAGCGCCAACAATCTAAATTTGCTAAAGAAATAAGACAAAAAATCACGAAAACATGCCTATATAATTCTGACCCCGTTGAACCCCACATTTATATTGTAAAACTGGAGTTTACAGGGGTAAACCTTATTTTTATTATTTCTACGTCAAAAATATAGATTGTGGGTACTCGTTAGAACCGCCTCGACGAGGCGGTTCTAACGAATTCCTACAATCTATGATTTTAGCAGGCATAAATGAATAATAAATAAAGACAGCTCAATATAATACGAAAGGAAAAATAAATAATGGAGAGGTGACAGACGAGTTCAACACATCTGACAACTCTGCATCATTATTTTAGTAATGTGGCTGCTGGCTGGTTGACAGAATGGTGGCTACACAGCATAGCGTATGTTTCTCATGAAAATAAAATGGAAAAGGAAAAGAGAGTGGAGGAGGGTGGGCCAGGGGGTAGTATGTTCTAATTACAAAAATAACTACTTTGTGTTCAATTTATTTTATTGTATTTTATATGAACGTGTTCGCAATACATGTGCGTTTTAACTCATTGTTAACAGAATAATAGCAATTTAAAACGAATCTTCACTTTAAGTCGCTTCATTCGGGTTGTTCTACTATGTTCACAAGTAAAGGGTACTTCGAACTATATATTTTTGTTTGTTTGATTCGAGATTTAACGTCCCAAACCATTGGCTTCCAATTTGTGGGACTTTTTCCCGACATTGAGATAAAATGACATCTCAAGCTCTGCCGTCCAGTTAAACCAATATATGTAGGGTTTATATGCATGGACGTTTCGACTCGCACCACTTTGCCTAAACGGTCTACCAGTACTCATGTGTGGTCGGTTTCGGCTCTGCGTGCAAGTACCGTGCAGCCAAATCTATTTCTCCAAGCCCCGATTGGTGGGGGCCTCGAACTATATCGTCAATTTAAAACACGTGGACATTCGTTAAATAATGCAGAAACAAAAGCCGTTTGCACAGCAAAATTGTCATTATTATTTTACTATTATGAGGAAGTATCTATCAAGTTCCTATATATTGTTAAAATACGATCACTCGAACACGGTTAGCGCGTTTACTCTGGCTAACTCGACCTCGTTCCAGTCTCTGCAGAAAATTTTCCCATAGTACCAGGTATCCATATATTCATGAATATAATTTGTTTGATTTTACCCTAAAAGTATGCAGTGTGTACTCATTAGAATCGCCTCAATGAGGCGATTCTAATGAGTACAAACAATACGTCTTTATTTTATCGAAAGTCGAACATATATCCCCAAGTTCGGCCCCCGCCCATCGGGGCTTGAAGAAATATATGGGCTGCATGATACTTCCACGCAGAGCTGAAGCTGACCAGCACACGAGTACTGGTATACCGTTTAGAGGATCTAAGCCTGTCCAGGCAAAGCGGTGCGCACGAGTCGAACCGTCCATGCTTATAAACCCTATTGGTTTCATTAGGCGACAGGGCTTGAGATGTCATTCCATCTCAACGTCGGGTAAAAGTCCCACATAATTGGAAGCAACGTCTTCAAAATGACCTTTACAATGTGGACAGGGACGTTAAACCTCAAATCAAACAAACAAAAACCTCGTGGTCTGGCGCTATGATTCACCGTCTGTAGTTCGAACTAGGACTATCTCGAACCACATTTCATGGTTCCAAAGTTATTTGAGCCGGGACACAGCATTTCCTACAATTAACCAGTGCACCAAGCTAAGACTCAGATCAGCCTGCGCATCCACGCAGTCTGATCAGAGTCTTCGTTGTACGCTCTAAGAATAGCAAGGGCCAAGACTGTCTGATGAGTCTTAACCCATTCTTACTTGACCCGTAAAAAGGACATAGACACGCAGTGCCGATCCGGATAAGACGCCGCATCATGCGGCGTCTTATCAGGGTCTGCACTGTTTGCTAACATGATTTTCTGCCTAAAATAGAAAAAAACGAACAAATATATCAAACGCACCTTAAATGACAAATTGACTTGTCCAACATATAACAAAATACCTTCCAAAGAATTGGGATGGCTGTGTTCTTGTAGTCTTGCTCTTCATGGGTCATTTTTTTTCTTTCTTCAGTTTAATCTCAATAGCTCGAACACCTTTGGGACCAAAGGCGACTTTGCGTATCATAAATTTGTTCGAGATATGTGTAGTTCGTACTACTAGAAATTAATTATAGAGCCAGGAAATAAGGCGTGATATGATGATTTAACCCTTTCCCACTCAGATACGTTTTTTAACGTGTCTGCACCCCCCCCCCCCCCCCCCCCCACTATTTTAAGCCACAGAAGCACCTAAAATCTGCATTTCATACCCCTGGATAGTTATGTTTGCTTTAGGATTTGTTGGCCTAAAAAGTGACCTATTTTTTTCGCGCGCCTCCCCACTAAAAATATTCTGGTGGGGGGGGGGGGGGGGGGGGGGTGAAGGGGGGGGGGGGCGGCTTGGGGCAACGGCCGCTAATATTTATATCTGAGGGTGTCTGGGGTCAAAATGTCTCAAAATTGATGCTGATAAAACATGCTGCAAACAGTGAAAATGACCAGTGCAAAACCCCTTAATTGTTGCCTTGACAGCTATGTGAAGATTAAGATTTGGTCAAAAATTCATGTGAAATAACACTTTTTGCCAACTTTGAGATGCCCCCTCATTACCATGACAACAAAAATCAAGTCATGAAAGGTTGCATTTGAAAGGCTACTGTCCAATGAACATTCATACCGAGTTTGGTGTAAAACAGACCATCCATTATGAAACAATGGCTAGTTGAAGTTGCTGTCAGATGCAACACTGTGAAAATTAGCGAAATTCACAAAATCCCTGAGTGGGAAAGGGTTAATGGAAATGTGAACACCTGGCAGAACTTTCCGCCATTTTTCAAAGAGATATAACTTTCAAGACCTCCTGTTCGCTTTCTCTATAAACCCTGTTCGACTGAAAACGGTTCTACTCTTAAAGGAAAGAATTTACTCCTTAAGAACAAATTCTTTCTTTTAAGAGTTGACCCCTATTGACATGGGAGACAAAAATACTTTTGCAGGAGTTGCCTCCCCTGAAGGGGTTTCCATTCTCTTTAAGAATATCTTTCCGAAGTTCTTTTATATAAAGGGATGTTATGTGAACTCATTAGAATCGCCTCATTGAGGCGAGTCTTATGAGTACACACAACATACATTTACACGATAAAAACAGAAAAAATATATTTATTGGAACTGTAGGAAGAATTCTTCAGGGACTCCAGAACGAGTCGAATTAGCCATGGTAAACAAACTAGCCGTGTTCCGTGTTATCGAAGTTCCACCGTATATTGTGTATTAGTCGAGGTTTGGAATAATCAATGAAGTTGTCGAGTAATCAAAATAAATATAAATTACATTTACCTTGTCTAAGAATGTTTAGCAACATGAACAAAAACATCTAGAACATTAATTATAACAATAACAGTTCTATAAATATAAATAAAATTTTTCAGAATAACATAAAAAGTTGGTATTTCATTACGATTACACGTCCGTCCGTGTGATATAATGCATTTTGTTTTTCATATCTCCCAAGCCTCGGTAGCTCAGTCGGATGCACGTCTTACTGATGATCAGGAGGACGCTGGTTCGATTACATGCCGGAATCGGCAACATTCTTTGATGAAAATTTGTGATATTTCAGAGGTTGCGCATGCTCGTTAGAGCCGCCTCATGCAGGCGGTTCTAACGAATGCCAAAACCAATGTCTTAGAGCGGAAATGAGAAATGAGAAAAATAATGTATACTCATGTAAACGCCAGTTTTCTCTACATACAATGGGGCTTAGAGGAGTGTTGATTACATGAACTTGTGATCATGACGTGATGGCCAGTTTGAGTAACTATCTCTATAATTGTTAAACATCAAGTGAAACAAACAAAAACTAACAGAATTATTTGACAGACAGACTTCACCGCAGACTTTGTGGATCATTCAATGATTCGAAGTTACCTGGTCACGGCAATGGACAACCGAATTCAGAAGAATTCCATCACCTTACAGAGGTCTGATAAATGGTATATTGTTAGAATTGAGGTTTAACGCCCCCGTCAACACTATTTAGGTCATTTTGCAGACGTTGCTTCCGGTATTGTGGGACTTTTACCCGACATTGTGATGAAATGACACCTCAAGCCACGCCGTCCAATGAAACCAATGGGGTTATGCAAAGATGGTCCGACTTCGCACCACTAAGCCTGGGCAGGATTAGACCTTCTAAGCGATTTACCAGTGCTCGTGTGCGGTCGGTTTCAGCTCTGCGTGAAAGCACCATGCAGCCCGCTCTATTTCTCCATGAATCAGGATCATGAATATATATGGTTTAGGGTTGGGGCTCTGAACAGTTTCTCAATATATGGCCTTTTGTGAAGTCGAGGGGTAGAGCATGGCCCAGGAGCGCCATTCCCCTTAAAGATTAGTCAAATGAATCTTCAGCCGTACTTCAATGGCTCGAACAACTTTAGGACCATGAAAATATGTTCGATACAGGGGTAGTTTGAGCCACCAATGGTTAATCATAAGGCCAATGAGGATAATATTTGAGGGACTTAAAGTAACAGTATGTTGTTTGTACATGTACTATGAGGCGATTCTAACGAGAATTCACGATGTACATTTCCGTCATGAAATGAGGAAGAAACCTCCCTGTATTATCCCTAGATATTTGTTATCTGGAGCTCATGGGACTCCGAAACCAGTTCGAATCAACCATGGTAAACGATCCATCGGTGTTCGAGTCTTTGAAGTTTCACTATATTTTAATAATAACACCTTTTGTCTCGCCGCACATCTGTGTGTTACGGGAACAGATTAAAATCGCATCAATGCGGCGATTCTAATGACAACCCACATTATTGCGATAGCACAGCCGTCTGACATAGTGCATTCTTTTTATATCTCCTTTTTTCTGATGAAAATGTGCGGTATTTGTCTTATCTATACTCCAAATACAGGATGTGGGTTCTCGTTAGAACCGCCTCATTAAGGCGGTTCTAACGAGTACCTACAACCTATAAACCTATATCGGAGCAGAAATAAGAAAATGTATACCCCTGTAAACCCTAGTTTTCTCTGTCTTAAGTGGGGTTAACATGGGTATTCATTACACGTGATTATTAATTATTCGGAGGTCGTCGGTATTAACACTGAGGTCAAAAATCAATAAACATGTTTTTAATGGTGTCAATTAATAAAATTGTCGTTAATCAAGCGATTGCGAATTGTCCCAGTTACACGTTCTCGGTCAGCTGTATTGGCCTGGGCCTTCGGCCTCGGGCCAATACAGCAGACCGAGAACCTGTAATTAGACCAATACGAAATGATTTGATTAATAACATCATATTATTAACGTGAGGACATACACATTTATGGCCATATAGTATAGTCTTTTTAAATAATTATCATATATTCTGAGATTTGATTATAAACTCCGTTCTAAACCTTTTCAGTGGGATAATTTGCAACTAAAGTGTCACTTTCAGTTTCACTAAAGTACGAGAAAATTGGACAAAATATCGATAACGCATTTCCTGCTATAGCTAACATGTATGTCCATCCAATATGGCAGTCTCCAGACCGGAAATCAGACGCCGAATCACCACAATAAAACCGGAAGTAGTGTGATCCAAGGCCCACTGGGTAAACAACAAGGCCGGAAAACATCAGGAATACTGAAAAAGAAAACACGACATGTCAATTAATGCTTGATTACCATTTCACTTAAACCCTAGGTATTTCACGGCACATTCCATCATGTAGGGATTTGCTTGCACATATTGTCATCGCGATACCACGTCAGCGTGACATAGTGCATTCTCTTGTATCTCCAAAATTGTTACTTTCCTGATGAAAATGTGTGATATTTTTTATAAACACTCCAAACATAGGTTGTAAGTGCTCGTTAGAACCGCCTCCCTGAGGCGGTTCTAACGAGTACTCACAACCTATGTCTACCGCTTCCTTGAGGCGGTTCTAATGAGTACTCACAACATATGTCTTGGAACAGAACTAAGAAAAAAATATACCCCTGTAAGCCCCAGTTTTCTCTACATAAAGTGGGGTTTACAGAGGTGTTCATTACATGAACTTGTTAACATGATGCCATAGATGGTAATTATACTAAGTTTCATTGAACAAAATTAGGCCAAATGGGAAGGTAATATTTGATTTGTTTTTGCCACGTAAAACAGGTTTTTAACTCATGAAAAATGTTCTGCATCAACGAGTATGCCCGTCACACATCCTTACGTCATATTTCGCTGTGAACAAACGACTGCCATTGCCAGTACAATATTGCTATACTATAACAAGTCCATGCATTGAAAATCATATAAACCCCACATTATATAGTGATCATTGTTTTCTTTATTTGTATAAAAACAGAGATTGCATGTTGAACCGCTTCAATGATGTGGTTCTAATGAACAATCATACTCTATGTTGATACCAGAAATAAGGCAATAACCATAACTGTCTTCTGAAACAGATCAGACAGACAGGGTGTGCCATAAGAAGGCAACGTAAGTAAGACAACCTAGAGACCACTTTTGAAATAGCCCTTAGCAAAGAAAATCCTCATACTTATCATGTTTAAAGAGGAATAGCATTTATGTCAGTTGCTTTCAATAGCGGACTGACTGTTTCGTTTAAAGAGTCAGCGCACTGTCACGCACATTGTATAGGCGTTGGATGGTGACAAAACATGTTCCCGGAGATGAAAACAAAAACGTAAAATAAAAACGCACGCGCACACACGCACACACACACACATGTACGCGCACACACGCATGCACGCACGCAGATATGCAGATTTCATTGAAGACGGAATTAATTGCAAGGAATTGTATCAAGATTATTTGACATATACCATAGCAAATTTCTGCTTTGGAAATTTCAATAGACAAAGCAGTCATTTATTTTCTCTCCAGCCAAACAAACATAAAACTAATATCATCGATGTAATCCTTTACTTAGTCTGCCAATGCTGTTTAAAATAAATTTAATTAAGTTATATTAATGCCATGTTCATATCTGTTACTAGGAACGTTTTGAAAAGGCTAGGGTTTCTGTTTCCGAATCGATCGAATATTTTTATCCGTCCGCAAGTACAGTTTTGAAAGCATATTTTGGGGAATCTTGTCGGTTATGGAGATGGAGTCAAAAATTGTGTCATTTTTATGATTCTAAAATTGGAGTTTTTCTGAAAATTTAACCGAGATAAGGGTAGTTCGACATATTAAGGGTTTATCATTGATTAACTATAAAATAAAGGTATGTCGTGCGTCCTCAAATAAAAAGGTATGCCGTGCGTACAGCTGTGTTCGAGGTACTAAAGTTACAGTACTCTTCGTTTTCCTTGTATAAAAGAAGAAGCCAGAAAATGGTATACCCTGTTTATTATTATTATAATTATTATACCCATTTTTTGATAAAAAAAAATAAATAAAAAACATGCACGGGTGTCCGTACGGGACTGGGGTCATGGGGATGAAGTCAAAGGTCAAATCATCACGATAACAAGTCCGTGAAACGAAGACCCCTCTAAACCCCACTTTATATTGAGAAAAGTGGGGTTTACGGGGGTATACATTATCTGCCTTATTTCTGCTTTCAACATAGATTGTGGGTACTCGTTAGAACCGCCTCATTGAGGCGGTTCTAACGAGCACCCACACTTTATGTTGAAAGCAGAACTAATAAAGATGTTATCATTTTTACCTAGTATTTATCATTTTCTGACACAATGTCTGACGCCATTATTTCTACGGACATGTTTTCCTAATGTTTTCAAGAAAATGCTTGTGAATGCAACTCCTTTTTATTAATTGGCATATGGTGGCCAAACTCATGGTGACCAAACTCGGTACACATATTGCTTAGGGTGAAGGCATCCAAATTTTGATCCGACCCCAGGAGGCCAAAGATTATATGGTCAAGAAAATGCTTGTAAATGCAACTACTTCTATATTTCTTGGCCTATGGTGACCAAACTTGATACACATATTGCTTAGGGACTGAAGATGTGCATGAATGTTTCCAAATTTTGATCTGACCCCCTGGGGCCATAGAGCGAGGTCAAAGGAAAAAATCTAAAAAAAAAAGCGGGTATTTGCGATGGTGCACCATCGATATCTTGAGTTATTATTATTATTATTGTTATTATTATTATATTATTATTATTATTATTATTATTATTATTATTATTATTATTATTATTATTATGTCGCTCGTGAAGAAAACAGGGTTATGTAAGAGACAGTAACTTAGAGTGAGAATAAAAATTCTCTATGGAAAGGTAATCCTTTCGAAGCAAGGACTACAAACTGTCGTTTTTCCTGGGCCAGACCAGCCAGCCTCGGCCAGTTAGGCATAAACAGTGATCCTAAGATATTTCCGGAGTGGAATCAATGATCCCAAAGGACTAGAAAATATAACCCACCCTATGGTGGAGGGAAGGGAGACTTTTCACGGCCGCCACACATTCCCTCCACACAATAAAGCCTTTTCAGACTGTATCAATGCGATACATGTAAAACATTTTGTGAGCCAAAATGGCGTGTCTGTTGAATCTAGAACTAGCATTTCTTTTAGCTGCATGGAGATGTTCGATATTTTTCTTATTTCACGCTAAAATATCATTAGGAAAACATGTCCGTAAGAAATAATGGCGTCCAATATGATGTCAGAAAATGATAAATATTAGGTAAAAATTATAACAACTTTATTTCTGCTTTCAACATAGATTGTGGGTGCTCGTTAAAACCGCCTCATTGAGGCGGTTCTAACGAGTACCCACAACCTATGTCTTGGAGCAGAAATAAGAAAAATAATGTATACCCACGTAAACCCCAGTTTTCTCTATATAAAGTGGGGTTTAAGCGGATGTTTATTTCACGGACTTGTTCACGTGATGTCACGCTGAAATATAGACTGTGGGTGCTCATTAAAACTGCCTCAATGAGTACGAGTACGCACCATCTATATTTTTGAGCAAACAATAATGAAAATAATAGATAACCACGTAAACCCTACATTTCTCTATTGTTTGATTTAGGGGATAACTGTGTTCAAAATTGTCATTTGGGGAGGTAAATCGGAGGTTTAACGGTCGGAAATTTCGTTTTACGGCGACGCGTCAGCGGAGCCGTAAAACGTAATTTGCGACCGTAAAACCGACGATTTACTCCCCAAATGACAATTTTCAATACAGTTATCCCCATTCTAATGCACACATTTGATTGTTTTGTTAAAATTATGCAATTTCGCACAAAGCGGCAATCTTTGTGAGCTGCGTAAAACCATATGCCAGCCAATGAAAAGCGACGTTACGTGATGACGTCGGTTTTCCGACAGTATATCGCAGAATATACTGTCGCAAATTTTTGACGTTATCCAATCAGACGTCGCGATACATACGCCGGTGCATTAGAATTGAGGTTTAACGTGCCCGTCAACACTGTAAATGTCATTTTGGAGACGTTACTTCCAATTTTGTGGGACTTTTACCCGGCACTGAGATGAAATGACATCTCAGCCCTGCCGCCCAATGAAACCAATAAGGTTTAAATATAAGCATGGACGGTCCGACTCGCACCGCTTTGCCTGGGCAGGCTTAGATCCTCTGAGCGGTTTACCAGTATTCGTGTGCGGGTCGGTTTCAGCTCAGCATGGTGGCATTATGCAGCCCATATATTTCTTCAAGCCCCGATGGGCGGGGGTCCCTACCTTTCTCTATATAAAGTGTGATTTAGAGGAGTGTTTATTTCACGGACTTGTTAACTTGATGTGAAGAAGCTTAGGTTTGATTGACTTTACAAACTTCTCAGCCTCGATAGCAAGAGTGAAATGTACACCCCTAAACCCCACTTCATTTTTTAGAAAACAATGATATACGGGGTATATTTTATTTTTCTTATTTCTGCTCTCAAATATAGGTTGTTGGTACTCGTTAAAACCGCCTCACTGAGGCGGTTCTAACGAGTACCATTGTTCTAACGAGTACCATTAACATAATTTTACAATATAAATAAGAGAATTGTAGAAGAAAAGTAGGCATTTCGGGATATGTGAAAAATACAATATGTTATCATAATGGAGTGAAAGGCATGGGGAGGTCATCATCATTTATTAATTTTCATTGTACTATCGCCGCACTTAGTCCATCGATGTCCAAGCTCTGCAAAAAGGCTACAGATACTCGCAAACAGCACCCGTGACGTCATCGTCATTTTGGAAGCATGTGGAATTGCAATTTAGGGGAAAGGTAAACACCAGACGGTTCGAATTCCGATGAGTCAGGGGGCATGGGACAGTAGTTCAAAGCCATATCTTTCAGTTTCTGCCGTTGCCGCCTGTGCATTGGGGACTGGAGCTCTGTCCTTCAGCCACACAATGGCTAATAGAAGTTTGCCGTTTTCGCTTGCTTCTTTCAGCTATCGCAAGTCTGATGCATACATCACGAAAACACACTTATATAATTTTGACCCCTTGAACCCAACTTTTATATAGTAAAACTGGAGTTTACAGGGGTAAGTCTTATTTTTCTTATTTCTGCTCTAAAATACAGATTGTTGGTACTCGTTAGAACCGCCTCGACCCACAATCTTTATTTTGAGCAGAAATAAGAAAAATATCACAATTTTTTCATCCGAAAATTGTCGATTTTTCGGTGGTAAAGTTTACAATGTATTTGTATAGGCGTGTTTTCGTAATGATAGGCCCCGTTCAGGGTCTGGTCCTTTTGCAAGAAGTCCAACCTAGCCAGAAAACGGAGATCATCAAATAGCAAACATATACTCCTCGCTTGAACTTTATTGCCGATGCGGAGACCTAAAATGTTCCACAGTTTGCTTTTGGACATGGATTTAGAATCTCAGTCGTGAACCCATTTATCCACCCTGGTCCATAAATTCCTTGAAGATTTTGGCTGGATCAGCCTGCAAACGATTTAAAAGTGTTCTTGAAATGTCCTGACTCATGAGCTTTAATGTCTGGGGTCAACATTTGGGGAATCTTGTCGGTGAAAGAAGCATGAACAGAGCCAACATCGATACCCCTGGTGTTTGCAATATGTTAAACCCTTACAAAATCTATCATTCATCACCTTGCGATGTATTGCCTCAATCTGCTGGTCTGTGGTCGCATATTGTGAGCGACCCGACTATGGAGTATCATTAGTGCTCGCGTTGCCTCGCTGGAAATCAGCAACTCACTTTGTACATTTGTACAATGTCAACATGGACTCCCATGATGTTAAATCTTTTTTATATTATTCGATGACAGGTTCATCTATTTGATAACACGTTTTGTTCATTTTTTTATAGTTTGTGGGGTGGGGTGTGGGAGTGGGGGGGGGGGGGGGGGTAATTCGGTTAATTGTATATTAATCGACCCAAAGTTATAAAGCGCAGCGGCTTTTCAATGTTGAAGTCCACGTAACTATCACATTCACTAACTATTCTTATTGCTGTGTGCTCAGAGTGTTGTGTAAGAGGGTTATCTATAGAATCTGGACTGGATTCATGTGTCAGAAGGCGGCGTCTGATATGGGGCTATACTGTAAATGAAACAGTTTAATTCCTCGTTCAGAACAATTTAGCAGCCTACACCAGTGTTGTCAGTCTTTGACTACTTGTATAAGTCCTCGTTCTTTATTTGCGAGCCTACACAGGTATCGGAGTCTAACTATTGGTTTTCTTTTGCTCCAGCATTTCAGTGGTTTCTTGCTGTCGAGTCCTCACCGTTGTTTCATCTCTGTGGTTGTTTGATTTCTGTGTTCACGGAGATGTTGTACTGATGAGTTAGGAGAGCTTCATGCGGACTGAACAAATTGTTTTTCTTAATCGCGACGGAAGTAAGGGCGAGGATTGTGGCCACGTAAAATCTATTTAAGCCCCCCCCCCCCCCCCCCCCCCCGCCCCCCCAAAGTGGAATTCGTTTCCGCTGACCGTTCCAAGGCGGTTCTTCTGTAGCGGTTTTATTTTTGTTATGGTTGGTCTTCGGGTATTATTTTATTTTGGATAGACTACTCGCCATTTTTGGCTTTCCGCTATTGATGTTTGCATTAGGGTATTTGTTTCATGTTTGTGTTTCTTTCCCTTTGGTGTCTCTGATGGGAGCTGTGGGTTAATTTTATCGATTCCTGATCATTGCCTCCACTTCTATTTTGAACTTAGATGAAATCTGTAGCTTTTCGAGGCATATACATGTACATTTGTAGTTGAAACCAATGAGTCTCAAGGCTGGGCCGATCAACAGTGTTAAGGTCACATCGAGCCAATCTGTTTACCTAGCCATGCTCTTCTGTAGAGGATTCATGTAACCGGTACAATTTCTTTCAGGGAAACTTCACAACTGCAGTTATGGACTCAGCGAAAGGGAGAATAACCATAGATTTTCCCCCAATATTCCGGCGGGGTCGAACGCGCGACCTCGTGATCCCTTCTCGGGTGCGCCGATGATCCGCAGGAGACAACGAGGTCCTTAATCTAATACGACAGCACAATCGATCTTGCTATTTTCTTTCTTAATGTCTCAAAATTAGCTTCTTTGATAAAAAATTGGGATATGTTTCTTTTTAAATAGTTACGATACTTAAATAGATTGTAGGTGCACGATAGAACTGTCTCAATATGACGGTTCTAACGAGCATCCACATACTTGGGTAGGTGCCGTCAATGAGAAATATACCACCAAATGTCCATGTGAAAACCTTAAAGGGAATCGGAGCACCAGGCGGAATTTATCGCCATTTTTCAAAGGGAGACAACTTTCCTGTTCGCTTTTCTATAAGCTCTGTGCCACTGAAAAAGGGGTCTACTCTTAAAGGAAAGCATTCCTCAGGAGCAACTTCTTCCCTTTAAGAGTTGACCCCTATTATCATGGGAGACAAAAACTTTTGCAGGAGTTGCCTCCCCTGAAATTGTTCCCATTCCCCTTAAAATAAAGCGTTTTGTCACATGAGTGGGTTTTGTATGCTTATGTTTGTGTGGAGTTTAACAGCCAAATCAACACGTTTTTGGTCATTTCAAGCCTGTTAGTTTGCCTAACAAGATTTGCCTGGGCAGACGTACACCTAAGCGGTGAACCAGTGCAGTGCACATTCTTTTGCCAGAAACTGACAAAAGCTCTTCTTAGAAGCCTCCGTGGTGTAGTGGTTATGCTACTTGCCATGTAAACCAGGGGTCGCAGGATCGATCCCGGGCTTCTCCAGACTTTCGGATGAGTCTTTAAACCGATGTCCCATCTCCGTATGACCTTAGCTGTTGCTGAGACGTAAAACTCAAACACCCACTCACTCACACGCCCAATCCAGATTTTATAGATGACCAGCCCTTTTCACTTTTACACAGCACTCTAACATTACAGCTCGGGCCCAATAAGCAATACGTATATTGAGTCCATGGTAGCAGGAAGTTTTATAATCAACTGCTATAGTGTGAACAAATTGACCTGATACTTGTGACCTCTATTAGCATAATTTCACACCCGACTGAATACATATATTTATCCCCGCTGTTTTCCGAACAGGTAGATTTTGAATTGGAGCCGGCGCATGACAAAGCCTACAATAAGACAGGTACGATGAGCAGAGACTCAAATCAACTTCAGCACCAATCCACTGTGACAAGACATTCTGCTTATATTACTTGGCAGCCTAAAGATCGTACCCTATAGAAGGTACATGTGATCAGCGAAGACTCTGATCAGACTGCGCGAATGCGCAGGCTGATCAGAGTCTCCGCTGGTCGCTCAAGCTTTCTTGTAGGTTTTGTCATGCGCTGGCTCATTTAATTCATAGAGGTCAGTGCATGGGTCGCGATGCACGAGCTGCCGAAAAGTCACGAGACGTTTTCGCAACCCGACATATTAGAACGTAGCATTGACTAATGTATTCTTTGCATAAAGGTCAGTACCAGGTCAATTTGTTCGCACTATACTTGGATCCCGCACATGGTCTGCGATAGTCACGAGGACACGAGCGGGCGGACAACTTCTGTTGTTAGCAACCTTGGGTCGATTGATAAACAATATAATATCGACCCCAAAAAAGGTCATTTTCAGATCCATTCAGGTCGCTATTTCTCATCTGGGCATTGGTGTGTTTCACGAATTGTACTTAACCAAAAATTTGCGCTCTATATTAGGATGACAACGTACATTTTTCATTATAATAAGTTTTATAATAACTTTAAACTTTTGATATTTTTATTAACTTAATACATATTTTTATTGATTTAAGTTTCTTGATTTCTGCTGCAAGCATAGAGTGCGGATGCTCATTAGAACCATCTCACTAAGGCAGTTCAAACATGTTCTCACAATGAACGTTATTGAACAAAATATGAAAATAATGTATAATAGGAATGAATTCCTTTTTTTGTGTTTTTTATTGATGTTTAAACGCTGAAGTTTAAACATCGATAAAATCTACAAAAATCATAGTTCATTCCTTATCGTTCCCACTTTGTCATCGAAATGTTAAAAATGCCACCAAAATGGTGAAGTTTAGGAATTATTTCGAAAGCGTAAGAATGAACGGCGGAAGGATGAGATTCAATTAGGAGCTGCCATCTTTGAAAGAAACCCAAGCAAAAAAAAATGTCAAGTGAAGTCTTTAAGTTCAGCTTATTTGAGTCCTAACATTTACGTTTTCAATAGTTTCTTATCTTTTAATCGAATGCTGTTGGCGTCACTTCATGTACAGTGCCGTCACGCGCGGGTTCTAAACGTGCCTTTTGACGTCACGTTATATTACTACCTGTCGTTGCGTGGAATAGTTCTGAGATTAATGCTCATAGAAATCATCAAAGTATAAAACTTTTTATTTCAGCCAATCAAAAATCGCTTGAAATATATACAGTGATCATTACGATAACATACCCGTGTAACATAATGCATTTTTCACATCTCCAAAATGGCTACTTTTCTGATGAAAATCCGTGATATTTTTCTTATTTATACTGCAAATATAGAGTGTGGGTGCTCGTTAGAACCGCCTCATTGAGGCGGTTCTAACGAGTACCCACAACCTATGTCTTTGAGCAGAAATAAGAAAAATAATGTCTACCCCCGTAAACCCCAGTTTCCTCTATATAAACTCATATCACGGACTTGTTCCCGTGATGTGTAGAATTGGAATTATAGCCTTGTTAACCCCACTTTTCTCTGTCTAAAGTGGGGGTTATTACACCAACAAAGATGTTCGTTACACACACTACGAAAACACGCCTATACAAATACATTGTAACCTTTATCGACGAAAAAAATGAAAATTTTAAGATGAAATATTGTGATATTTTTCTTATTTCTGCTCAAAATATAGATTGTTGGTACTCGTACCCACGCTATAATTTAGAGCAGAAATAAGGTTCAACCCCAGTGAAGCCCAGTTTTACTACATAAAAGTAAGGTTCAAAGGGGGTTAAAATTGTATAGGCGTATTTTCATGACGGACTTGTGAATGTGAAGTAAAATAATAAAAAAAAGTCAGTTCTAAAAAGAGCAGATTTCTTTTCAACCCACCTGGAAGAAAGAAAAACTGATTCTGGCAGCCTATCTGGCTTATAGTTATGTTGGATGCCATCTTACAGATATTTTTAGCGAAAGCTTGTGTCATCCTTGAATAAATTCTATGGAAGAATTAATCAACTTGCTTATCAGTCTTGAGTGCTGGATTTCAAACCACCCTGACCTCGGTTTTGTTTGTTTGATTTGAGGTTTAACGGCTCCTTCAACACTGTATAGGTAATTTTGGAGACGTTGCTTCCAATTTTGTGGGTCTATTACCCGACATTGAGATGAAATGACATCTCAAGCCCTGTCGCCAAATGAAACCAATAGGGTTTATAAGCATGGACGGTCCAACTCGCACCGCTTTACCTGAGCAGGCTTAGATCCTCTGAGCGGTTTACCAGTATTCGTGTGCGGTCGGATTCAGCTCTGCGTGGAAGCATCTTGCAGCCCATTTATTTCTCCAAGTCCCAGTGGGCGGGGGCCATTCCCTGACCTCGGTACCCGCATAAAACAGCGGGCCACTGAACGTCGGGCTGATAGCGATTCCACGTCGTATTGCTATCGGCCCGACTTTGCTGGCTGGGCTTACAATTTCATTGACTTGACATATTCCTGAATTGAGACAAAAGTATATGTAGGAAAAACAGTTCCCACTATTTCTGACCTAAAACCTCGCATATTTTCATTCAGAGTTGTTTAATTCATTTTATGCTGGAAACCACAAGATGGATCATGGGCAAACAGTGCAGTTCTAGATCAGACGCCGAAAAACGCGCGTCTGATCAGTGCATATGTCTTTTGCAAAAGATTCAGCCAATTACCTGACGAATTTTAAAATTAACACAACCTGTCAGCCTGTGGTTAGGTAAACTAACTGGCTCGAAATGACCTGAATAGCTTTGACTGGTCTGTTAAATTCCAAACAAACAAACAACCGTTAACATGCCTGTGCAATGAAAACTTTTGAAAATTTCACTTAATAGCCATCACGAAAACACGCCTATATAATTTTGACCCCCTTGAACCCCATTTTATAAAGTAAAACTGGGGTTTACAGGGGTAAACCTTATTTTTCTCATTTCTGCTCTAAAATATAGATTGTGGGTACGCCTCGATGAAGCGGTTCTAACGTGAACCCACAATCTATATTTTGAGCAGATTTAAGAAAAATATAACATTTTTTCATCTTAAAATTTTCCATTTTTCAGCGGTAGAATTTATAATTTATTTGTATAGGCGTGTTTTCGTAATGGGGTATATATATATTTAAAATTATATTCTTATTATAACTTTTCACACCATTCTTATTTTACCTTTTCTGGCCCCAGCTCATCAGTGCTTGAAGAAATATATGGGCTGCATGATGCTTCCACGCAGAGCTGAGACCGACCCGCACACGAGTACTGGTAAACCGCTTAGAGGGATCTAAGCCTGCCCAGGCAAAGCCGCGGGTGCGAGTCGACCCGTCCATGCTTATAAACCCTATTGGTTTCATTGGGCGATAGGGCTTGAGATGCCATTCCATCTCAATGTCGGGTAAAAGTCCCACAATATTGGAAGCAACGTCTCCAAAATGACCCATTCAGTGCTGACGAGGAAGTTAAACCTCAAATCAAACAAATAAAAACTTCTTAGAATTCCTGAAACAGGGCAATCCTTTGGAAGCAAGGAGTACAGCACAGAACTGAAAATTATGAGTGTACACTATTTTTGTTTAGCCAGACTAGCTCGTTTCGGTCAATTATGCCTCATCAGTGACCCTCAAATATTTCCTGAATTCCGCAGTGAATTCGATGATCCCAAAGGACTAGAAAATATAACCCACACTATGATGAAGGGCAGAGAGACTTTTTACGGCCGCCACGCATTCCCTTAACACCAGCTGTTGTGAAATGAAATGTTCTGAAAAAGGTCTAATCCTTTGGAAGCAAGGACTACAGCCAGCACAGAACTGAAAATTATGGAGTGTACAATATTTTTCTGGGCTAGACTAGCTAGTTTCGGCCAATTCCGCCACAACAGTGACCCTCAATATTTCCTTAATTCCGCAGTGAAATCAATGATCCCAGAGGACTAGAAAATATAACCTCTATAGTGTAGAGTTTAAGCAATTAGCCTCGAGAACAGGGGGCTATGGGTTTGATTTAGGGCTTCTCCAGACTTTCGGATGAGTCCTTAAACCAAGGTCTCATCTTCATATGACCTTATAGGTTGTTTGCGGGACGAAAATTTCAAACACAAACGTAACGAAAACACGCCTATTCAAATATATTGATTAAATTTTATCAACAAAAATTAAGTTTTTCAGATTAACATCCTGATTGTTTTCATCTTGCTGCTCAAGAAATAGGGTGTGGGGACTCGTTAGAACCGCCTCGTTGAGGCGGTTCTAGCGAGTACCCACAATCTATGGTTCATTGAGGCGATGCCAACGAGCACCCATGACGATCTATGTTATAGCAGGACCAAAATTAGAAAACTTTCTCATATTTTCAACCTAAACATGACATTTTGTGATGCGAAATCGTTTTCTTTGTTTCTTTTTTTTTCTCTCTTTCTTTAATATATAGCCCCTATCGAAATTTAATCCAATCTGATACCTACCAGCAGTTATTTGTAGATATCTCGTAAGAAGCACCAAAGTTTTATCACAACCATGTTTAACACATAGAGTTCCGAGAGAACAGACACTAGCTATACACATGAAAAGACACCCGCCACCATAAAGTAAGCAAGCAGCCTGCCAAGCTGTCGAAGGAATATTTCCGAAGCCAAATCGACCTCCGTAAAAGTCGCATCTCTGCTGAAGTCGCGGCAGTCTCAAATCTCTCACACAATATGCGTAAACTCCAAAAACATGGATTGAATCCGGATGAACGAACCATTCTGGCTGTAATAGACAGTATGTACAGGTGGTCGCTATTAAAAGGGACAGTAATATCCATAAATAGTGGACGTATGTCAACATCTTACAGCCATCGATCCACAGATTGAATCAATCTTAATTTAGAACATGTTATTGCTTCATAATTAACTGCATAATTTTGCAAGAATCCGTACTGAAAATACATGTATGTTTCTCTTATTTCTATTATTAAACTAATCCACTTCTTCGTACATTCGGATATAAGACAATCCTATTTTCCAGAATTATTTCTTTGAGCTTTCATAACAGTGAATATTCTTCATTCTGTATTTTTCATTTTTATCCCTGTTTGATATTAAGGCGAATAGATATATCTTACAGTTAGCTCTGAGTTTTGCAAGGGAGATAACTTTTGTGACGTATTTCTTCTTTTCCTTAAGCTAAATCCTGCCAAAAGAGGTATCATCTTAAAAGAAAGAACATGATCCACAGGAATAAATTATCTTTATGATCAGACGCCTTCTGATACAGGAGACACAGTTGTTTTCAAATACAATGTTATATCATAAAAATACGCACTAGGAAAGTCTTGAAGAAAATAGGGCCCTTAACTTTCTCCGAAATAGGGGCTACTCTTCCTTTAAAAGTAACCCCTATGATTCTGAAACCAAATTGTTCATACTGAGCCTCACCTCTCTATTTTCAAACTTTTTGCATTACGCACATGCGTTATTTGCGTTTACGCACATGCGTAATATGCATACAAAAATACGCACAAGAAGGCTAGCTCCCCTGAAGATGACTTCAATCCCCTTTAACCCATTCAGTACCAGATACCCCTGAAGGGGTACCTTGGCAAACAGTGCAGGCCCAGATCAGACGCCGCAGAACGCGGCGTCTGATCAGGGCCTCCACTGTTTGTTAAAAGTTCAGTCATTTTCCGAATAGATTTTGATGAAAACACAACCTGACACCCCTAAATTTTGAAATGGACTCAAGCTGTATATAAGGAGGAAGATTCCATTTGGTACAAAAAGGGTTACCATATACACAGCAGCAACAACTGATATTGTTACGTTTGCACAGGTAGTTATCCTTCCAATCGTTATATAATGGCACATTTATAAATTTAATTTATTTCACATCTGTGCAATATTGAAATGAGAGAGGCGAAGATTATAGAAGATTTGCGGTTTCTAGGTGAAGAATATTATTCGATTCTTAGCACAGCAATAATTGCAATCCACTGGCTTCAAAGTATGGACCTCGCCGATCAAAAGAGTACCTTTGGGCGTCAGTTTTGTTTGTTAAACTCTAGGTTTACCGTCTCTATCAAAACTATTTAGGTCATTTTGGAGACGTTGCTCCCAAAGTTGTGTGACATTTACCCGATATTGAGATGAAATGACATTTCAAGCGCTGCTACCCAAATGAAACCAATAGAAACAAACAGGTATGCATGAACGGTCCGACTCGCACCACTTTGCTTGGACAGGCTTAGACCTCCTAAGCGGTTTGCCAATTCTCATGTGTGGTTGGTTTCAGCTCTGCGTGGAAGCACCACGCAGCCCAATTTATTTCTCCAAGCCCCGGCGGGCGGGGACCCTGTTTGCTCAGTAAAGACTGGAATCTCCGTACCCATTTAGCGATAATCTAAGACTCGCTTGCTATGATCAAGCGCACAGCGGAGACTCTCATTAGATTGCACGTATGCGGGATATGTGCATTCTGATCTGAGCTTGGCGCGCATGTCTTTAATCACATTTGCCCTTCGTGCGGCCTAGAAATCATCACGTGACCAAGTCCGTGAAATAAAGACCCCACTAAACCCCTGTTTATATAGAGAAAACTGGGGTTTACGGGGATAAACATTATTTTCCTTATTTCTGCTCCAAGACATAGGTTGTGGGTACTCGTTAGAACCGCCTCAATGAGGCGGTTCTAACGAGTACCCAAAACCTATGTTTGGGGCAGAAATAACGAAAATTTTCACAAATTTTCATCAGAAAAATACCTTTTTTGAGGTTTAAAAAATGCACTATATCACACGGGTGTGTTATCGTAATGAATCTGTTTTCGTTTTTTTTTTTTTTTTCGTTTTTTTTTTTTTTTTCAATTTCAAATTCACCCTTATATGTCGCATAGAATCGTCCATATCATCCATATAAAAACTTTGGACTGTTCCTTTCCAGTTAAACGGGTGTCTGACATTACGAAAACACACCCGTGCGATATAGTTCATTTTTCCATATCTCCAGAATGGCTACTTTTCTTATGAAAATCTGTGATATTTTTCTTATTAATAGTGCAAACATAGGTTGTGGGTGCTCGTTAGAACCGCCTCATTGAGGCGGTTCTAACGAGTACCCACAACCTATGTTTTGGAGCAGAAATAAGAAATATAATGTATACCCCCGTAAACCCCAGTTTTCTCTATATAATGTGGGGTTTAGGGGGGTCTTCATTTCACGGACTTGTTCACGTGATGTTTGTACATCCAGTGTAAACTTTCAAGCATCACTGTGCTTTAAGCAAACAGTGAAGTCTCTGATCAGGCGTCTGACCCGAGTCTACACTGTTTGTCTGTGTCCCTTTTACGGGACGCTAGCCCCAAAAGTTGGTTACGTTACGAAAACACGCCTATACACATACATTGTAAATTTTTTCGCCGGAAAGATGAAAAATTGTAATAGTTTTCTTAATTCTGCTTTGAAATATAGATTGTGGGTACTTGTTAGAACCGCCTCACCACAATCTATATTTTAGAGCAGAAATAAGAAAAACAAGGTCTACCCCTGTAAATCCCAGTTTTACTATATAAAAGTGGGGTTCAAGGGGGTCAAAATCATATAGACATGTTTTCGTGATGCTAATGAATACAGATTTAATCCGTTTCTAAACTTTGCGCTTTGTTTAAATGTAACAATAGATATGGCATTATTTTTGGAAATCACTGTTGTAATCAGAACAAAACTGTCTACAATCTGGCTGCAAGAACTGCATTTTTGTTCTTAAAAATAGACACTTTTCAAGATTAACGATATGTTTTTCGATTCCTAACTTCCAATCCCGACTGAACTAACATTTAGATTGCGATTGCATGAACAGCAGTAATATAAGCGCATGCATCCAATCACTTAATTAAACGCACGGCAGGTTGAGGTTTACTTAATGAGACTGATTAGCAACACTCAACAAGTACTTCCTAGACCCATCACAAATAATTAATGATATAAATCTAACAATCAACACAAGGCAATAGTTCTACGAGTGTTCATATTGCACGCACATTTCCATTTTTCCAATATTACGAGAACCAAAGCAGTGCAACTGGTAACAGACATTCCATCACAGCTGTCCACATCTGTCCGATATGCTTTCCGCTCTAAAGAGATTTTCCCAATTTTGGTCAATATAAACTCTGTTAAAGATTCCGGTATTGGCTGCCGAATATGTTTCTGTTAACGGTAGCCGTGTACGGCAAAACAGTTCAACAAGTCTTAGCAAGAGCAAAACCAGTATTGAAAGATTTGGAAGTCTGTGAATAATTTTAGCCAAAAGATACCAAAGCACATAATAGCTGTTACGAAAACACGCCTATACAAATACTTTGCCGTCGAAAAAATGAAAATTTTAAGATGAAAAATTGTGATATTTTTCTTATTCCGGCTCAAAATCTAGATTGTGGGTACTCGTTAGAACCGCCTCATCGAGGCGGTTCTAACGAGTACCCACTATCTATATTTTATAGCAGAAATAAGAAAAATAAGGTTTACCCCTGTAAACCCCAGTTTTACTATATACAAGTGGTGTTCAAGGGGGTCAAAATTGTATAGGCGTGTTTTCTTGATGTATAATAGTAGCTACACATAATAACACTACGAAAACACGCCTATTCAAATATATTGAAAATTTAACCACCACAAATGAAATTTTCAGATAAAAATTTCTAATATTGTTGTTATTTCTGCTCAAAACATACACTGTGGGAACTCGTTAGAACCGCCTCGACGTCAAGCTAAGTTTTCTAGCAGAAATAAGAAAAATAATGTTTACCCCTGTAAACCCCAGTTTTACTATATATTTTTTTCTTGGCGGGGTGGGGGTCAAAACAATATATAATATAGGCGTGTTTTCATTATGTAGAGGAGTAACGGGTATGGCGTCCCCCGTTTGTCACGGTTTAGACCTTTTTCATGCAGATATCTGCAATTCAAATGGAGATATCTCTAATAATAAATACACATCTCTGTATTTTATGTAATTTGAGATTGAATACAGATATCTACAATTGAATCGCAGATATCTCTAATTTATATACAGATATCTGTAATTGAAATATAGATATCTTACCGCTATTTGCCGTTAAATACAGTTGTCTGTTTCTTAATTTGCGATATCTACATTTCAAATACATAAATCTGTATTTCAATTACAGATATCTCTAACTAAGGCGGCATTCAAATATCTGCGTTTCAAATGTAGATACATGTAACTGTAATTGAAATGCTGATATCTGTTTTTAAATTTCAGGTGACTGAATAACTAATTTAGATACAGGCATAGTAGTCACAAAGAAGATTGATTAGGCGGAGCTATCGTAAGCATCTGCCTTTGGAATAATCTATTAACAAAAGTTGTAAACAAGTGAATTAAACTGTAACACTAACAAAACTGGCGTGTACGGTCATTTGGTCCGCTTGCAAAATGCATGCGAAAGGCACTTTACCGAATCTTCGTTCTTGTGGACTCAGCAAATTTGACATATATTGACAACACCTGAACAGCTCCGCCCTGTCAGTCTCATCACTCTTATCTGCTACTACTATATAATATTAGGTGCATTGCAACATCAGCGCCCTGTGTGCTTTTAGCGCCGGTTACCTTACAAAATCTATCAAGTCAAGACAACAGCGATCTGATAGAGATATTTCTGTTTGCTGCACTTATGGAAAAGTGATATAGTAGTCGCAGATAAAATTGACTAGGCGTAGATATCGTTTGCAGCTGCCTTTGGAATGTTCTATTAACAAAAAGGTAAAGCAAGTCACCCGATTGTGTGAATTCAACTGTAACACAAAGCTGTGGCGTACTGTTGTCGGAGGATAAGTAGACAGTGACGTAAAACAGTATACCACCACAGGTAAGATTGACAGGTTGCACCGTTATCTTTAGCATACCCATCATTGGCTGGCAAGACAGACTATACCGGTATAATTATCATTAGCGAAGTGACGATACTGTTGTCGGAAGATAAGTTGAAAGTGACGTCAACGAATGTTTTTGTTATTAAGCATTGTCCACTGTTGTCAAAAGGTAACTACGCTTCGGTAATTATAATTATAACGGTATAGTCTGTCTTGCCAGCCAATGGTGGGTATGCTAATGGTAACGGCGCGACCTGTCAAACCTACCCATAGGGGCTTGAATCATGAAAAAAAATTAAAAAAAAAAAAAAAAAAAAAAAAAAATTTTTTTTTTGGGACTATATTAGAGACAAGGGGGGGGGGGGGGGGGGGAACTTCGGCTCCATTTTTTGGGGGGTTACCTCATGTTACCCAGTGTATCTTTTTCGCAAATGCAGTTTTTCACCTGCTTATTACGAAATATACAAGTTAAATAAGTCCACTTTGCAACAATAATCCACCTCTGTCTGTCACTTGCAGGAAACATGTTTTTCTCGCATGGATTAACTCAGCAAAGCAAAATTCGGCATAAACGTGTGACAAAAATTTTCAGGTTTTCATCAATCACAAGCGAGCTAGTGCTACGGAGGAAACTTTTTTCGCTTTCAACTGATGTCTTTCATTAAAATGAACCTCTCTTGACCAATTTGAATCCAAAATGATGTATTTGCAGCTCTAAATTTAGATTTTATTACTTTTACATCGCTTTATGTAACAGATCAAGAAAACAATCGTCGCGAAGCTTGGTTTTCTGCTGATTCCGGGCTACTCTATCGATGAACTAACGACCGGAACGACCGGTGCTGTTTAATTTTTATACCGTTCGAAGTAGTGACAAATGAACATTATCGCTATTTTTCTTCCATTTTCAACTAAACCCAAAGAAGGGACACCGACGATGTATACTGCATATATTCCAGTTTTGAAGGCTGAAAGAGTACACAGTCACTATGTAATTACGGTAGGGTTCTTTAACCTGCACAGGGGATGGTTCTCCCTGCACAGGGGGTCTCCAGTTAACGTCCAGATTCGAAGGACGATGCACTTTATGATATTCATACCTTCAAAATTTAGGATGCCAATGGAACGTGTTCTGACACGCCGAAATTTTGTCACCGCTGCTGGGGATCGAACTTGGGACCTTTAGCATCTGAGGCACTGAGCTAGGTGGGTGGCTAAATTTAGGAAGGCAGGGATTCGTCGTAGTTATCTCATTACCGGACTCAGAAAAAGTGAAATGTATTTTTTGTTGAAATCGTGGACGTTTTGTGTTATTTTCAAAACAGTTTCACTCATGCTTGTGTAGACAGAAAAAAAAACAACAACAAAATGATGTAGCATGGAATCAATTTGTTCCCTATTGCAATAATTCCTTTTTATGTTTTGAAATTTTGATCCTGGGTCGCTAATGGCCAGTAAATGACAATAAGCACTACTTAGGTTGGGCCCATTGGGTCCTTTTCCAACAGGGATTTAATGGGACAGAACCCCTACAGTGCAACACACACATGCTCTCTCATCCGCGAGTTTCTGAAGTGGACGCTTCTATTTATGAATTCGGCCAATTCCATTGATGTAGGGACTTTGGTAAAAAAAAAAAAACACTGCTCAATTCTTCTGCTCAGCAAGTTTGTATTAATCTGAATAGGCACCACAATTCACCACAACACGGCAAACAAAAAAGGTCAGAATAAGCTAGAGCATATCAACCTTGATTATTTTTTTTTGGGGGGGGGGGGGGGGGGGAGGGGGAGGGGAGGGGGATCATTTTACGGTTCTTTCGAGTTTATTTCACTCATATCGAGCCGATTGTTAATCATATGTGGTCGAAGACCGTAGTATCCGGTAAAAAAAAAAACAAAAAAAAAAACACCAGGCCTTCCGTTGCAGAACTCTTGAATGCCTTAACATAGATGACTTTTATGAAAAGTTTGATTGTGAAGTGCTTAGATCTGTTGAAAAAGTACTTGTATTAGCCTAGAGTGTATTGGAAAGAAAGTGAGAAATGGGGCCTTTTCAATATATATGACATTTAATTTTGGTGCTGTTGAGTAAAGCGGCATTCCAATCATAGTGTTTCTCGACCAGGCTATTAAAAGGTTATAAAACGTTTTTCATGCTCAATTCAGTCGAGCGCTAAATTTGTAATGCTCGCTACTTTTAAATACTAACAGTTCATAAATTTTCCTGCTTATATCTGTTTGTTTGATTTGAGGTTTAACGTCCCCGTCAACACTGCAAAGGTCATTTTGGAGACCCTGCTTCCAATTTGGTGGGACTTTTACCCGACCTTAAGATGATGACATCTCAAGCCTGCCGCCCAATGAACCAATAGGGTTAATTAACATGGACGGGCCGACTCGCACCGCTTTGCCTGGGCAGGCTTAGATGCTCTAAGCGGATCACCAGTACTCGTGTGCGGGTCGGTTTCAGCTCTGCGTGGAAGCATCATTTCTTCATGCCCCGATTGGCGGGGCCGTTTCCTGCTTAGATAAGAACTGAATAATAGAATGTATGATGGGATTGAGGCCGAAACAAGGAATTTTCAAGCAAGTTTTCAGTTTAGTTAAGTATCATGTAGGGTTTTGTCGAGCATGAGACTTTAATTCACTGAAAACGAGCCCGAAGCCACGACCGCAATATTAATTATTTTTCTCACCCAAACACTTTAAGGCATTTATTTGTTTGATTAGATGTTTAAAGTGCCCATCAACAGGTCATTTTGGAGACGTTGAATCCATTTTATGGGACTTTTACTCGACATTGAGATGAAATGACATCTCAGGCCCTGTCGCCCAATGAAACCATTAGGGTTAATAAGCATGAACGGTCTGACTCGCACCGCTTTGTCCGGACAGGCATAGATTCTCTGAGCGGTTTAGCCGTACTCGCGTGCGGTCGGTTTCAGCCCTGCTTGGAAGCGTCACGCAGCCTACATATTTCTTTAAGCCCCGATGGGCAGGTCCGAAAACTTTAAAGAATGCGTTGTGAACTGCACAAATATACAGAAATTAACAAGCGATAAAGCACATTCACACTAATATAACACAACAAAATGTCAGTATTTTAATATTCATACCTCCTGAAGAATATCGTTATCATTTTTCCAGTGAGCCGCTAAAGTTTGTGTCTTAAGCATCCGTTTACATGTAAAGTGCTACGCATGAAATAAAAACCATTGCATGTACATTTCATGACCTGCTTTCTTTGACACTTGACATGTGTCCATTTCATTAAAAGTTGATAAGGACATGTCATTCTGCCCGTTAAAAATGTACATTTAATGGGAAACTAAGAAGCTGCTCCCCTTATTGCATGGATAACAAAACATGCTACAGAAGACTGGTTTGAAAACAAAATTACCTCCGGCTCAATGTGGGTGTTTTGCAATGACTGACATAATGAGATAGCTAATAAACCCTAGAGTGAGGCAGCAGTTTGAGGCAAAGAAAACCAACACTTAAGAAATGAAAATTATTTTTCTGCTGTTCATGATAGTACGAACGCAGTGGGTTGTGTGCAAAGTAAGTGGACCCCGAAGGGGTTCATGTAAACTTTGTTAGCGACTCGCTGTCGTTCATACTTTCATGAAAAGCAGAAAAATTAAGTTTATTGCTTTATAATTACATTCTTTGCCCCTCATCACTGGGCGAAAAATAATGCTTGTAGGGCAAACATTTTTAAACTGAAAAACATTTACACGCCATTTTACTACAAAGAGAGGAACAGCGTTGACCTCACCAACGCCCGTAGAGAACCATGGTTTAGAATAACGTCACTTGATGTCACTGAAAACCATGTGACTCGATGCGTTCACGGAAGTATGAACTACACTGTTTTCTACGTGTTTCACATTACATTTTTTTTTAATTATGAGCCGGATAAATTTCATACCCTATCAGTTGAGCATGAAAAACAGTTTTATAATCCTTGGGCCAGGTTGGTGCAGTTTAGGTCTGTACACCGTACTTTCTACCTCTGGAATGGAAAGTACACAATATTTCCATACCCCTCTACTTAATCTTAAGACCTCCACAAATTTAATCCAAATATCTGAGAGAGAGAGAGAGAGAGAGAGAGAGAGAGAGAGAGAGAGAGAGAGAGAGAGAGAGAACAGCAAACATTAGACAAAATACATATTGAAACGCTTTTTCCTTGGTTTCCACTTATCACAAAGAAAAGAAAAAAGAAGGGAAATTCCTACAGGCCTATTGGCACCAAAACAGCCATTGTTATTTAGGTAACAATATTCGAACACACGCTTAAAGTCGTCAGTCATTCCGACCACTATGAATTCAAATTTGTAAAACAATTTCAAGTTATTTCTATATATCCGTATCTCTTTTAACTAAAATTCTGAAATGTTTGGCTTAACACTGCTGCATTTTTATTTATTTATTTTTTATTTTTATTTTTTTTGCTTAGCTAACCGTCGCAGTGTACCGGAAACGAGCGTTTAAACATAAGGTGACGACGTCATGTACACAGCGGCCCCCGCCCGTAGGGGCTTGAAGAAAGATATGCGCTGCATGATGCTTCCACGCAGAGTTGAATCTGGCCCCCCACTAGTACTGGTAAACCGCTTAGAGGATCTAAGCCTGTCCAGGAACCACAGTGCGAGGCGGACCGTCCATGCTAATAAACCCTATTGGTTTCATTGGGCGACAGGGCTTGAGATGTCATTTCATCTCAATGTCGGGTAAAAGTCCCACAAAATTGGAAGCAACGTCTCCAAAATGACCTTTACAGTGTTGACTGGGACGTTAAACCTCAAATCAAACAAACAAACAAACGTCATGTACACAATTTCTTTAGCACTCTGCCAAAAACACATAGATTTTATACGATACCCGTTGTGCAAGAAACTGACAAACATTTCCCTTCAATACGGAGCTCTCTAACAATCTCCTCGATAACGTGGGTTGTGCCCGTCCCAGCCTGGACATAAACAAGGTAGTTGGGCCTTGTTTTTTTTATCAGATCAAAGGCCGTTTTCTGCTTTTTAGTAAACATTTTATTTCCTTTTTCTGCGCATGTGTCAAAAAAGTTACAGCGGCTGATTGGAAGTTGACCGCAAAGCGATACAATACAAAATGCCCAGAGCACAGCCCATTATACGTAGAAACACCATCTAGTTATCTTATCTGCGTAATGTGTATACGTAGTCCTAGCAGAATATGTTACATTGAAAAAATAAATCAAAGGAGAAATCAAGGCTATCACACACATTTTAACAGTAACAACTCCACTGCCGGACGTAGTTTCCGAAGTTCCGGATTATATCTGTCCTGCACGTCCGGCTTTTTAAACACGATTATGGCAAGCGCCCGGGTTTCTGTACCGATCATTGACAGAAAACTGCGGAAAGTGAAGCAAAAGTTGCAAAATCTTTATTTAGAGCTGCGAGTACATCTTTTTGGATTCAAATTGGCAAAGCGACCTAAAGTTAAATGAAAGACAACGGGTGAAAGTGAAAAAAGTTCCCCCCGTATCACTAGTTCGGTTGTGATTGATGAAAACCTGAAAAATTTTGTCACACGTTTATGCCGAATTTTGCTTTGCTGAGTTAATCCATGCGAGAAAAACATGTTTCCTGCAAGTGGCAGACAGAGGCGGATTATTTTTGCAAAGTGGACTTATTTAACTTGTATAATTCATAATAAGCAGGTAAAAAACTGCATTTGCGAAAAAGATACACTGGGTAAAATGAGGTAACCCCACAAAAAATTGAGTCGAAGTCTCCCCCCTTGTCTCTATTATAGGACCAATAAAAAAAAAAAAAAAAAAAATTTTTTTTTTTTTTCCAATTTTTTCATGATTCATGCCCCTATGACCTACCTGTGGTGGTATACTCTTTTACGTCACTGTCTACTTATCCTCCGACAACAGTATAGTTCGCTAACAAATAGCTGGCAGTGACGTAGCTGACTATTTGAGCTATTTTACCGTTAGCCCCATAAGCTTTGCATTGTTCAGAACAAAAACAAGTCGTGACGTCACTGTCAACTATTTCTCGACGGACATTATACCTTTGGACTACAGTAGTCGGAAGATAAGTTGACAGTGACGTAAAGGAGTAAACCATCACAGGTAGGTTTGACAGGTTGTACCGTTATCATTATCACACCCTTCATTGGTTGGCAAGACTGATTGTACCGTTATAATTATCGTACCGAAGCGTCGCTACCTTTTGGCAACAGTGGACAGTGCTTAACAACAAAAACATTCGCTGACGTCACTTTCAACTTATCCTCCGACAACAGTACAGTGGACAATGCTTAATAACAAAAACATTCGCTGACGTCACTTTCAACATATCTTCGGACAACAGTATATGGCCATTTGGTCCGCTTGCAGAAAGCATGCGAAAGACACTCTATCGAATCTTCTGGTGGACAGCGAATTTGACATATAATAACAATATCCGAATAGCTCCGCCTAGTCAATCTTATCTGCGACTACTATACCTTTGCTATTATTTTAAATACGAACCTTCTTGAACTCGATCTGCAGTACATGCATTATTTTCCTGCCATAGCCGGTGTCACGTGAGCGTACTCTTTCATCGGGGTTTGGAGAAATAGATTAGTCTGCATTGTGTGTTCCGCGCAGAGCTAAAACCGACCAAGAGTACTGGTAAACCGCTTTGGTCTAATAAGTTCTGAAGTTAGATCCTTTGCAAGCAAAGAATACACCAAATAAACGAAAATAGCAGACTCGGTTTTATTGAGTCTGTTCATGACCAGTACTGCAAAGTGCAACACCGGCCACGCCCCCCTAGCGTCGGCTTAAGCAGAATTCTATTTTCAAAATGATTTAAAACGAACTCAATGATTCAAAAGGACCAGAAAATATAATCTGCACTAAGCCTGCTCAAGAAAAGTGATGTGAGTCGGACCGCTCCCTAAAACCTAGCGGTTTCTTTGGGTGGTAGGGCTTGAGATGCTACTAATAATCTAGAACCTTCCCATGTTTGTCCGCGTGATTTTCATTGACCAACCGACTTCAACCACGTGCAAGTTAGGCTTAAGGTTTTTCTTTGTTTATTTTTATACGTTTGTATGGTTTGTGTGTGTGTGTGTGTGTGTGTGTGTGTGTGTGTGTGTGTGTGTGTGTGTGTGCGTGTGTGTGTGTGTGTGTATAGCCAATTGGCCATTTTGTGGGAAAGTAACTGTCCTTTTGGCTTTCCGTTATTGATGTTTCCATTAGGATCTAGATGTTTCATGTTTATGAGACTTTCCCTTGGTGTCTCTGAAGGGAGCTGTGGATTTATTGGGCCCCGCCAAGCAATTTTGGTACTTATCGCCTATGCGAGCAGCGAAGGTTCAGGTGAGCCTGCTCATTCGCACAGTCTCGCCAGAACCTTCGCTGCTCTCTCATACAAGCAGTGAATCAAGAGGAACCATCAGACAGAAAGCCATATCCCTGGCCCCTCTGAATGGCTGGGCATGCGCAGTTAAAATTTGTCTTGACGGAATGCTCGAAGACACAAATTCGCTTGGCGGGGCTCAATTGTATCATTTCCTGATCATTGCCTTCATTTCTATTTTGCAAGTGTTTTTGCTTGTTTTGTTTGAATTGAGGATTTACGTCCCCACCAACATTATTTAAGTCATTTTGGAGACGCTGCTTCCAATTCTGTGGGGCTTTTACCCGACATTGAGATGAAACGGCATCTCAAACTCTACCACCCGAACAGACCAAAAAGGTTTGCCAAGCTATGGGTTGTCCTGTTCAGCGAGATAAGGTTTATCCTTTGCTGATCAATATATACTTCCGCCCAGTAGCTATGGAGAGGTACACTTACAGTATATAATAGGATCTTACAATGGTGCTCAGGTATTATTGAGTTTATAAAACGATTTGAGGAAATGATAAAATGCGAGGATCTGCCGAGCATTGTATCCCTCTTCCTCAACGAGTTTAATAAATTCAATTATACATGAACATGAATTTGTTTGTTTGTTCGATTTGAGGTTTAACGTCCCCGTCAACTATGTAAAGGTCATTTTGGAGACGTTGCTTCCAATTTTGTGGGACTTTTACCCGACATTGAATGCATGATTCTATTTATCATATGACATTTAAAGATTTGTCAACGAAAATGCCAATATTCCGCCATCAGTAACCACGACATCGTTAACGAAGTTGTACCTGTAACGTTACGGGACGTATTTAACTAATTTGCATATTTAATCCACTAGTGGAATACCGAATTTATTACATGGTGTTATTACACCCTCAGACGCGATGTCATATGATAAATTGCTTACCACAAGTATGTTTACACCAATTAAACAGTGTCTGATCAGGGTCTTCACTGTTTGCCAATGTCCAGTTTTGGGGACGTGTCCGAGGTTATAAAACTCACTTGAGCGTGAAATTGTCTTGCGCACAAATTTTAAAATGCCAACAACAAAATTATGAGTAAGACAAGTGTCATTCTGTGCTGATTTTGGCTGGAAAATTCCTCTTTCATTTCTATTATGATATCTATTGGCATAAAAAATTTCATGCTCAGCTGAGTTTAGCATGAAAAAAGTTGTATAACCTCGGGACCGGGATAATAAGCCGCGAAAAGAAAAACTATAGATCCGGAAAGTGTATTTCAACATCACATTATGAAAACACGCCTATTCAAATGCATTGTATACATTGCCGTCGAAACAACGAAAATTTTGCGGTGTAAAATTGTGATATTTTCTTATTTCTGCTCAGAAAAGAGATTGTGGGTATTCGTTAGAACCACCTCATCGAGGCGGTTCTAACGAGTACCCACACTGTATATTTTAGAACAGAAATAAGAAAAATAAGGTCTACCCCAGTAAACCCCAGTTTCATTATATAAAAATGGGGTTCAAGGGGGTCAACATTATATAGGCGTGTTTTCGTGAGGGCACGTGTTTAGACGGCTCAGTCAAAGTCCAAGGTCCATTTCAGAGAAAATCCATCCATCAGCAGTGCTGCCAGTGCTTTGGGTAGTTCCATAGACAAAAGTGGGGTTAGCAAGTTTATACGATCATATATAGTTAGAGTTTATGTGATCTTTATCTCAAAAGTCTTCCACAAAATCCAGAATGTTTCAGTTTATTCGTAAAATATATAGACATATTGCACTTACATAAACATCAGTTGGGCCCCGTCCAGCGATTTTGGTACTTATCGCCTATGCGAGCAGCGAAGGTTCAGGCGAGCCTGCGCATCCGCGCAGTCTCGCCAGAACCTTCGCTGCTCGCTCATACAAGCAGTGAATCAAGAGGAACCTTCAGACAGAAAGCCATATCCCTGGCCCCTCTGAATGGCTGGGCATGCGCAGTTAAAATTTGTCATGACGGAATGCTCGAAGACACAAATTCGCTTGGCGGGGCACAGTTAGAAAAGTGTTGCTAGATTTATTGAGCATAGATAAAGCAGCTTGTATTGAAAGAACAGACAATATTTCAGCACCGCAACATCAATCATGTCTTTCGTAATGTCACAAAATAACAGTAATATACAAATATAAGACCACCTTTAGAGCTGTTCAAACGTGGTCTTTTGAACCCAAAAGTGGTCCCCTACTAGAACAATCATGACAAAGAAAGACTACATGAAATTTGAAAAACAAGAATTGTTCTCAGTTTTAGCTGTTCCTACTAGCGGAATGTTACTTCATGTCATTTCATCTCAATGCCACAAAATTGGGAGCAACGTCTCAAAAATGACCTAAACGGTGTTGACGGAGACGTAAAATCTCAATTCAAACAAATCAAACAGTTAAGGTCCAGACCACATCAAGTGAACAAGTCCGTGAAATGAACACCCACCTAAACCCCACTTCAAATAGAGAAAACTAGGGTTTAGGGGGGTAAACATCATCGGCCTTATTTTCGCTCAAAATATAGATTGTGGGTACTCGTTAGAACCGCCTCATTGAGGCGGTTCTCACGAGCACCACAATCTATGTTGAAAGCAGAAATAAGAAAGATGTTATCATTTTTACCCACAATTTGTCATTACTGACACCATGTTGGACGCCATTTTTTCACACGGATATGTTTTCCTTATGAGTCGTAGTGAGTCTGTGACATCTGGTCAGGGACTAACAGTTCAGCCATTACCTAGCTATATATGTACACAGAAAAAAGTTAATATTTGTTTCATAAAGTAAACAAATAAGTATCCTGACTCAGATTACTTTTTGAATCGAACCCCTGCTATATAAAAGGCGGAATATTCTACTCAGGAGGGCTCCGCCCATCGGGGCTTGAAGAAATAGATGGGCTGCATGATGCTTCCACGCAGAGCTGAAACTGACTCGCACACCAGTACTGGTAAACTGCTTAGAGGATCTAAGCCTGTCCAGGCAAAGCGGTGCGAGTCGGGTGCGAGTCCATGCTTATAAACCCTATTGGTTTCATTGCGCAACAGGGCTTGAGAAGTCATTTCATCTCAATGTCGGGTAAAAGTCCCACAAAATTGGAAGCAACGTCTCCAAAATGACCTATACAGTGTTGACGGGGACGTTAAACCTCAAATCAAACAAAACAAATCTACTCAGGAAAAATGCGTAAGATGGCCATGCAGGGGATTTTCAACTTCAAAAAAATGATTAATGGTAAGGGTATTTATTTGAGTAGGGAAAATTTGACCCCCTCCCCACCCCACCCACCCAGCCACATACACACACTGAAAAATAAAATCAGAGGGGAAACTGGCATAACATAAGTTATGTTGCAGGCTGTACATCACGAAAACACACCTATATTATTTTGACCCCCTTAAACCCCACTAGTAAAACTTGGGTTTACAGGGGTTAACATTTTTTTCCCTTATTTCTGCTCTAAAATATAGATTGTGGGTACTCGTTAGAACCGCCTCGACGAGGCGGTTCTAACGTGTACCCTCAATCTATATTTCAAGCGGGTATTAAGAAAAGTATCACAATTTTTCATATTAAAATTTTCATTTTCGGCGGTAAATTTACAATGTATTTGGATAAGCATGTTCGTAAGGAAATGGTTACTTATCAAAGCACTGACTGCAGTGAAAGGTCGATTTTCTCAGAGTAGATTCTGAACGGGGTATATTAGACTGTTTCGTTTAAACCTTAAATTCCTGAACTTAAGCAAACAGTGCAGACGCTAATTAGCCGCCGCGTTCTATGGCGTCTGATCTGGATCTATATTGTTTGCCAATGCCCCAGTACATGCGCCAGTCAATGTTATATAGATCCATAAACCTCTTTACACAGCGCTCTGACGTCACAGGGACAAGGTGACGCGGCTTTAATATAACAGTAATCAGTGACTGTCACACTGCAACGTAAAGCTACTGCGCTTGGTAAGTTTTGGGTCTATCGATAAATGTTATGCAACACCTTTTTAAGTTGATGATTATCATTGTTATTCGGTGCTTACGTGAATTCGAATGTTCCAGAAACATGCTCTTGTTCCACATTGATAATGCTTCGTCCGGAGAAAACCCATCCTCGGGTCTTCCGACCAGATAAAAAACAAACTGACCTGCTCAGTACAGGCTTATGTAAGGTACAGAAACTAGATACATTGTTCTACACATGCAGCAAACACAAAGCTGCTGATCAGAATGCGCGCATGCGCAGTCTGATCAGCAGCTTTGCTGTTCGCAAATGACAAAAACAATTTTTTTCATGACTTGTCTAATATTATGTTGTATTAATCGAAAGTGCTTGATAATGTTTCAGCTCTGTCTTGAGAAACTTTTTCTGAACTTATTACTACAATATTCATTCTAGCCGGCAGTCACGTGACCATTCTTGATACAGTCGAACTTCAGTGGCTCGAACACCTTTGGGACTACGATAATCTGTTTGAACAGGGATTGTTCGAGCCATTAGGGGGCTGCTGCCAGGAGTTAATTTCTGGACATATTTTCGGTGTTCTGTAATAAAACTGTATGCTGAGTGTACTCATTTGAATCGCCTCATCGAGGCGTTTCTAATGAGTACACACAGCATACGTTTGCAAGATTTAAAGTCAAAAATCTCATAAATTATCCCGCACTACTTCTTATGTAGCGGAATTCCCTATGGGCACAAAAACGGTAATACCAGCCATGATAAACGAGCCATCGGTGTTCGAGCCATCGAAGTTCTACTGTATTTTAGATGGAAAATACCTTGCAGACAAAGACGTTGTATCAAAACTGAAACGTTTTCAACGTCGTTTCAGCGTTAATGTCTGTATTGAGTGATAGCTGTGTACTCATGTTCCATGTACTCGTCATTATTTGCTATGTTGAACAAGAAATATCTTTAAAAAAGATATGCGGCGTAGATTTAATTGGAAGGTTGTTTAGAAAGCAGTGCTTCAGCTGAAGTGCACGACCCGCCGGATGCTTTTAGCTTTATGAGTGTTACCATATATGGGTATGGTGGCCATTTTGGTCATGTGACCTGGACCTAAAACGGTTCCCCCAATAAATGCGCCTTATCGTAAGGAGCAAAAATATATCTTATACTTTAGTACTGTTTTCTGAATCGTTTGCAGGAAAAAATGAATTCTCACTTTTCCAATACAAAAGCATATGTGTCAAAGTTTGACCTAGGCACAAAGAAGGTCAAGGTCAACCCAGGGTCACCATTTTAGCAATTTATGATGGGCCTACGTCCCAGATGCTATTTATCAAGTTTCGTGGAAATCTGCCCAGTGGTCCTGGAGAAGACTATTTTGAAGGGTTTTTACTATATATGGGTTGGCGGCCATTTTGGTCATGTGACCTGGACCCCATGAGCAAATTTTGGTTACCCCCATCCCATAGAGGCTCCATATGAAATTTGACCTTAATCGGCCCAACGGTTTCCGAGGAGAAGCAGTTCGAGAATTTTCACATGTTTTCGCCTCGGCGAGGCTATACTAAATGGAATGTCATATTTCGCAATTTCATTGGTTAGATCTCATTGATATCTATCAGTATGCCAAAAATTGTTTGGCCAGCCTCAGTGGCTCAGTCGGATGCGCGTCAGACTGGTGATCAGGAGGCCGCGGGTTCGACTCCCGCCGGGGTCGGCAACATTCTTTCGTGGAGATTGATCATGAAATCTTTTCTACGGTCATTCTCTCCCTTCCGCTGTTTCAAGAAGGGCAGTTGTCAGTTTCTGGCGAAAGAATGTGCACTGTACTGGTTAACCGCTTACGTATAAGCCTACCCAGGAAAGTGTTGATAGGTAAACTGACCGGCCCAAAAATGACCTAAATAGTGTTGACTGGGCCGTAAAACTCCAATACAAAACAAACCAAAAATTGTTTAAATATTCCAAGCGGTTAAGTCACTATCACCAATTTTCACAAACGGGTTACGGACGGACAGACAGACAGACCGTATATGGCTTGGTGGCCATTTTGGTCATGTGACCTGGACCCCATGAGCAAATTTTGGTTTCCCCCATCCCATAGAGCCTCCATATGAAATTTGACTTCAATTGGCCCAACGGTTTCCGAGGAGAATCAGTTCGAAAATTTTCACATTTTTCGCCTCGGCGAGGCTATACTAAATGGAATGTAATATTTCGCAAGTTCATTGGTTAGATCTCATTGATATCTATCAGTATGCCAAAAATTGTTTAAATATTCCAAGCGGTTAAGTCACTATCACCAATTTTCACAAACGGGTTACGGACGGACAGACAGACTGACAGAATGACACGGTGATTTAAGGGCACTCTTAGAAAATCAACCGACTTCAGTCGGTCGCTTTTTCTGCGGGTCGTGCAATATGAGGTACAATAGTGACAGCAACAATTGTCTAGCTATGAAATGGTTTACTGTATTCAAACAATTCAGATGTCACGCGAGGAAAAATAGCTTTGCAGAGGGCGGTGTACCGCCTGTTTGAGCTAAGGTCAATGTAAAAGGTCAAGGTTAAAAACATGACCTCATTTCAAGAGCATATGATCTCAAGTATATGCACAACAAATAAGAAAACGTTATCATTCACTGTTTTTGAACACAAATTCTAGGGCTAACATTTAGGGTTGTCGCTATGGTGAACGTAAACGCATAGACGGACGAACAAACGGACGAGCAGACAAACGGACGGAAACTTGATCTTATGTGCACCTAACTAAAACTCAAATTACACTTATTCCTTTTCAGAATTTATATAACATTAATGATATTCGAAAATGTCCATTTTGTGTTAAAATGGAGGAGATAAAGTATGCTGAAGACAAATGATACACTGCAACTTTTATTTAGCATATATTGTAAATTAAACATCTGTCAATTTGTAATGCGATTATTACATGTTTTTGTCATGCTATATCTCTTTATTGGTTTCATTGGGCAACAGGGCTTGAGGTGTCTTTCATCTCAATGTCGGGTAGAAGTCCCACAAACTTGGAAGCAACGTCTCCAAAATGACCTACACAGTGTTGATGGGGACGTTTTACCTCAAATCAAACAAACAATTCCTTTCGCAGAAAATTCTTCCTTTCGCGAAAGGAACCTTCCTTTCGCGTAATGGTTCCTTTCGCTATATAGACCAACCACGTGAAATTAGGTAAAAATAGCTATTCACCGCAATAGTTACAGAATTCACTAGAATCCCAATTATACATATGACGTATGGTCAACAAAGGACAAGACGGTGAGCAAGCCGAAACTGTATATATTTTTCATTCATGTCTCACATAAAAAATGAAACATCTCCTAGGTTAAAACTTCGGTAAACTGTCGTATTTTTTGAGTAGATTTATTTATGCAAATCATTGACCAATGAAATGGTCATCTCCTTGGACATGTGGTTTTATTGACCAATGGAGTAACGAAAAATGTAGGACAAAAGCAAAACCATAACGGCTACGCCGTAAAAATGAGCCGGTTCACAGCATTTCCTACAACTTACATGTGCGCACAGCGAACAATCAGATAAGCATGTGCATCCATATAGTCTATCCAGAGACTTCTCGTGTTGCATGAAGGAGAACTGGGTCCTTAGTCATCCTTAGAGTGCACAACGAAGGTCCTGATCAGACTGCGCGGATGCGCAGGCTGATCTGAGTCTTCGTTGTGCGCAAGTGTCTTATTGTATGTTTTGTCATGCGCTGGCTCAAACAAAAGCAGGAAGCGATACAATTAGCTCACACCTCCATAAAATATAAGTGAGGCTTCTTAAACCTTAGAGGGAACGGTCCTTGAAAATGTGAATTCCATTAAATACCTTGGCGTGACACTCAAACATGAATTGAGATGGAATACTCACATTAACAATATGTGTACTTTAAAGGCGAATAGAACACTTGGTTCTTCATCAGTGTCCTCACAGCATATAACGGACTTGTTCGCCCAATCTTTGATCTGAAACCCCAGTGGAGTGGTCCTTAATGAAGAAATTGAAAATGCTATATTTTCAACAAGCAATTACTGCTTCGAAACTGGCAGCATGCCAGAAATTCTAGGAATTTTTTTTATGGGAGTATCTCAAGAAAAGGAGACGAGACAGTAGGCTCAAATGTCTAAAGGGTTCTGCCAGCATTTCAACAGTAGACCTTGTTCCCACATCTAGGCACTGTAGAAATCACCATTGACTGGATATATATATAGTGCCGGTTTTGAGGTAATCTGTTAAAAACCCTCACAAATCACCTCTTCAACCAGCACTATCTATATATAAACACATCTTACCACATATATATTTTACCGCAGTATTTTGAGCAGACAGATAAACCGACTATTACATGTCAATTTATCTTTACCACACTGATAGTTGGACATCAAAGTCCAAAAGGGAAATCACCTACGGACTATTTCAGTATTTAGAAAACCATTCACTGGACAAAAAACTAGTCATTTATTTACGTTCAATTTCTTACTATTCTAGTACAAGCCGTGATAGCCGAGTGGTCTAGATGGTTTGGACTGTAAATGGTGGGGCATGAGTTCGAATCCCGGTAATGACATAAAAATCTTTTTATAATGGAACATTGAATAAAAATGATGACAGCGTAATCGGTTTCAATAAAAAGCGTTTCTAAGCGATAAAAATGGGTTAAAAAAAAGAAAAAATACAAAAAAATCCTGATAACACTGTAATCGGTTTAATTAAGAAAGGTTACTAAGCAACTCGTAGAGAACAACAAATAATTAAAAGTAATATCCAAAATCTGCTCCGATAAAAGTCGCGGATAGACACTATATAGAAACATATTAAAAAGAATTTTGAAAATTCCACTTTGGGGCAAAAACTTTAACCCCTCCTGAAAGTGCCTTTACATAATCCAATGACCACCAGATTTTGCACATATAACAAGACTTTAAGGCTGTATAACATATTAAAATTCCAAGTTCCTATGACAACTTTTGGAATTTCTGAAAGTCTTTGAGTCTTCCTAAAAGTGGAATCCCATCAACCGATTAGTCTCAGATTTTGCATATGTATTTGGGTTGCATATATACATATTATCACAAAATTTCAAAGTTCTAGCATCATTTTGGAATTTCCTGCAAGTCTTTGAATTGTTGTAAAATAACATTGGTTCAACCAATTACCACCAAACTTTGTACATATGTTTCAACATACAAAATGCACATTCTTATAAATTTTCAACATTGTAGGTCGGAAGTGAAGCAAAAAAAATATTAACTTTCATATTTCGGTGGTGGGTCATTTACTATTGTAATTTTATTGAATAAAATCAAGCATTTTCTATCTTTTTTTTCATTTCATTCTTCGCTTGAGCCTTACCTTCCTCAATAAGTTTCTTTCTCTCACTTTCACTCAATCCTGTTTGTTTTGAATGTATATTGTCTTTGAGTTTATTATATTTGTCCAACTCATCCAACACAAGTTTAAATTCATTCTCAGATATCTGTCCGTCTGTCAAAGCCTTAGAAATCAAATCCTTTATACTATTCAACTTACTATCAGCAATAGTTTTAATCTCATAATGTTTCTGTGCTTTTGAAGTCATTTTACGCCTAATTAGTTTAACACACACACCCAAACTCCCACACACAACAGCACCAATCTCTAAAGGCAACATAATTGGAACAGTTAATCCAACACCTGCCAAAATAACACTTGTTGATATCAAACCAGTATCAACTCCATCAGTAATATTTATTCCACGTTTGTATTTTTTGTATAATGCTTTTCTCACATCTCTCTCATTAATTAACGTCTTCTCTATCTCAGATATCTTCTGTAATCTATAGTTCTGCCCATCTTCAACAGGCAATTCAGGATATAATGGTGCAGTAGGTTGTTTCATTTTTTTTTCTTAATAACACATATTTTTTTTATTCAATAAATAATTCAATTATCATCGAAGCCACAGTATTAACACATGTAGCATTATTAGTCTGACAAACAAAATCAATCGCATCACCAGCCTTAACCTTTAACGGTGTAGCAAAGTTATCGTGTTTTCTTAAAATATTATTCAATGATATATCATATCCTGCTTGTGGATTTCCATTAATTGCAATCGCCACAGACACATCGCCTTTTGTTCTTTTACTCGACAGTCCAACACCTATTATCTGGCCAGGAAAGTTCATCACATATCCAACACCTACTTCTCTACCACCATTTCCAAAGCCAAACACTTCATTCTTCTGTAAGGAACCTTTACTCTCCGCACAAATGCTTATCAATTTTCTGTCTGACATATTATCAACCTTATTATATAATAATCGATGATTGACATACATATCCCGAAATCTATCTTGAAGTCCTGTATGTCTATCATTCAATGTATTTATTTGTGTAAATGCTTGACTTCTCATATTAAATATTTCTTGTTTCAGCCCCAATGCATCTACGTGTTTTCTCTTAGCACCAAATATACTCATTTTTTTATTATAATTATATAATTTCCAAAACGCAATTAATTGGTAGATGATTAATTACCTTGTTGTTATTTTCATCCCTGATTTCTAATTTCAATTCTGCTATCGCATCATTCACCAAACACTTATATTCTGGATGCTCAAATCTCACTGTTGTTATCTCTCCAAACTCTTTATTTTCCACTGGAACAACAGCCAACACAGTACTCGGCATACCATCTAAATAATTATTTGAAGTATTAATCTGTTCCAAATGAACATACAATGATTTATAAACAGCAAAATCTACAGCTCTCTCACCATAATGAGTTTCATTAACAGCAAACTTTCGCTTATTTCCAAACCCCAACATTTGTTTTAAGCCCTTGCTTATCTTCAATTCATCCGGTGTAATTAAAGAAGCAATTCCATTTGTTTCATTTACAGATAATGTAATATTATTACTTTGAAATAAATCTGCTATTTGTTGGAAACTATAATAACCATCTATAATCTTATGAGGTCTCTCTTTAGTCTTCTGCAAATATTCATCAACAACATTAAACCATCCAACACCATATGTTATAGATTTCAAACCAATACGTTTATTCCCATCTCTGTTATCAATGTATTGTTGCAAGTTTATTGTCTTGTCAATATTCGAAATTGTATGATACATTTTTATTTTTTATATATAATCAATAATAAAAATGATACCTAAAGAATTCAAGTACAATCCCAATGCATCATATAACCCCAATACTAAATATACCGAAAAGAATATTGAACTTAAAAAACAAACGATTTATGTTAATAAAGACGACCATTTTCCAGTAACGTTTCCCGACTTATTTCAAAACTATCAAAATCCAACATTACACACCAATGAACCGTGGAATACATGGCTTCATTCATCATTTGACTGGTGGCAATGTCAATTAAATTTTGCTGTTTGGTGTGCCACTACAGGATGTGGTGTAAGTTATCAAGATCATTTGCAAAACACTTCAGGACTAACTAAAACAATATATACATTTCATGTTTATTATTGTATTGCTCGTATTTTGAAAGAACTTAAAACACCTTTACCAACAGATGAATCATTTTGTTATTACAAAAATCCATACGACAAAGCTGTCTATCAAAAGTTATGCAATGAATTCAATGTTTCACCTAATACAGATTGGAGGCAAAAATTAGAAAGTAGTTCTAAATGCAGTGGTCTAGGGAGTTACACACAATATTTTAAACCAAGTGGAAAATATAGACAAGAACATCGAAGTGAAGGTCCATTCTTTAATCCAAATGATAAAATAGAACATACAGTAGATATAAGTGACGCCTGGACAATGTTTATATTAGACAAATCAGAAGGATTAACAAAAACAGGTATTGAACGAATTAACGAAAGTATTAGAATGTTTGTATGGGCACTATTAGCAGCACAATCTCAAACACGTGTAGAAATTCTAAAAATAGGCACAGGATTTGATGCTCAGAAACAATTTCTTGCTAACATTGAAGATGCTATTAATAGTCCAGTTGATTTACCAAGTCAAATACAAAGATATCAAAACACACTCAAATATGCAAGAAGTAAAGTAGATTTTGTTTATGGTATTGGATTATATATGTCTCCCAGTGATATGGTTTTACAAGTTGGCACTATCGCTGGATATAATAATAAAATTGTAATTGCAACAGAAAATCAAACACTTGGTTTCAATAGTGATGTAAATGTTAAACCTGTTGCATCTGCTACACAACCTGCAACTATACAAGGCACACAAACAAAGAAATCTCTACCAGATTATCATCAACAAGCAGTTGATTATGCAAAGAAACACAATCTGTCAAAAAGTTGGGTTGATGGTGCTGGTACCTCCGATGCTAGAATAGCAGATTGGTTTAATCATCACAAACTTGCTAACCAATCTACTACAAAGAAATCTCTACCACAATCTCTACAAGGCACACCAACAAATAAATCTCTACCACAATCTCATCAATCTCTACCAGAAAAAAAAGAAGCCATACAACATGAAGACAACAAAACAGCATTAATAGTAGGAAGTATAGTAATTGGACTATTAATTATGTATGAAATTTATTAAGTTCTTTTTTTTCTTATAAACTCTCTCGCAGATGCATATAACAATCCAGCAACCAATACAACTAATGCCCATAAATGTTCTCCAAACCAACCAACAACTTTACCCGCAGAAGACAACAACCAAGACACAATAGAACCAATAACACCTGGTAATGCAGTAGCTACTTTTCCTGCAAGGGTAGAAAGTAATTTACCAAGATTTGATAATTGTTTCTTAACCCAATCTTTAACACCACCTTTTGGTGGAGAAGGAGGGGTTGAAGTAGTACCACCACCAGTAGGAATAACAGCTTCTACAATAACACCAATAATCATTCCAAAAGCGGTTAAAATACTAACAATTGTAATGCCTTGTTCTCTGAATAATGTTCTAATTCTTTCACCCAATGTAGTGTCTTCTTTTAATACTTTGTTTATAGTCTCTTTGATTCTATTTACCTGACTACGTAGTTTTTCTTTATTAACATTAATAACTTCCAATCTTGCACTTCTCTCACTTTCTAACTCTTTGATTCGACTACTTATCCTTTCTATTTGAAATTCATCATTGTCTGCTTTGGCTTGTTCTAATTTTGTATTTTCTTTTGCTAAGTCTTTATTTGTTTCATTCAGTTTTGCCAATTCATTTGCTATCTCTTCTTTGACTGTTGTCATTGCATTTGCTATTCCATCAATCTCTCTTTTTGTCCAATCTGTTTGTGTTCCTGCTTCACTACTAACACTTTCAATGAATGATGTCTCTAATGTTTTCACAGATGTTTCTGCATTATTTGCAGTTTCTAATAGTTCTTGTGCTTCTTGTTGTGATGATACATCATTATCAAGATTCTTGAATTTTTCTGATAATAAATCAGATTGTGTCTCTCTCAACTGGTTTTCTATTAAAGTTGTAAGCTCAGCTCTACCTTCTTTAATTCTTGTAGCAGATGGTTTAAAATCATCTACACCTAATACATTCCTAACAAAATCAACACCATATTTCCTTTGCAAAGTATTAAATGATAAAAATGTTGCTATTTCATCTGGTGCATTGGAACGATAATATGTTAATGCAATATCCTTTCCACCTTCATCTTTAACATATAACATTGGCCTTCCAAAACCATCACTCTTGAGAGACAAACCTTTGATTTTACGTTTAGGTTCTTCATTCCTTTCGTAAAATCTATCTATCATTTTTTGACCTACGCTATCAAGCAGAGTTTTCCTATCATCACCGGTTAAATCATTCGAATCAGCAAACTGACTATTTAATGTTCTCTGAAACTGCTCTTCATCTGTAAAAGATGTTTCTGCTTCTTCATCATAATCATCCCTGTCATACTCAGGATTTTCATATTCAGCCATTATTTATTTATTATTTAAAAATATTTTTTTATCTTTTAAAAAAATGTCAGCATACGGAGATAAACTAAACCCTTACAGAAAATTAAGAGAACCACGAGGTGTGAGAGGCATCCGCCAAAGTGTAGTAATAACAAATAACCCTTCAACTATTGACCAAAATCAACAATTATTAGTGAGATTTCCTAATCTAAGTAGTAATGATGTTATTGTTCCCGGAACAGTCAGATTAGCATTTGAAATTGAACTAACCTCTAAAGATGCAAATGCAACTATATTTCAAAACATAGGAAGAGCAATAATTAAGAAAACAACAATTAGAATAAGTGGAAATGAAGTTATGTCCATTGACGATAGTGACATCTATCATTGTTATATTGATTTATGGAAGACTATTACAGAACGTGTAAATATGGTATATCAAGGCGTTGGCAAAGAGAACATGTTGAGACATAGAGTGGGTGCAGGAAACGCAACAGCAGATAAAGAAGATCAAGCCATCGCAAAAGCATATGGAAACAGGTTTTGCATCCCACTTGATTTTGAATTATTGGAAACCCATATGCCATTTTATCAAGCAGGATTAGGAGATAGACTTGAATATGAACTTACATTCAATGATTATAATAAAGTAATTAAATCAGGCGATGCAACTTCAACTTATACAATCAAAAATATTTGTTTGGAATTTGATATTGTTTCTGATACTGAATTAGCAAGACAAATAAGACAGCAAGTTGATGGTAAAATGGTTATTTTGTATGACAGAATACTAAGACACAGAAAAATAACTAAAAACAAATCTGATACACTATGGAATATCAATCTAAATGTTCCTGCAAGAAGTATGAAAGGAATTCTTATGCTATTCGAAGATCCTGAAAGGGCCAGCACAGAAGAATATTATAATCCAGAAATTACAAAAGTGGAAATGACAATAGAAGGGATTCCGAATCAATTGTATAGTCAAGGAATGAAGTCCCACCAACACTGGGACGAAATAAATAAATTCTTTGCTTTGAATTCAAAAAGAAACAAAGAAACAAGTATGGTCGTTAAAGATTTATATTTTACTGATACAACAATAGAAAAATATCTAACGAACAGGTATGCTTTATGGTTGGATTTACGTTCAACTGATGATAATACACTTCATGGTTCTGGAAGAAGAATTGAAAATGCATCAGAAGGTATCACAATACAAATAACGAAAGAAGCAGGAGTAGATGAACCAATCAATCTTTATTTGTTTGTTATACAAGATGCACAAATCAACTTTGAAGATGGTAGATTTAAAGAAGTCAGTTATTAATATTTTTTTTTTACAAATAAAAATGGAGCTACCAAAATATCCTCATTGTGCTATTATATGTGGTCAAACTGGATGCGGGAAAACAGAGTTTGTCCTTGACCTTTTGGAAGAGGAATATCGTCAAGTATTTAAACATATTGTTATACTTTGCCCAACCATTCAATGGAACAAGGCTTATAAAAATCGTGAGTGGATTGGTGATGTTAGAAAGCCTAAAACAAAAAATATAACAATTGTTAATCCTATTGTTAATGGAGAAGAAAAACTACAAGAACTACTAAGAATGTTCTTTAATAAATATGCTGGTCATTCTACTCTCTACATTATTGATGATTGCAGTGCAACGAAAGAACTAACAAAGAAAAAAGATATGTTATCAGAATTAGCATTTTCTGGTAGGCATGCAGAACAATCAGTGTGGGTTATTTCGCAGAGATATAATTCTGTGTTAAAAGATTTAAGAGAACAAACAAAATGGCTATGCATGTTCTACACAAAAGATAGAGATAGTTTTGAAAATTGTTTAAGAGAGAATGATGTTATTCCTACTTTGGAAGAACGACAGAGAATAAAAGAAGAACTGAAAAAAAGAAGCATCGTAAGTTAATTTTGAAGACTGACCAGCCTACTGGTTATTGGTTGGTTGATTGATTTTTTTTTTTTTTTTTTTTTTTAGCAATGATTAAGTAATGTTTATGCAATGCTGTAGCAAATCTTAAGTAATGCTATAGCAAATCTTAAGTAATGCTTATGCAATGTAAAATAGCAATACTAAAAAACAATGCTGTTAGAAATATTATCAATCACTGCAATCTTATCAATAATCATAACAAACACTGCAATCTTATCAATAGCCGGATATGCGATGTTTTATTTTTTAAAAATAAAAAATAAATTACATAAAATAAAAATGAATGCTGAAGAATTATTACAAGACATTGAATGTGAAAGCACTTATGTAGAAAATAATGAACAAGAAACAAAACGTGAGCGATTATCAGCCATTGTTGCTGGTGGTGGTAGTAAGCAGTATCTTGGTAAAGACTTACAACTATCAGACATTGATACAATGACAGCAGAACAAATAAACAAACTTTACTGCAGATATGAAGCAAGATTGGGAGCAAGTATGACTAAGACATTTGGGTAATTCTTTCATTAGCTTATACGTGATGGGTGTATCAAAGTATTTCAATGTTGTTAATCCACCTAAACTGATACAAGACTTAGAGGAAGACCCTTTTATCAATCACGCTTTGACAAGTTCGTGTTGTGAATTGTATTATAGATATGGAATGTACCTTGCTCCATTAACTGCAATGCTAACAACAGCAAGACATATTGATTTTAATAAAAAAGAAAATATCCCCTTAGAAAAAGATAATGAGTGATAGTGAAGTTAAAACAAAAGACCCAAGACGAGTAGTTGCTGGTAAGAAAGGTGCAGAAGCAAGAAAAAGAAATGCAGAATTAAGAAGAAAGGAGACTGATACTATAAAGAAAGAAAACATGGAATTAAAATCTATAACAAAAGATGATGAAGTCGGCTCTCCAAATTCACAGAATATAAATATATACAAAAATTATATACCATTATGCATAACAGTTGGAGTTGTTGGAATAGGATTGTATATGTACAAGTCTAAACAAGTTGTACCACAACAACCTATGATGCAACAACCTGCACCTATTATACAACAAAAAGAAATTGACCCATTTGAATTTAATTAATTTAAAAAAATAATATTCTCATTAAAAAAAAATGACAACCTCAATAGACGGAAAACAAATTGCAAACATGTTATATCATGCTGGAGTGGAAACTGTATTAACTGTTGGATATTCAGAATTAGGTAGAAAACTATTGAAAAGACCAGCACCAAAAGTAGCTTTTAATATGACAGATATTGGTATGTTGTCCATTGATATATTACTTGCAATGGCAACAAAGGATATGCTTGTTAAGCAAGGTATTATTCCTGCAGATATTATGAAGTAATTTTAATATTTTTTTTTCCATTATATAAAAATGGCAAGTGCAGTAGCATTAATGGTTGGAGGAGCAATTACAAACGCCTTAGCCTTTTCAGGTAGTAATTATTTATTTTCACATATGGGTAGCAATAGTGACGAAGAGAGAAAGAGGCATGATAAAGCGATGGAACAATTAGAATCAGCAACAACTGCGTGGAATGAGAAGAGAACAGAAAGATTGGATTTTATTAATGAGCAACTGAAGAAGGAACATCATGCTGTGGATGAGTTCAGTGATGCTGACACTGCTATGAGACAGTATTACTATATTACAGGAAAACAATTGCCAGATAATTTATCCACACCATTACCACCAAAACCTACATTAAGTGATTTTTACACTCCATCAGAAGACCAGAAAAATAGAGAGATTGCATTTGTTGTTGGTGGTATGGCATTGACAGGATTTGTTGCTTGGAAGTTGATGTAGGTAAAAAAAAAATTATTTTTTGACATAATCTTTCTTTGGAAAAACTAAATCATAAGCATGATATTTATTTTTTTTATTATTCTTACATGGTTTCAAACCAAGTGGTCTTACATAAAATGGTGGTTCTTTACCTTCTATCTTCTTTGTGAGATGTGCAGGACTCCATACTTCACCATTGTCTTTGAGAGTTAAAATTACACTCACACCATTGTCTGTGTTAATTTCTCTGTAGTCGGTGATTGTATAAATGTTGTTGATTTCTAAATCAGTCCATTTCTTTGTGTCAAATTGACTTTGTTCCTTTAACAGCTCTTCAAACTCTTCTTTTGTAGGTGTATAGTCATCATCAAGCAATTGTGCTATATTTTGCGTTTGTGCGTTCTTTGACATCTTTTTATATATAAATATTTTTTCTTAAATAAAAATAAATGGAGAAGATATACTATAGTCCAAAAGGTTTCTGGAAAGGACACTCAGCTGTTGGTAAGTTAGCAAAAGAAGCAAAGGTTAGTCAGAAACAAGCATTAGAGTTCTTAAAGAAACAAGCAATTTGGCAAATATATTTACCTGCACCTAAGAGAATAATAAGACCAAAATTTGATGTGTCTGCAGAGAATGAAGTTCATCAGGCTGATTTGTTGTTTCTACCTCACGATACTATTGGTAGGAAGACATACAAGTATGCATTGACAGTGGTTGATATTGGAACAAGATATAAAGAAGCCGAACCTTTGACGTCGAAAGATAGTAAAGAAGTTGCAAATGCTTTTGAGAAGATTTATAAAAGACATTTGAAGTATCCTAAACTATTGCAAGTTGATCCTGGTAGAGAATTTATGAGTTCCGTTTCAACTTTGATGGAAAAGCATAATACCAAAATAAGAAGAGGTAGAAAAGAAATACACAGAGACCAAGGAATAGTAGAAAGATTTAATAGAACCTTAGCAGAAAGATTGTTTGGTTATCAGTATGCTAAAGAGATTGATACTAAAAAAAGAAACAGAGAATGGGTTAAGAGATTATCTGATGTTATTAAAGCATTAAATAAGGAGACGAAAAAACGTCCTCCAATTATAACAAGAAAAGTTGATGCTGAAATGTGTCCTTATGTAAATGTTAGATATTTGTATCAACCTGGAGAATTAGAAGGTGGTGGAAAGAGAAGGGCTACTGACCCAGTATGGTCTGTTGATATTCATAAGATTGACTATCATATTATAACGCAGGGAATAAGAGTTTATTATTTGAAATCTCCTGCACCTAAGAGAGGGTTTGTCAAAGAGGAATTACTTATTGTTCCGGCTGATACCCATACGCGTATGTGGTAATGCCATCGTCAGTTATGTATCTTTTTGTGTCTAAAGGAGAAAGTGTAGTCTTATTTACTTTTAATCCATATATGTTGTGATGCATTGAGCGTAGCATGTTCATTGAGTGTGTGTATTTCTTTTTGTTGAATAATGCATCTCTGTAGTTTTCAAAATTGATTTGTTTTTTGATTACATATTTTTTTGTTCCTTTCGCTTTTTTGATGACTTGTTCATCTGCTCTTAATACTGAATATAGTTTAGGACGAAGACCAATATATTCTGATATTGGAACACCAGCACATTCATCCTTCATCTTACCTATGACCTTCTTGTTTGTTTCATCGTATAGTGGATGTTCTTTTGGATAATCAGAGAAATCGTATTCATCTTTCATTTCAGACATATCTTTGTAAGCATCTTTGGTTTTGATATCTACTAATAAACTGTCTGTGTCGGTGTATAACAAGGTGCAGTTATTACCATACTTCTTTTTCAATGTATTATAATACCAATCATACATAAGATGTTTTGATAAATCTAAAACACAGAAGCCAACATATATTGGTTTATTGAGAGTTAATCTTGTTTTATTCACTTGAATGGCAGATAACTCATTAGAGAACTTTATTCTACGATTGAAGTTTGGTTTGGCTATTATCTTGCGGATTTTTTCATTTTCACTGCCATCTGTTTTGACTAATTTAATATCAACTCTTTTACGTATGTTTTCCATTGTTTTGCCAAATACTGAGTTGTTCATAAGTTTAAAGAAATCTTTTTCAAATGTAGTCTTTGCTTTTTTACGTAATTCTGTATTCAGACGTATGTAAGGTTCCATCCAAGGTTTCTCATCAAATTCTAATAGTCTGTGTATTTTTGTTATTTTCATACCAAGTTGTTTGTATAGTCTTAAGTATTTGTAATGTACTACATATTTCTTCTTATCCATTAGATTGGGGACAAGTTTTTCTGTTTTTAACATACTATTTTCAATTAGTTCATTTTGATAGTCGGATAACCATTCTTTTTTAATTGCTAATTTTTCAGGTGCAAGTGGATAGTCATTATGTAGTTTATGTAAATGTTTTGGGTATTCTAAATCTACTTCATATATTCTTCCTCTACCTTTTTGTAATTTTGGAAGTTTTCCATCTATTAAATCTTTATTAGTTATCCATTTGAAACCACCAAATGGAAGTGGTTGGCTCATTGAATGACCATATAAATTATTTTCATCTAAATACATTATGTAATTGTCTTCTTCATTTGGATTATAATCTGCTACATATTTATTGTTTGCTTTTGCGTGTCTTTTAGAAACCATACTTATTCCACCTCTCATTCCTTTTTCAATGAAAAGATGCATATCCAAATCTGATAGAAGTTGTAATTCTATTTCTGTGTATTTTAGAAGAGCATCCCAAGATAGACCAGGTGCAGTGTAGTAATGTAGAGGGTCAAGTTTATAGTTATTCATACAGGTTTCTCTAAACTTTTGAAAAACATCTGCAAGTAAGAGAACATCTGTTTTGAGATATAAATCATGATAATCACCAAGTGTTTTACAGTTAAATTGTTTCCATACTTTTTGAGCGTGTTCATAGTCTTTTTGTTTGATACTTTCATCTGTAAGACTGCTGTAGAATTTGTCTATGGGTGGTAGTTGTGTTTCATCAAATCTATCAAAACTATCAATGTATTCATATGGATAGATACCTTTACGAGCAAGAAGATGTGAGTTAGTTGTATGTTTTACAGTTAATGGTAAGTCTGATTTGTTGAGTTTTTTATATCTTGTATTGTGACATTTTTTACATTTTGCTGTTAATAACCAATTTTCATTGATGTTTATTTCTTCTGTACCTTTACATTTTTCACATTCTGTCTTTACACCAATTGCTCCATCTACCAACTTTTCAAGAGAGGAAGCCATAAATTGAAAACTGTCTAAGAATTTCAGTTGTCCAATACTGAATGAGATGAATTTCTCTGAATTATTTGCAATACAAGTAATGTTTCCACTTGCTTTGTGTATTTTCTGCATTATTAGATGGCTATCATAACCTTTTAAGTTGTGGAAGATAACTGGAATTTTGGTTTTATTTGGTTTGATTGCAAGTTTGAGATTACAGGATTTGTGTGCTGGTCCTCTGTATTCTCCAGTGAAATGACAGTGGTCTTTTACTTTTGGATTCTTTTCATTATTAATTTCTTTTTCACATATCCAACAATGGGTAGCATTTTCATAATCTTGTATGTTCTGTTCTGTTGGCATTATTAATGGTTTAGGATGTCTAAAGATGTTGTTGATGTTATTCACTTCACATTTTAAATGATTTAGAAAAACCTCTGCAACATCTTCACCTCTGTATATTACTGGTTTGTCTGCTTTACCATCATATCTAACAACTTGATATCCAAATCCACACGCTTCGTGTTCGCTTGTTATTTCTGATTTATCTCCTTTTTGTTGTGATTTGGGTTTGATTTGTGCTTCAAAGTCAGCATAGATAACATATGGAACGGGCATTTGATTTTGATGGTTTTTAAACTTGATAAGACCTTTTGATGGTATTTCTATTCGTATTGGAGATTTATTTATGCCTTCACAGTCTTCTTTGTGTTTGATTAGTAGGTCTTCTCTTGTAAAACCATAAAGACATCTATCACAGAAATGTGTTTTATGTTTGTGTTTATTGTTCTGATTGTAAAGTAATCTATTAAGGTTTTTAATAAAACAGTAGTGATATTTTGTTTTTGACTCATCAGGAGGATAGTCATCAGGATTATAATCTTCATCTATCATTTCTTCTTCACTATCATCAATTTCCTCTTCAACATGTTCAGTTATCAAAAGCAGATTAATTCGTTCTTTATCATTTGGTTGATTTGAAATATGATATGGAAATATAGTAAGTTTCTCTGTCTTTTTTGTTAATGTGTATCCATAAACATTGATTGCTATATTATTTTGTTTCTCAACTTTTGGTATTTGTGAGATTGGTGTGGGAAAGTCTATTCCTTCCATATTTAATGTGCCTAAATATTTACGATAACTTGATAACTTACTTGGATTGTTTTTGTTTGGGTATTTAGAAGCAAGTATATGCCATTCTAAACATCTATCATCATCATTTGATAAATTAATTATTGCTTTTTTATTTGCTATTGCACTTGGAAGAGAAATATACGAAGAACCTTTGAGTGGTTCATATTTTGCTATATTAAGATAAAGTTTGATACAATGGTCAATTTCTAAACCCGTTGCGGTATTTGTGAATTTTTCAATCCATGTTTGTATATAAGTTGTTTGTTTGTTATAGTTTTCATCTAAATTATTTCCATCAAGAACTGCACATTGTTCTCCGTGTGATGCACCGGTAACTTCTTTTCTTTCACCATTAAGTTCATCTTTAAAAAACTTTATAGATAACCCAATTGAAAATTTAATACCATTGTATTCTTTAATGTTTTCATTAATTTTATCTATAATGACAGATTTTTTATCATTAAACAAAATATTTGGGTCTTTATATTTATGAGCATCTATTTCATACGCTTTGAAGTAATTGCATAATGGTTTATCAACCAGTTTCAGAACATTTTTCTCTTTAGTATCTTCATCATTAATTTTTTCACTTTTTTTAACAGCATTTTGTTGCTGTCGTTTTCTTATCTTTTTATCTCTACGTCTTTTACGCAGATTTTCCAATGTAGAAGTTTGTTGTAGTGCATCACTCTTCTGTTTCTCAATATCTAAGGATTTAAGACCCTTGTCTAAAGCCTCATCACTAATTCTTCCTTCACTATGCAATTGTATTAGTCTCTCTACAGAACTCATTTTTTTGTTTTCTTTTAAACTATAAAAAAATTTTTTTAAATATAATAATAAAAATGGATATAGAAAAAGCAAAGATGCAAAATATATGTGCTATGTTGCCGTTAGGTTCAAATAAACCATGTAAAAACAAATCAGTAAAGCATTCTATATACTGCAAGGCTCATAATTTTATTATAAAACATAACAAAAGTAAAGTAGTGAAATGTTTACAATGTGGTAAAGGTACTACAGCAAAATATCAAATCTGTGATAAGTGTGGTGGAAAGAATTTTAGAGAAAAACAGAGATATTTTAACTCTATAAAACCTTTTAAGCAGGAAATTGCAAGATTGAGTATGATAGAGTGTTGAGGATGATTCAGGACTGAAAGAGAACATACATTCAAAACATTCAAAACTGAGTGAAAGTGAGAGAAAGAAACTTATTGAGGAAGGTAAGGCTCAAGCGAAGAATGAAATGAAAAAAAAAGATAGAAAATGCTTGATTTTATTCAATAAAATTACAATAGTAAATGACCCACCACCGAAATATGAAAGTTAATATTTTTTTTGCTTCACTTCCGACCTACAATGTTGAAAATTTATAAGAATGTGCATTTTGTATGTTGAAACATATGTACAAAGTTTGGTGGTAATTGGTTGAACCAATGTTATTTTACAACAATTCAAAGACTTGCAGGAAATTCCAAAATGATGCTAGAACTTTGAAATTTTGTGATAATATGTATATATGCAACCCAAATACATATGCAAAATCTGAGACTAATCGGTTGATGGGATTCCACTTTTAGGAAGACTCAAAGACTTTCAGAAATTCCAAAAGTTGTCATAGGAACTTGGAATTTTAATATGTTATACAGCCTTAAAGTCTTGTTATATGTGCAAAATATGGTGGTCATTGGATTATGTAAAGGCACTTTCAGGAGGGGTTAAAGTTTTTGCCCCAAAGTGGAATTTTCAAAATTCTTTTTAATATGTTTCTATATAGTGTCTATCCGCGACTTTTATCGGAGCAGATTTTGGATATTACTTTTAATTATTTGTTGTTCTCTACGAGTTGCTTAGTAACCTTTCTTAATTAAACCGATTACAGTGTTATCAGGATTTTTTTGTATTTTTTCTTTTTTTTTAACCCATTTTTATCGCTTAGAAACGCTTTTTATTGAAACCGATTACGCTGTCATCATTTTTATTCAATGTTCCATTATAAAAAGATTTTTATGTCATTACCGGGATTCGAACTCATGCCCCACCATTTACAGTCCAAACCATCTAGACCACTCGGCTATCACGGCTTGTACTAGAATAGTAAGAAATTGAACGTAAATAAATGACTAGTTTTTTGTCCAGTGAATGGTTTTCTAAATACTGAAATAGTCCGTAGGTGATTTCCCTTTTGGACTTTGATGTCCAACTATCAGTGTGGTAAAGATAAATTGACATGTAATAGTCGGTTTATCTGTCTGCTCAAAATACTGCGGTAAAATATATATGTGGTAAGATGTGTTTATATATAGATAGTGCTGGTTGAAGAGGTGATTTGTGAGGGTTTTTAACAGATTACCTCAAAACCGGCACTATATATATATATACTGGCGTTTCAGATCCCTACTGTAAGAACCGACATCTATAAAGAATCGTTGTTCCCATGAACCACAAGAAGCTGGAATGCCCTTCCCGATTCGATCATATCCACTGCTGAAGGTGCAAAGGATAGTGTAGCTAATTTTGTCTCTTTGTTGAGAGTTAGTGACAAACTTCCCACACCACAGGTCCTGGGGTATGAATGTGATTTGAAGTAACAATTCTGATTCTGATCAGAGACACCATAGGGAAAGAAACATGAACATGAAATAACTAAACCCTAATGGAAACATCACTAGCGGAAAGCCAAAAGGACAGTTACTTTCCACAAAATGACCAAATGGTTATCCAAAATAAAACGATATAAGCAATGCACACATGTAGACGACTATAACAAAAATAGCCTTATTTTAAAGCTCGTTTTGTATCTGTTTTGAAGCCTCGAGTGGCCGTGACACTTAACGAGACTGCATACAAACAAAACCTCGATGAAAACAGTGACCTGAAACATGCCTTAATTTCATATTTTTTACAAGGTAGCATGGGCTTCATACTCTTCTTATACAAACGGGTAATTATGATACAAAAAGTATTTATCCTTTGGCACATGGGTTCCCTGAAACCTCCGGGCTTCTCCAGACTTTCGGATGAGTCTTTAAACCCAGGTCCCGTCTCTGTATGACCTTCGCTGTTGGTGGGACGTAAAACTCAAACACTCACTCACTCTTCCCTTAAACCTCATTCCGTAACAAGTCTTACAGAACAATTATAGTATGCTGTAATTTGGATAGAAGAACTTGAGATGCCGACTGAATGCCGGCCGAATGACAGATAACATTACAATATATCAAAAATGAAAAATATTTAATATATTGCATATATCATCTGGTAATTCTGTCAATACTTGCTCCACAAGCTAACGCTTAAAAATGATATTTCGTTTATACTAGAACTATTTTCCATACACAGTTATAGCATGACCATTAAGAAAACACGCCGACACAAATACATTGTAACCTTTATCGCCGAAAAAAATAAGATTTTAAGATGAAGAATATGATATTTTTCTTATTTCTGCGCAAAATATAGATTGTGGGCACTCGTTAGAGGCGGTTCTAACGAGTACCCACAATCTATATGTTAGAGCAGAAATAAGAAAAATAAGATTTACCCCTGTAAACTCCAGCTTTACTATATAAAAGTGGGGCCCAAGGGGATCAATACTATATAGGCGTGTTTTCGTATTGGTTGAGACCAAAAATCTTAAAACATGAAATTTTCAAAAAGAAAAAGTAGTTACATTTAAAAAAAAAATGATATTTTTGTCGGCGTCCCAAAACTGAATGAAACGTATAACTCGTTACCTTGAAAACTCCGTGCACGATACCCGCTACACCTAGCGGAGACTACATACAGTTCAAAGGAAACAAATTTTCAAGGAAATCCGTGATTTTACACTGGGATTGAAATTTTTATGTTCTGACCTGGTGTTTCGACCCAAAATCGAATATAATCGCGTGTTTGGTAAATGCACTGGTTGATTACGACCTCGTATGCGCCGTCGTTTAGGTTGACGTCATAGCACTTTATGTGACTTCACGAAACATTCCTGTAGTGTCATTACAATATGGCGGACGTCCGTAACCGAAGTGACTGCAGATAAAAAAAAAATCCGCACTAAGAAATGAGAGGTATGCATGAAAAAGAATCCTATATGGATGTGACCGTCCCTCGGGATCACTGTCCGGCATCACTCGGCAAGCCTAGCCTCGTGATGCCGGACAGTGTCCGTCGGGACGGATTTTTCCATCCACCCCTCACATCCGTATAAGATTCTTATAGTCTTATAATTCATACTTCAAATGAAGAAAATTAAATGTATATACATTTGGGATCTCATCTGTACCACAAAAGATACCGGTAGATTTTCCACCCAATGATCCAGTGATTTCCTGCTAATTAGACGAGGTTTCAATTCCCTAAAATGAAAGATTCGGCAAGAGTATCATCTAGAAAGATTAATATGAAAAAGCTGGAAAACCGTCTTATTCTTTACAATGGATTTTCCATCTTAATCTGTATATTATGAGTTAGATAGTTTTCGATCTTGCATCTTCTCGAGAAATGTTGGCAGACTGAACCTGTTCGATTATACAATATACATTAATAGCCGGTAAAGCACGATGCATGTTGTTCGGCAAATTACACAGCGGAGCGATACATGAACATGGGTGCAAAATGAAGACAAAACTCACCCTGCACATCACAGCCTCTTATGCTCATTTGACCCAAAAGTTCTTCATAAAACTCCTAGTGAAGAGTCAGATCAGACTGCGCATGCGCATGCGCAGTCTTATCTGCTTCTTCACTTGGCACAGGTTACAAAATATATTTTCACATGGCTGGGTACATGTAATCTTTATTGGATCACCTGGATTTTCGGAAGATAAGCAAACGAATGAAGATGAATAATACCTTTGATTATTGGCATTAAGTTAAGATATCATGATCATTTCAAACACAGCGGAAAATCTGGTTTGCGGAGGAATCAGAAAAAGGGTGCGTGCTTGCTTATAAACAACAGCAAACTGAATACAGTAGAACTTGGATGGCTCGAACACCGATGGTTCGTTCACCATGGCTGAGTCGAACCCGTTCTTGAGTCCCTAGGGAATTTCTGGACATAAGAAATAGGGAGGGTAAAAAATAGGATATTTTCGTCTTTTTGCTTGCAAATGTATGCTGTGTGTACTCATTAGAATTGCCTCCATGAGGCGATTCTAATGAGTACACACAGCATACATTTTTTCATTGTAGAACACAGAAAAAGATTTCCTAAAGTATGTCGTTAAGACTCCTGGCATTAGCCCTCAGTGGCTCGAACTACCCCTGTCTCGAACAGATTTTCATGGTTCCAAAGGTGTTCGAGCCATTGAAGTTCGACTGTAATTATGCTAGGCAGTAATGGGGCTTTTCGGATCTAGGACGTTTCGGATAGTGTCGTTCCTGTCCCAGACCAATTAGTCACCGGGCTATTGCGGGCTGCATTTCTCTAATGGTAACACATTTTGCATAAAATAAATTCGAATACAGTTTTGTTGTTACGCGCTTATAAAATAGGGAACCGGTCCGGCTGGCAAACCGAACAAACAAAGCCTGCTCAACATGTAATGATCCATTGTGGAAGTCAATGTTTTGGTTTGTATTGTTCCTAGTAATATTTTAGTGGCGATATACATACAGTTTTCATGCGAACGCTTACCTTCCTCGTGAGGATTTCGAACGTTTCGCCATTTGGAATTTGGAATATAAACAAACCATGTTCTCCGGATTCACACAGAAATCAAGGCATGAGTCCTTGTTTTAACAGGCACTAAGGGCCATGTGATGCGTATCTGATGTATGCTCGTGTTCTAGAAATTCAATCACGAAGAAAACGACTTGAGGGTAAAGTATTATATGAATTACAATTAGCCATTAAAGCCGGGGGTCGGCAACATTCTTTCGTAGAGATTGATCATGAATTTTTTTCCACGGCCATTCTCTCCCTTCCGCTGATTCAAGAAGGGCATTGTCAGTTTCTGACGAAAGAATGTGCACTGTACTGGTTAACCGCCTACGCATAAGCCTGCCCAGGAAAAGTGTGGACAGGTAAACTGGTGTGCCCAAAATGACCTAAATAGTGTTGACTGGGCCGTTAAACTCCAATACAAAACTAACGGAAAACGATTAGCAATTAAAGCCTTACATGCATACAGTCATACAGTCTAGAGGCGACGTTTGATCAGTCTTTAACGTTTACTCCATTCTTACCTGGAAACCCATTAAAGGGGCATCAGCAAACAGCACAGACACGGAATAGCGAAGATCAAGGAGAAGGGAAAATAAAAAAGACCCGACACCCCTTAAATGACAAATATATTTGTCCAACATATGACAACAGAGTATATGGGCCCCGTCAAGCGATTTTGGTACTTATCGCCTATGCGAGCAGCGAAGGTTCAGGCGAGCCTGCGCATCCGCGCAGCCTCGCCAGAACCTTTGCTGCTCGCTCTTACAAGCAGTGAATCAAGAGGAACCTTCAGACAGAAAGCCATATCCCTGGCCCCTCTGAATGGCTGGATAAGCGCAGTTAAAATTTGTCATGACGGAATGCTCGAAGACACAAATTCGCTTGGCGGGGCTCATAATTATTATATTGGGTTAAACTAGTTAAAGTCCGAGAATCATAAAAAATAACAAATGCTGACAGCCCCAAAATTGGAAATAGATTTGTCGAAAGCTTCCATTGTAAGTCACATATGCATGTATGTATTAAGAAGTGGATAAAGGTGGGCGGACGACATGGATGGACCGTTTGTTTGGCTACTTAACTAAGTTAAATTTAGAACCCAACAGCTTTTTAAAAGCATAAAAAAATCTAACATTTTGGCTAAAAATATCAATATCTATAAATAGATCTACTTTCATTTTCTTTTGACAAAACCTCCAGATTTGACGTCATTATTTCTCGACTGACGTGTTCCTGACGAAATACAGCGTGCACTATAATGTCATTAAAGAAGCATGCTCCTCTTTCATAAATGAGCCTGCGCATGCCAAAATCCACAAATGGGAAAGATTTTACGGAGCACTAAAAATGAAAAGTTACAGCTAAAAAATTCTATAAATTTTCATATTTCTGCCCAAGAAAATATTGTGGGTACTCATTAGAACCGCCTCAACAGGCTGGTTCTAACGAATACCCACAATCTATGCATTTGGGCAGGAACAAGATCTGGATCTACACTGTTTTCAAAGATAGGGATTGTCGTGAATGGCAGGATAAGAGTTAACCAGGTTTTCCGACGGAAAACTCAGGTTTTTGAAATGATGTACGTCGGCGGGCGGGAGTCAACATTACGTTTCCGGAGCATAACTCCGCAACCGTTTGAAATTTTTAAGGTCACAGGCTGCTGCAAACTTTCAGTTTTATTGCCAAAAACTTACATTTTGGTGAACTTAACCTAGTTATTAAAGTCAAGGATATGTCTATGGTGGGGGACATTGTTTTCGTATCATCACGTTAACAGGTACAGGTAAACAAACTAGGTGTGGCAGTGACGTCAAATCAATAACAAAGCTAAAAATGGAAAGGATTTTCCAGTATAAATTTGCGCTTGGGTTTATATCGCATGAACAGGTCACGCCTGCTGATTATACGGTCCGAGTTCGAATCTCACTTATTGCGGTTTGATTGTTTTACCTTTTTGAAGTAAATTAAATGTTCATTGTTTCATATTTTTATATTTTACTTGTTTAAAATCTATAGTAAATTTTGTATATATATATATATATATATATTTCTATTTCACTTTCTTCATCTTTATTTCTCATAAACAAGTTTTATGCAGTCAAGTGTTATGTGCTTGAAAATGAATTGTACACGTCGTAATTATCCACTTTTAAAATGCCAGACGGGTAAAGCAGATTTCACATGGCGTGTATGTGTGTGTGTGTGTGTGTATTACGAGGAACAAAATAAATAAAAAAGTTTTTCGACACGTGGGTTTCGAACCAGCCACTTCTTGGTCTGTAAAACAACCCCTCTGCTCTTTCAGCCACGAAATCCACAAAGCTTTGGCGGTATGTAAATTAGTCCTAGGTTTCACGTAAAAGCCATATCATATGAATATTCGAGTAAACTAATTATGACGTAACTGCCAGGAATTCCATGTCGGACTATATGTGTAATAATGAAAACCCTCGACATTTCTAGTTCACGTGGTATCATTACGAAAACACGCCCATACAAATACATTGCCACCTTTATCGCCGAATAAATGAAAATTTAATGATGAAAAATTGTGATATTTTCCTTATTTCTGCTCAAAATATAGATTGTGGGCACTCGTTAGAACCGCCTCATCGAGGCGGTTCTAACGAGTACCCACAATCTATATTTTAGAGCAAAAATTAGGAAAATAAGGTTTACCCCTGGAAACCCCAGTTTTTGCCGTTTAAAAGTGGGGGTAAAACATTGGCGTGTTTTCGTGATGAATGATTGCAGCAGAAGAAATATCGCAATTTTTCATCAGAAAAAAAATCAGAAAAAAAAGCATTAGGTCACATGGGCGTGTTTTTTTTTTTTTTTTTGTTTGTTTTGTTTTGTTTTCAACTAGGTTGAATATGAAACAAAAAGAATGAACTGGTAAATGAAAGATATACAGTGAAATTCCACTATTAAGACCACCTAAAATTAAGACTAATTCTGCTATAAAAAGCTTATTTAGAAGGGTGCAGTTATTCTTTCTTCTTGTTTTCTGCACGCAATGTCCTCTGGTCAGAGACCACCTTTGGGACTGTTCAAACGTGGTCTTAAAGACCACGTTTGAACAGTACCAAAGGTGGTCTTAATATAGGAATTTTATTGTACTCTAACATACATAAGGCGACATTAAGTAAGCAGTTTTCTTTCGTGATTATGTGTTGGCTCTGAAAAGAACCGTTTTTGACAGAAACATCGGATACGTCTTCAACAGTACTCAAGACCATCATCATCATCAGTGTCTACGTCATCTAAGCTGGTTCCATGCATCAGCACAGATAATTCAGCATCACTTGAATCATCATCGCTGACCTCAGTGGCTATAACGAGTTGCTGGAGCTGTGTTATGACGGTAGCTTTGACGGCGGCAAACTCGTAGAACATGTTGCGTACACCTTCCATGACGGAGATTCTCAGACGTAACTGGTCACGTAACGTCTTGTTGCCGGTACTTTCAGCCATGTTGTTACGTTTTGTCATATGCTCCACTTCTTTGTTGAGAACCAAAACTTGTTCACACGCTCGACGGAAGTGATGCTCGGCGACGTCCAAGTCTTCTCGGATAGCAGAATTCATGTTGATAGACATTTTGATCGTTTAGAACTTTCAGAAAAATATCTGTGGTCAAAAAATTTGTTGTTGTTGTTTTCCAGTTTCCCCGTGTCGCGGGTCGTCAGCTGGTGGGGTCCCAGGGAACGAATCCATGCTGGCACTACACCGTAGCCGTTCGGTGGTACCCCTATTCCCCGTTGCCGGTGAACAGGGAGACCATCGCTCGGCTCCAGCCCCGTCCGTTCATGTTTGTCGTCTCACGTCTCAGGTGTCTCTGAGCCCACGGGCATCCCCTTGCCCTGTAGCCAATCGCCGAGCTCCGTCTTGAGAGGTTTGTGAAACGGTGCCGTGACCTTTCCAGGTCTCGGTGGGGCTTATATTTTGTCTTCCCGTTTGCTTCAGGAGTGCATGTGTCCTGTCGCTAAAGGGCATCTTTAAATGTAGGAGTTTCTGGGCTAGGCGTGCTTCATATTTCAAGGGCTGTGGATATGTTGCACAGTTCCAATGTGAGCCTTTGTTTTTGTGCAACATAGTTGTAGTAATTTGGAACTCCATTCTAAAGGTTTGGCTACGTGATTGCACTGCGTTTAAGTTATAGCAGTGCTGTGCCTTGGGTTTTTGCGGTTTGCCGCAAAGGGGTGTGGGTTGTTTTGTGTAAGAGGGTAGGCTCCGAGTTTGACCTTATCATAAAGGGGATCGTTTAGCAGTTAATTATGTTTGAAAGTTTCATTGCAATTTGGAAGACGTTTCTAAAGATTGCTATACACGTTTCCATGCTACGTGTTATGCACCTTATATCCAATCAGGGGATTCGAGACAAAGTTTTTAGCCATTTTGTGGTGCTTATTTGCATAACAAAATTGTAGAGTCCATCCATTTCTTTCTTCTAGCTTGTAGCTTCAGTCGCATCTACACCCTCACGCCAGCACCATGTCTATGGATGTCGTCTACGCTTTTTGTATCAATTTTGATATTGGTATTTTTTTTTTTTTATTTTTTTTTTTTGATTTTTGCATATTTTTGTAACGTATGTACATTTTTACATTATTTGGTCTGTGCCCCCAGCTTATTGAGTATATATGTGGGCGGATGTGCTCGCCCCGCCACGGACCTGTCATGTTTGTTTTTCTTGTGCTTTAAAGATGGTGTTGTCCGTTTTGGGGCAAGCCCATCCGCTCTCTATTGCTGGGTAGGACAGTTTTTGTACCTGCAAGGTTGTGCTTGTAGATTATATTTTGTGATTATTGTTTATTCTGTACATACAACATATAGTATAGTATGATGGCCTCCGCCGTCTCGGGCCCAAGTTTGTGTTTATTTTAGTTAGTGGGTGACCTCTATCGCGGAGGATGTGGAAGTAGGTCAATCCCCTTTCTGCATTTTTTTGTTAAAGTTAGGAAAATGTGGTGCCCCTAGCTAGGCCTCCTCCACGTAGGATGTCATATTCTGTGGGGCCGTAAGTGGGTCATTCTGAGTCGCCATGTTTACATGTCATTATCGCAACCTACGTGAAGGAAGGCACCATAGGAGGAATTGTATTCCTACCTAGTCGTTTGAGGGCCCGAGATATCGTGTGCCGATCTCGTTAGCAATGTAGTTAGTACAAATTCATATAATCATGTAGGTCGCATACAAGCGTCCGCCAGCGCATGTGCGCAGTCGAGCACTCCTATGCGATCTTGTTTTTATGTGTCATATTTACAGTTAACAATGTTTGAAATCGCTTTTTGGGAAAAAACTCTTCTTCTTCTTCTTCTATCTCCAGGTTTTTGATCTCTCTTTTCCTATACTATCCTCTCTACGGGATTCCTACTCTACAAATATTCTACAACTATCGCTATATCTACCTAATTGAGCATTGCGTGGGTGGATGTGTGTTGTTTTAGTTTTGCGTGGGTGGTTGTGTGTTGATGCCCTCCTTCAGGGTCGCGCTTAGTCATGCCCTAGTTAGTTAGTTAATTTCCCTTATCTGTATAAATATTTGGCCGTCTTGACCGTCCGTTTTAATTACGGTCATGGCGCGATTTGCTGTCTTTGATGATACTTATGTTAAACGACAAGGGCAGTACCGAGGGCTGTTTGATGTACCAGGCGAGGTTCGGTTTTTCGGCCGTGGTGGTATGCGCGTGGCGAGCTATGATGTTGACTTGTGGGACAGCGGTTCATATTTTCCGAGGGCAAAATTGGGACAGCGATGGTCGTCTCCACAGGCACTATTATAGGGACCGTATTCATTTGTCAAGGGAGGGACAGAAGCAATACCATGTGTGCTTAGAAAGGGCCTTCCTGCGATTTTTCTGCTGGTCGGGTGTTTATAAAATGTCCTTTTGTGGGCCCCCAGATCATTCCGTTTGGGTAACCTTATAATGTACATCCTTTATTCGAAAGCGAAATTTGCGAAAAAAAAAAAAAAGAAAGAAAAAAAAAAGAGAAAAACAAAGAGATGTGATAAGGCCTATTGTTTCTTATTTCTGTCCCACTCATCTATGTGCATTCCTGAAGGAGAGCCTTTTTGTTTGCTAGTGTGTTTGTGTGCCGTTCTCCTTTGGGTTGTGTGGTTCTCGATCAGCCAGGATTTTGACGCAACGCTGCTCAGTGCCAAAGTCCTAAGACCGCAAACCCCAGCGTTACATCTCGTCCTGATTTCCCGTTTGCCTCACCCCCTCCGGAGATGCCGGGCGATGGATTTTCCTTGTGGTGGATCCATGCCCAGTCCCGGCGTGTTCTCTGGTGATCCTTTTTTGGGCAGTGTGGCTCCCGATCAGCTAGGATTTTGGTGCAGCGCTCATAAGTGCAAAGCCAGTAGGCCGCAACCACAACGCTACATCTCGTCTTAGCCTCTCGCTTGCCATACCCCTTTGGAGGGTGGGTCGGGGCCATGGATTTTCCTTGTGGTAGGTCCATGCCCCGTTCTGTTATGGTCTTCTCACAGTGATCCAGGGATCGCTGTCACCGTTAGGCACTCCTTAGTGCAAAGCCGAGGCCGCAAACCACAGTGCCCACCGTTGACTTTGTTCCCCTTTTCGCCGTGAGACGGCCGCCCTTTGATCACTACGCTCCTTTTTGGTTGGTTGCGTCTTAGGTGCGGTTAAATCATTTATTGTTTCTGAAATCGGGTCTCTAACGGTTTGGGTTTCAGGCATGTTTGTGTGTAACCTCGTACGGGGTGTGTCTCTCGTAACAGTGCAATAAATTTAGTCTGCGCCCTTAGCTTTCCCCTATATTTTGTCCAGGTAGTTTGTTTTCTCAAAGAATTTGAAAACCGCGTCCCTCATTTCCTGTGACATTAGATTGAGCAAAGAAATCGCGTTTATCTCCCCTTGGTATCCTAGTGCTGTCAGTTCTCCCTTTAGTTCCCTTCTAGCGGGGCCGTGTGCGGGGCACTCTGCGAGGTAGTGTTGAACACTCTCAACCCCGCCACAGTGCCCGCATAATGGATCGGCCGCGTTATAGAAGATGTTGTGTGCATTTAGTCCGTTGACCCCAAGTCTTAGTCGTGTATATATGCGATCGAGCTTTCGGCTGTCGCTGTATTGAACTATTTTCGGGGTCAAGGACTGGCAGATCGAGTGTCTGAAGCCGTGTTGTCCCTGCCATATGCGCGCCCATTCCTTTTTGATGCTGGCCTTAATGATTGTGTAGACTTCTTGTGGGGTGGGGAGGTAGTCAAGTTCCTTCCCCCGGGTCAGAGCTTCTTTGGCCAGCGTGTCTGCGCGCTCATTCCCCTGCACGTTGCAGTGGGAGGGGATCCAATCTATGTTCAGGGTGATGCCTTGTTTCAGTATTTTGTGTATTAGGATATGAATGTCCTGCAGTATATCCGGTCTTGTAGTGCTGTTTCCAGAGTTTATGCTTTGTACTGAGCTTAATGAGTCCGTTAGTATAACAACACTATCGGGTTTTTCTTCCTGTATCCATTCCAAGGCTTTCTGTATGGCTATAAGTTCTGCAGAGTAGACTGTGAGGTGCTGGTTAAGTTTGAATTTTTGGTCGAAATTTAATTCTGGTATTGTGAAAGCGCATCCTGTTTCTTTTTTGTCAGCATCTTTGCTTCCATCAGTGAAAATTTTAAGCGCTTGCTTATAGTTTTCACTGATGTGTGATTCTGCGATCTCATTGCATTTTTTCTGTGTTGTTTCAGTTTTCTTTATGACACCCGTTAGTGTTGTTTTTGCGCGTAGGCTTCTTAAATTAAAAACTTCCGGATATGTTTTTTCCGCTGTTTTGACCTGTTCGAGGTCATGGTTTTTAATTAGGTCCTGGACTTTGATAATATAGGGGATCTTTCCTCTTAACCTATCTCTGTTAACATGATTGGGCGTGTCGGCGATCATTTCGTTTATGGGGAGACTTTCCCTAAGACTGCTTGAGCGGGCCCAGTACTTGAGCTGCAGTTCATCCCTCCGCAGGTGCAGGGGCATGACGCTGCATTCAATCTCCAGGTCCAGGTTCCGCGTTCCCCTGTATGCCCCAGTAGCGATTCTGAGGGCTGCGGCCTGTATGCTATCTAGTTTTTTCAGGTGTGATGGCGCCGCAGACGCGTATGCTTGGCAGCCATAATCAATTTTGCTTCTTATGAGTGCTGTGTACATTTTGATCAGGGTTTTCTTGTCTGCTCCAAAGTTTGCCCCCGAGACCGCCCTGAGCACATTTAGGTCCCGCTGGGACCTGGACACCAGATTTTCAATGTGCAGTCTCCATGTTAGATTGCTATCAAAGTACATGCCCAGGAATCTGGCATGACTGGCGTACTTTATTTCCTGCCCGTCATACGCAAGCCTGGGCATGCCCTTTGTGTCTGCGAAATTTCTATTGAAAACCACCACTGTTGTTTTTTCAGTTGATAATTTGAAACCCCAGTTTGTAGCCCAATCACGTATGGCATGTAGCGCTTTTGGTAGTGCAGGAATGGCACTTTTTGGTTTTTTCGCGGTTTTCCATACTAAGCCGTCATCTGCGAACATGGATATTTCCAGCGGTAATGAGTGAAGTGTTTCCTGCAGTGTGTTCATTAGTAGGTTGAAGAGGATAGGAGATAGCACCGACCCCTGGGGGGAACCATTCTCGCATTCATAAAAATCGGACACATCGTTACCTATTTTTACGTTCATTTTTCTATCAGTCAAAAAGTCTCTGATCCAGGTTAACATTTTTCCATGAATTCCAAATTTGTTCAGTTTTAGAAGGACCCCCCTAGTCCACAGTAGGTCGAAAGCTTTTTCTAAATCCAAGAAAACCGCTACCAGTGAGTGTTTGATTAATTTTGCCTTTCGGATGGCGGATTCTAGTCTGGTGATTTGGTCAATGGTAGATCTATGTTTCCTAAAACCTGATTGTTCGTCTGCTAAGAGTTTATTTTTCTCAATGTGTGCTGTTAGTCTAGATGCTACCATGGTTTCCATGATTTTACATATGGTTGATGTGAGTGAAATCGGCCTATACGATTTCGGCTCATGGGGGTCTTTGTCCGGTTTTAATATTGGAACGATGGTGCTCTCCTTCCATTGTGTAGGGAGGGTCCCCTAGTTCCAAGATTTGTTTATTAATGCGAGCAGCTGATTTTTTCCCTTTTCTGGTAGATTTTTTAACATGTCGTAGTGAACGGTGTCGGCCCCGGGGGCGGTGCTCTTTTTCTTATTTAGCGCGCTTTGCAGCTCCCTGTGGGAGAAGTTCGCATTGTATGCACGGCACTGGCCAGCGCGATCGGCGTCCTGAACGGCCTGCTCAATCATTGGGTCCTGCGTTTCCCTAATGCGCCTAAAGTTTGGGTCTAAATTTTCATTACTGCAGACTTTCCGGTAGTGTTGTGCTAAGATTTCTACTTTTTCTTCGTTTTCATGAAATCTGTTGTTTCCTTGTTTTAGAACCTCTACCGGCTTTAGGGGTTTTCCATTAAACCTTTTTATTGTGTCCCAAATTTTCTTAGCATTTGTTTTGTATGTGAGTGTGGATACAAAATCCCTCCAGGCTTGTTGTTTTGTTTGTGTTAAAATATATTTTGTTTCCTCTCTTACACGTCTATATTCCTCCAAAAGGGCGGCTGTTTTGTTTTTCCTATATTTATAATATATTTTGTTTTTCTTTTTGACTGCCTTGCTACAATTCTCATCCCACCATGGTAAGGTGTTTTTTTGCCTATTTTTTGGTTGTGTTGTTGGTATTGATTTTTCACATGCCGCCATTATTTCCGAAACAAAATCCTCATTGTTTTTATTGATATTCGTGTCTTCGAGGGATATGTTGATGTGTTTAAGTTTCTGCCTAAAGAGGTCCCAGTCTGCTTTGCCTAAATTCCAACGTCGGGCAGGCCGTTGCGTTACGCATTTGTGAGTGAAGTTGAGCGACGTCAGGATGGGGAAGTGGTCGCTTCCCATCGTGTCGTCTCCCACTTGCCACTCACTAGATTGGCATAGTGATGCGCTAACCAGTGTTAAGTCTATGGCGCTCGTGCTACCGCGCTCGACGTTGAGTCGTGTGCCACACCCCGTGTTAAGGATTACGTAATCGGTGCTGTTTATGAAATCGACCAGTTCTAGACCTCGTCGTTTTTCGTATGTGGGGTTGTGGTTTGTTTCCCATAGTTCGTGTCTGGCATTGAAATCCCCTAGAAAAATTGATTTTTTCCCTAATTTTTTGTAAATTTCATCATAATCGTCAGACGTTACTACTGCTTTAGGTGGTGCATAGAAGTTTACTATGTCTATGTTTTCTTTTTGTCCAAAAATTCTGACGATCACCACCTCTATATCTTTTTTTGTGTGTCTAAATTTGATTTCTTCCGAATCTAATCCTGTTTTGATAAAGGTGGCTAGCCCTCCCCCGCGCTCCCCCTTTTCCCTACTGAAACTGACCGGAGTTTTGTATCCTGGAATTTTTGTTGGTTTACTATCTTTTTTTGAGAAAGTTTCTTGGATAGCTATTACCTCCGGTGTGTAGCCTAAAGTTTCTAGATAATTCCCTAAAGCCCCGAGTTTTGTTCCATTTTCCCTGCCAGACAGACTACGGGCGTTCCACTGCAACACACGGATTTTCGCAATGGTGCTGGGGTCCATAATTAGGCAGTTAGAGTTTTTTTATGTTTTAGTATCGTGTGTTTTTACGTCCACCCTTGATCCTTCGTCCAGGATCAGTGGAGCTGTAATCCGCGTTTTTCCTTAAGGGTTCTTGTGTGTCGCGCTTGTTGTGTTTTCTCCTTGTGATTTTCGCTTTCCGCCTGTTTTGCGCGGGTGTGGGTGCGGGTGCGGCGCTGGTTTGTTTATTTTCCGTTGATTCTGATGGTGATGGGGGGTTCTCATTGTTTGCAGCGGTTTCCCCTGTGGTGCCCGACGTATTCATGTTGTCGGTCTCCACTCTGTGTGTGGTGGCGTTTTCGATGATGAGGTCAATGACCTCATCTGACGCCTTGATGCTTAGCAGTTTTTGTTTGTTGAGCTCATGCAGGATTGAGCTCGTGGCCTTTTTTATTGCTGCGGCGATGAGAGTTTCGACCTCCATTTTTGTGTAGGTCTCTTTATTGTTGTCTTTTTGGTTTTCAGGGGCTTGTGCAGGGGGTGCGGTATAAGCCGCACTGGGTGGTGCGGTGTAAGCCGCACCCGAGCTCCTGATTTCTTGCGCGGTGTTAAATGATTGAGATTGGGATTTTGCTTGTTCCCAATCTCTGGCTATTTGACCGTTTATTTGATCGATTTGCGCCTTGTAGTTAAGAAAGAATGTGCACCCGCGCCATGCTGCTCCATGGCCGGCTAATCCGCAATTTGCGCACTTTTTATTATGCTTTGTTTTGCACTCATTATGTTTATGGACCCCAGCACAGTGCGGGCATATGGTTTTTTTGTTTCGGCAATTTTTGTCTGAGTGGCCATATTTCTGACACTTTTGGCAGCGCAGGTATTGCAAATAGCATGGTAGCAGTGGATAAGTGATATCTGCTGTACTGGTAATCTCAAAGGTTGGCGTTTCCTTATTAAAAGTTAGTTTAACTAGATCGAGGTCTTTGCCCCTGGACGCTATCCTATGTGCATCGCAGATTTGATAGCGCCCAAAGTCAAACATCTCCCTGAGTTTTTCCTGCCTTATGTTTGCCCCGATTTTCAGTGTCGCGTATGTCTTTTTTTTGATGTGGTTTATTGCGTGTGTTGCTTGAATTTGGTTTTCCCTGTAATTCTGATAAGCTTTTACCTATAGTTATTTTAAGATCAAGGCCCTGGTAGTTGAAACCCTTTGCTTTTGATTCCTTGGCGGCCGATATTTTGAAAATCGGCCCCTTTCCTTTCCCCGGGGCATGGGCTTCAATGACCTCCCCTATGTAGGTCCTGAAGCCCGATGCGAATTGCTCCAATTTCTGAATGGGGAAAGCGCCCCCCACCAGCGCGAACATGACGTATACATACGTCATGCCCGTTGCCGCTGTTTGGCGTGCCTCTGGTCTTTCCTTGCAAGAGGCGGGAGTGGGAACGGGGTTTGGTGCCCTATCTGAGGGTCCCTCTTTGTGCGTCCTCCCATTTTTTTTGCCCACTTCTGTGAAAGTCCCCTCCTCCATGGCCTCCTCCCCAGCTCCGGAGTCGATGACCAAGACTGGGTCCAGGTCCTCCATCCCCTCCCCTAGTCCAAGGTTCATGGCCTTAGGAAGCGGCCGCCCCTCAAATGTATCCCCTTCCGAGTCGCTGGACAGGTATGTCCTGTCCCGCTTTTGGCCCGTGGCCTGGCTCTGATCAGTCTGATCAGGGACCACCTTCCCCTTGAAAGCCCCGGGCTTAGGGGTAGAGGTCATTTTTGACCCCATGGATTCCAGCAGGGTGAGAGTTGGGTATCTTATCCCATCGCGCCACTCCCCTTCCTGCGTGGTGTCACCCTTTCCCTGGGTGACAAGCCCCTCAGGGAGGGGCTCAGAGACCTCGGTCTCTGAACTCCTCCCTGCTGGGCTCGCCACCAGGTCCGCAACCATGTCACAGACATCCCTTGTCCTATCCAGGCCCTCCCCCTCCCCAGCCTGCGCAACAGGTGCTGCGGGGGGTGCCCCATCCCCTACTAAAGGGCCAGTGGAACCGATGGGGGCAGAGTCCGACCCCGGGCCCATATCATTGGCCCCTGAGCCTATCACGACCTTGTCTTGTGTTTTGTTCTTCATTTTTGCTGCTAATCAACAATATACTAACACAACAACAATACACTAACACAATATACTAACACAATACTGACAATATACTAACTAATCAACTTAATCAAAATCTCACTTTTTAACACGTCGAGAAGCCAGTTTTCACAGCTTGGAAAGGTGTGAAAATAGGTGCGACACCGTGTATTGTGTCAAACAAGATTGCAGACTATTGTCTGCAGAACAAGATTAATACAAAAAATAACAACTAGAGCAAGAGATCAATACGTCCTACCTGTCCGAAGACTTTACCTGGAGTGGGTGGTCAAAAAAACACGTTTAATCACCATATATACGCACGCCAAAGAAAGAAATACTCTGTTTTCATTAATTGATAGACGGACATCTTTAATTAGCGGACACACGACTTCTGAGTACTTTAACAAAGAGGTGTTAAAGTGTTATACTGACTGAACACCTTGTGCGCCTGAATAGTGCTTACTGCTTGTGTAATTATAAGCACGCGACCCAAAGGTGTGAAAAGCGGTTTAAATTTACAAATGTTTTAATTACAAGAAAAATTATTCTTATTATTATTTTTTTTTTTTTTTTTTTTTGCCAAATAGCCTAGATGTTTTTAGTTTCATCCAGTCATTACGAAAACACGCCTATACAAATACAATGTAAATTTTACCACCAAAAAATGAAAATTTTCAGATGAAAAATTGTGATATTTTTCTTATTTCTGCTCAAACCATAGATTTTGGATACTCATCATTTGGATACTAACGAGTACCCAGAATCAATGTTTTTGAGCAGAAATAAGAAAAATAATCTATACCCCTGCATACCTCAGTTTTACTATATGAAAGTGAGGTTTAAGGGGGTCAAATTTATATAGGCGTGTTTTCATGATGATAGACAATGGCAACCATTACGAAAACACGCTTATTCAAATATATTGAAAATTTAACCACCAAAAAGACAAAAAATTTAGACAAAAAATTCTGATTCCTGTTCAAAACATAGAGTGTGGGTACTCGTTATAACTGCCTCGGCGAGGTGGTTTAAACAAATATCCACAATCTATGTTTTTGGGCAAAAATAAGAAAAAAAAAACAGTGCTTCAGCTGAAGTGCACGACCCGCCGGATGCTTTTAGCTTTATGAGTGTTACCATATATGGGTATGGCGGCCATTTTGGTCATGTGACCTGGACCTAAAACGCCCCCCCCCCAATAAATGCGCCTTATCGTAAGGAGCAAAAATATATCTTATACTTTAGTACTGTATTCTGAATCGTTTGCAGGATACTATATTCTGAATCGTTTGCAGATAAAATGCATTCTCACTTTTCCAATACAAAAGCATATGTGTCAAAGTTTGACCTAGGCACAAAGAAGGTCAAGGTCAACCCAGGGTCACCATTTTAGCAATTTATGACGGGCCTACGTCCCAGATGCTATTTATCAAGTTTCGTGGAAATCTGCCCAGTGGTTCTGGAGAAGACTATTTTTGAAGGGTTTTTACCATATATGGCTTGGCGGCCATTTTGGTCATGTGACCTGGACCCCATGAGCAAATATTGGTTTCCCCCATCCCATAGAGGCTCCATATGAAATTTGACTTCAATCGGCCCAACAGTTTCCGAGGAGAAGCAGTTCGAAAACTTTCACATTTTCGCCTCGGCGAGGCTATAGTAAATGGAATGTAATATTTCCCAAGTTCATTGGTTAGATCTCATTGATATCTATCAGTATGCCAAAAATTGTTTAAATATTCCAAGCGGTTAAGTCACTATCACCAATTTTCACAAACGGGTTACGGACGGACAGACAGACAGACCATATATGGCTTGGCGGCCTTTTCGGTCATGTGACCTGGACCCCTTGAGCAAATTTTGGTTTCCCCCATCCCATAGAGGCTCCATATGAAAGTTGACTTCAATCGGCCTAACGGTTTCCGAGGAGAAGCAGTTCGAAAATTTTCACATGTTTCGCCTCGGCGAGGCTATACTAAATGGAATGTAATATTTCGCAAGTTCATTGGTTAGATCTCATTGATATCTATCAGTATGCCAAAAATTGTTTAAATATTCCAAGCGGTTAAGTCACTATCACCAATTTTCACAAATGGGTTACGGACGGACTGACAGACTGACCGAATGACAGAATGACACGGTGATTTTAGGGCACTCTTAGAAATCAACCGACTTCAGTCGGTCGCTTTTTCTGCGGGTCGTGCAATAATCTATATCGGAAAGAAATAAATCAAGAAGAAGAAAAAACAAAAAACAAAACATGAATGATGGAGAAAAAAAACGGGTCACCCATCCATCTACTCACTTGAAACCGTAAGCTTAACTTCAAATTATAGAAATGTGACTTTCTTTCTATTTATTAGATCGAATTTCTCTTGTTGAGTGTAATGTTTCATTTATAAACCCATTGAAGTAAATTGGTCCCCTTGGATTATTTTTCTAAGTGGAACAAAATTGAAACTAAATGTCTGCTGCATCTCCAACTATTTTAATACTGGCAAATAAAGGTAAATCAGGGGAATTAACGTATCTTCGTTAATAATACCTTAAGGTCAACAGAGTTGCGTAGCGTGACAGTCTATAATGTTGTGATGGGTAGTCTGATAAGAGAAGCCTCATTATGAAAACACGCATATTTAGGCAATTTCACGACCTAAATAATAATAACACATTTTCGAGGGTATGAGGGGTGTGTGTGTGTGGGGGTGGGGGGGGGGGGGGGTTGGGGGGGGCGGGGGGGGGGGGGAAGTGACAGCTGATAACACATTAACAATTAAGTCATTTGGTATCTGGTATCTCGGCTGTTCGTTAGTTTCCGAGATTTATCGTACATTCCCGCATTACTCTTTCAACCAAGTTTGAGAATAGGGTTGCTAATTTCAAACTAAAAAAAGGACCAAAAAGTTGTGCATTTAACTAAGTAAAATTTATATCAATATAAACGTCTGATATTGAAAAAAAAAACGACCCCGACTGAAAGTGATCGATCAAATCTGAAAAGCAAGTACTTATCTTTATCTATATTTTATTTCATCGTCATTTTTTCTTCATTTTGCTGTATATTTTAATCATTTCAATGGTTGTAACAAATAACCCGCAAAAGGACCAAATTGTTGTGGCGATAGAATCGCGGAAAAATATCAGCGTACTCGGGATATAATGTAGCATTCAATGCCGACTGAAAAAAGTTTCTATCGGTAACACTATGCTTGAAATAGATCATTAAAAAGCAATCTCCTGTTTAAACCAATACATTTTTGTGTGTCCGTCGTCCAGGTATTAGATTGACTCAGTTATCGAAAGTTTGCCATGGTTGGTAGATCCAAAAGGACTTCGCGAATACCACGGTGCATGCATGG